>SZWC01000242.1:216570-256297 GCA_023375785.1 Penium margaritaceum | reverse complement strand
AAGCCAACAGGGCCAAGAGAGACAAAGGATGAACGTGACAAGGTCATGTGGTGGGTGGCTCCGGAGTCAAGGACCCACAAGCCACCCGGCGCACGAACAGTAGAGGGGCCACGACTCACAGTGGCAATGTCAATGTTTGGAGAGAAACGCTCGCCACAAGTAGCAAGACAGTGTGGAAAGCGAATAGACCGCTACTCTGCAATCCACGAGACATCAGTAGGAGGTCACTCGAGAACATGACCGGATGCAGGACTGCGTAACTCCCCATCAACAATGCACGCAAGTGACTCTGACCCAGAGCATGCACTCCCACCTCCCTGATCACGAAGGTGATGCTGGTGGACAGCGTTGTAGAGGGCGGCGTCAAATTGGCGCTCGTCCTCAGAAATGTCCGGGGTGATGACAACACCGGAGGAGGGACGCCAGGGTGGGTGCATGGGATACGCCCAGGCGGGAAGCGAATAGGACCCGAAGGGGGGGCCACAGTATATTGGCCCCCCATACCTTGGGGGGCACCCCTAGGGGTAAGGCAGTAGCAGTGGGGCTGCAGCTATGTTATAGGCGACAGTGTCAGCAACAATGGAGGAACTGCGGTTGGCCGGAGCTGTGGAGGTAATGGAGGTGGCACGAGCATGGGTCCCAGTGGTGTCCAAAGGATGCGCCCAATGCGCCCACATGGCCGATACAAAGTACTCGTTGTCTGGTGGAGCTGGACACTTCGGTACAGAGTGCCTGGTGGTGCCACAGTTCCAGCCGTTGGAGCCCTTCCCCTTGTCCCGATCGGTCTGCCTACCCGCACAAGAGCCGCTGGTGCCTTTGTCCCTCCCCTTCCCACGGCCACCCCCTCCCCCTTAAATGAGGATGGATGTGGATGATGTAGAGGAAGAGGACGAGGAGGTGGAAGAAGAAGTGGAAGGGAGAGCGGTGGTGGGAGCTATAACAGCTTCATGGTGGATGCATTTTTTTTAGGACGCTCCACAAGTCGGTGATGCGCTAGGACGTAAACTCCCAGAGAGCTCCAATGCCAAGGGGGGCATCGGCAAGAACAGGCTCGGAGGTAATACACTCGAGCTCGGATGCCTTCACATCACTGAAGATGTCAGACAATTTGGGGATGATGCCGTTGACCATGGAGAGAACGGAAAGAAGCTGTCTAGGCGCTGCTTTGCCTAGATCATGTAAGAGAGGGAGAGTGTGGACCTAGTAGGAATCCATTGTCTCATTAGCATGCATAGAAAGTGTGTTGAACTAGATGGTGAGTACACTTTGTGTTGCATGTCCGGTGACAGTGGTGCGACACTTAATGAGTGCATAAGCACTATCAAATTCAACAGGCATACGGTGGGCTGTGTCAGCATTGTAGGACTCGATCTCATCAGTGAGGGCATCAGGCCCAGTACGGATAAGGGCACGTACAGCACGTTCGGATTCAACATCCGTAGACACAAAGGAGGGTTTGTAGAGGAATTTGGCTTGTAATACTACTTCCAAAGTTATTTTTCCTGTGCCCAAGCACTAAAACGAACCTCCCAGGAAATGAAGGTGAGTATGGAGACGAAGTGTGGTGGTGCGGAATCAAAAACAGGCTTGCGCTTCGTGGGTTGTGCGAGGGCTTTGGCAATAGCACCACCTGCGACAGTCGCGACAATAAGAGGGTCGAAATTGAGAGAGCCAACATCATTTGATGTGGAAGCAGGTGAGGTGGAGAATACCGGAGTAATGCTAGCAGTAGCGGACGCAAAGGGCGTGGAGCATAGTGCAGGATACAGGAAATTGAGGACCAAACCAGCTATGTGGTCAGTAAAGGTTACCTTCTCATCCTGTTAAATGCGTAGCTTTTTCTTTGGCAGTGAGCTTGGAAGTGAGAGCTGCTTGGAGAGCAGCTCGTTCTCATCGCAGCTCTTCCTAAAGTGCGGCATGTTGGTCGTCATCAATAGGCATGTTGAGAGGTAGGAACCCAACCCCTTATTTTGGCAGAATTTCCCCTACCTCAGTGGGCGCGGAAGTTTGAGATGGGTGAGGCTCGTCAGGTCACTGCTGCAAGGCAACAAAGCTGGATGCATGCACAAGACCACAAGGGAGAGGGGAGGAGACAAAGAGCAAGACAACCAAGAGACAGGTAGAAAGAGCTCACCAGAGCTCATGGTGTAAGCCAAACAGGGGTGGAAGTACAACCGCTATTGAAGCAGCAGTGACTGCCACAGAGGAAGAGGTGGAGACGATGAGGTAGGCGACTCCAGCAAGGGCTACACTTGTGAGGGTGGAGCTGGCTGCTACAGCTATAAAAAGGATGTGAATTTGATGACCATGAGATGACGACTCATGCACAGGATGCCTGAATTGTGGAGGCATGGATGGAGACGACAACACTAGAGAGTGTAGTGGCAGTTGAAGCTACTACTGCTACTACGGATTCTACGGCGGCGACAACTTGTGTGGCGATGTTCATTTTTGTGACTCTGAGAGATCCTTGGTCCACAACAACAATGGTGTAGGTTTCAACAGTCTTTCATGCAGTAGTGCTAGCTGGTGCATGTGTAGCACGTGCTGTGGTGGCAAATGTGGACAAAACAACAGCGCTAGAGAAGTGCCGCTTCTTGAGTAGAAAAAATACCAGGGCTCCAGAAGATGCAATGACTGTTTAGGAGGTAGCAGGAGATGTGGCACAACATGAAGTAGTGCGTCTGCGAACTGCCTCTACAGACAGTACTAGAGCTGTTTGTGCAATCGCTGTCGCCCCACCAGTAACGGCACGCTGACTCTCTTGACGCGTCCTATGGGAAATGGGAGAGCTTTCAGGTGATTGAGGATGACGTTGGTTGCGTAGTGGCCACATGGCTGGTGTGTTCTGCACTGTTGGCAAGTCATCAGAGGCAGAATGACAATAGGCGGTGTATTCTATAGTGTCGGCGCAAGCCTCGTGGTCCATCGAATCTTGGTCCTGACCAAGGTGGTATCCTTGGCTCTTATAATGACAGCGTGACCACACCTCCCGCCCCGCCTAGTCCGCCACCTCCTCGTGGTGTGCGATCGCCTCATCGATGCATGCATTTTCATGCCAACCCCTCAAAGAGGTGGGGACCGGCTAAGTGCCAGGCGGTGAAGCCAGGATGTCGATCTAGGAGATGCGGCTGCTGCTACTGCTACTAGGCCAGGAGATGCTGGCCAGGGTTGGCTATGGTGTGTGGGGCCAAGATGTGCTAGGGCTGTGAGGTAGAGGACCCAAGAAGCAAGGCAACTACAGGGTCATGATTTGTAAATTGTGGTGTTGTGTAGCAGAGGAGGCGCGGGGCAGCCAAGGGATGGAAGGTTAGCCGAGGCTGCGGGGCTGCCGACGGCTACGAGCTGTGAGCTGCGAGCTGTGGGGCTGCGTGGTGAAAGAAGCGCCGGGCAGCCAAGATGTGTGGGGTAGCCGAGGCTATAGAGCAGCCAAGAGCAAGCTGTCAATGGCTACGAGCTGCGAGTTGCAGAAGAGGCGGAGGGCAGCCAAGAAATACGAGACAGCCAAACCACGGGGTAACGTCCCTCGTGGTGGAAAGAGTGCCAGCACGTGGGTTTGCCTACAGGCAATGGATCGACAGAGAGGAGGGGATGTCCCTCCTTGCTCTGATACCAGTAGGTAGTGGTAGATTGCCAGCATAAGCACTCTAACATGCAAGGGCCACTCACGTTAGAGCCATGGCGACGGGAGCGGCAAGGAGTTAGAGATTAGAGACAACAAGTGTAACCTGAGTCATGGGCTAGCGATTTCTTAGCAATCGGTTGACCGGGTGGCTCGAAGTGGGACCCGGTTGCCATCTCGAGGTCGAACTGAACCGGTCGGTATAAAGCCCCCATGGTTTCTCACACTTCGGAGCGACCAAGAGTGTGGCCCCGTATGATAAGCAACCCAGTGCTCTAAACTACAACACCAACCAAGCATGCACATCAACCACCTGGAGAACCACATCGACCACGAGCGTATGTAGGTGCATGCATCTCCCAAGTTCTTCTCTCATGTGAAAGCTAATCATCACATACTGAAAAAAACGAACATGCTCTCAGATAAAACTGAGCATGACTGAGCTTGCGCCAATCTTGGACCTGGCTGGGACGCCAATGATGTGTGGCCCACAACGTGTGCGCCTTGAGATTCGTGTCATCTTAGTCACCTGCAGTGATGGTGTGTGTGAGCGGATGGAGCCAAGAGGTCACTTGCGTGTGTGGCAGTCACAACCAACAATGATGAAATTATGGAATTTTTACATGATATCATGAGAAAAACAACGCCCATACAAAAGAATGGATTTTTCTCTTTGTGAAATGTGTTTTTTTTGTCTCGTCATCCAAAATGTGGCATTTTTTTCCCTTTCAGAAACCATGCTATTTCTGTGTTTTTGGAAGAGCGCATAGCCAAGGTTGATGACGGCATCTTCACGTGAGCAATAGAAGGTGAAAAATCCATTTTGTTGAACTTCGTACGTGTTTAGCAAGGGCTAGTTTCCTTGCTTATACATGATCTTTTCTCCTGCAGCAAGCTAGCAGACAGATCAGCAGACAGACTTTGGAAGCTGAGAATCTAGCAACAGAAGAAATCTTTATTGCTTTCCAAAGTACAAGTATGGTACATGAAAAGTAGAGCATAATAGAGGATACACATGAGCTCCACCACTGCTCCAGGCCCACCCAAGGGGCAATGCCTTGCTAGGCCATCAAGGCCGTCGATGCAAGGGATCTTGGTCCAGCAGCGTCTTCCAGGTAGAATGGCGTCTAGGTAGTCAGGGCTTCCTCGTTCCCAGGCTGGCAGAGCACTGCCATGCTTACAAGGGTCTCCGGGGCAAACTCCAGCAGAACCTTGGTCTAAGGCACTTCCAGATTGTGACATGAAAGATGAGTTTTTTCTGAGATACTGAGATGTGCCACGGTCAACGCCCTTCATACTTGCGGCCATGGAAAGTTGACTGCCTTGCCTTGTTGTAGAATCTTCCTTGGCCTCATGGTGAAGTTTCACCGTAACCGTGGTTCTTGAATCCTCGAGCTCCTCACGGATTGGAGAGAGTCATAAATCTCCGTAGCCATAATCCTTGCATTCTAGCTCACCACGCATCCAGTCAATATGGTAAGAAGAGAATCGCGCCGAGTTATGGCCACGTGCTGCTTGTGTAACGGGTCCCACCAGGAGCTCTCACACCGCCTCATGCCAGAGGCAAAGTCAAGCCAGAGTGTACCTGACCGTAGTTCTTTATCGTGCTGCACAACTGCTGGTCCGCGCCTTCTAGGAGGCATGTGTAATGACTTTCGCATGCGACGCACACTATTTTACAAACCAGGCCGTTTTGGTCTGGGCACCAGAATATATCTGACCTGTGTAAAAACAAACTGTCCACAGCTCCGCTCCTGGAAACCACTGAGAAGATTGTTGTCAAATTCTAGATCCGACTACGCCATATCGGAGCACAAAACAAGCGCCATAATTGCATCCTTCAGCACTTCCCCTCGATGGTTGCATGGGTGAAGAGCTTTCCTTAGGCGTGGGTACCGCAAAAAAAAATCATTGAGAGACTCCCACAAAATCTCGTATAGGAATTGAAGCTGAGACTCCTTCTCGGTGATAGGCTGGTCAAGAAAATTCTTTACATCAACTGCTGCATCGAAGAGAAAATCATTTCCCTCGATATCGCGCTGTTTGGGTCCTGGGAATTCTGAAGGTCCTGTTTCTGGTTCTGTCTCACTTGATTCCATAAAAACTATGAAACCGGAAATATTTGGGTCCAGTTCAGGCCACACCAGGAAATCCGTGGTTGCTTCCTCTTGAAGCAAGCTCTCCGGTGGCTTGTGTAGCTGACAGACCGCATATTTATTTTTCCCCTGTGGAATTGTCTCCACTCTGTCTTGCTGCCAGAGAGTTCGAGACACATCCGTAAGGTTTTCAGAAACATTTTCTTACCCCTCTAGGGGATCTTGGGTCGCTAGAGCCGTGTAAACTGCACCTCCACAGCTGGAGAGATTCACTTTGCCGTTTTCAGTTGCGCCGCTTTGATTTTTTTGAGTCACAGCCATAGAAGTCATTGCCATCAGCTGCTTGACCTGCTATTTTCCTTCCAGTGCGCAAGATTCTTTCTCTGTGACCTATTGCTTGCTCAAATCATCAATTGATGTGGTTACAACAGATCCTATCACGAGACCGTTTCCCCCCTCCATGAATCCGCACGGCTCACGACCACAGGTAGGGCCCATGTGTTGACGCAGGTAACCGTCGATGGAAGGGTTGTTGTCGTGTATCCGAGGAGCCACCTCGCATAGCTCGATATTTCTGGCAGCGAATCTTCTCCATCCTTTGCTGTTGTCCCCCGTTTTTTCTTTTGTTCCGCGAAAGTAGAGGTCGCCGTTTAGGGCCACTGGAGGAGTCGCAAGGTCGTGTGAGGCCAACCAAGATCCTGCCGCTCAAGCTGCGCATGCATCCCCGTCGGCTAGCAAGCATGCAACACATGTTGTTTGTGCAGTACCCCTTGCTATTGCGACATCTGTTGTGGCCACTGTCGTGCTCCTTGCTGTCGCGACGTTTCGCAATTGCAGTTGTGCGCTCGCTTTTTTCCCACCATGCGAGCTTGGCGGCGAGCAGCTGCCCCATTGAGCTACTTGCTCTTTTTTCTTTTTGCAAAACTGGCCCGTTGCATTGCGTGTACCCTCTCTGTGACCTCCGAGAACAGACGACAAAATGAGCTCTCCTTTCTTATCAGGTTTATTACAGTCCCTGATGGTGTTTAAAATGGACTACTGCTTGGGATCACTTGAACCTTCCTTTTTTTTCCCTTGGTTCTTTCAGTGCTCTCCATCTCTGCTGTAGTGGTCATCTCCTCTATCACTTGTACCACAAGAGAGGTGATAGTGGTTGGTCCGCTGAACAAGGTGCTGATGGCGCGTCATCCAATCTTCAACTTCCACGTGTCGTTTTCATCGTCATTCTTCGGGGCGTAGTGCGAGAACGTGATTGGGGTAAGTCCATACTGCTATGAGCACCTGTAGAAAATTTCTGTAGGGAGATTCTTTGTCGGGAAGTCCACAGCTTGCCTCGTGCCCAGGACGTGCACGAGCTCAATCGTACCATCTTGTAATTTTGAGCGGATCCAATGCCCACGTATGTCGATGTGCTTGGTCTGACCCTGAAACTTGGTTGGATTTGCCAGGTCAATTACAGATTTGTTTTCCTTTGTCGGCTTCTCTTGTGGAAAGCCGATGTCCTCAAGGAGGTTGCGTAGGCACGTAACCTCCTGTGCAGCCGATACAGCAGCCACATACTGAGCTTCTACAGAGCTGACTGTGATCAGGTTTTGACGCTTGCTTGTCCACGACACGGCTCCACAGCCGAGCAGGCACACAAATCTTTTCGTGCTGCGTTGGTCCTCCTCGGTTCCTCCAGGTTGCTTGCGGTGCAAAAACTAACTGGCGTCGCTTGTGGTTTGGAGATATCCGAGGACCCGGTCAAGCTCCTTGCAAGCTGCCTCTGAGCATGTCTCGTTATCGCGTACGAGGTTTTTGAATTGCAGATCTATTTGTGTGCAGCTTGTAGCATGCACCAATGAGCTGACTCTGTTGCGGTAGTCTGTCTCAATCCTCCCCCTTGTTCCCTGATGCTTGAGCTGGTGCTGAGTGAGAGGAGTTGGCACGTGCCGATCGGGTACATCAAAGCGCTCACATATTCTCGTGGCGTAGGGCTGTTGGCTCAATTCAAGCGTCCGAGCTGTGCAATCACACTTGATGCTCATGTCGAGGTAAAACTTGAAGCTTGGCATGAGTATCACGTTGACCTCTTTTTCCATGGCTGATGCTGTGGAATTGATGAAAGTGGGTGATGGACCGATGATGAAGATGCCATCAACGTATACCAGAACATAACAGTCTGGTTTCTCTTCTGCTGACGGCCTGTGGAGAAGAAGACGATCATCGTATGCTGATGGATGGAAGCCGAGTGTCTCCAAAAGTCATTGGAGCTTGTAATACCACAGAATTGGACTTTGTTTGAGGCCGTACAAACTCCTAACTAGTTTGCACACTCATCCCCTGTCATCATCATAACCCTCTGGCTGCTTCATGAACATAGTCGTACCCATCTCCCCATGCACAAAAGCGTTCTTTACGTCAAGCTACTCCACTTCATAGTCCAACACTACAGCAATGGCCAGCATGATGCGGGCAGTGGTGTAGCCGCTCACCGGGATATGTGTCTCAGAAAAACCTTTTTCCCTCTACGTGTGAAAAATGGTCTGCCACTAGACGAGCTTTAAACTTGTCGATGCTGCCATCAGCTCTTGTCTTGATGCTGAAGACCCACTTTACTCCACCAGGTCATGAGCGTGGTGGTAGTTCCATGAGCTCCCATGTGCCTTGCTCCATAAGGCTCCCATATACCGCACCTAATGCTACTTTCCACTCAGCCGCATGCTCTCCACTGAGAGCTGCCTTTAGAGTCCTTGGCTCTGGAGGTAGTTATTTGGTCGAATTCAGGAGGGTAATGAGGTGGATAGTTTGAAGTCAGCGAGAACGTCTGCATCCTCTTTGTACACTGAACATGCTACGATGGCCATGATATCCTCTTCCTCCTCCTCCTCTGCTCTCTGCTGCTTGATCTGCTACTGTAGGAGATGCGTGAAACACCTGTCATGGACTACGCCTAAAGGATGATGCTGCCACGTCGCGAGTAGACAATCCTTCATAGGCACCACCTTGGGTTTGTCATCGCGTACTTCACCGGGCTCGTGATCTCGGTGGATGCTTTCCACGTGGTCTCCGTGGAGGGGCACACGTGTGTCCACCGCATCCTCATGTGCCTCATCCAGATCCGCAAGGGTGAGCCGGTCTGGATTTGAATCTTCCTCATTCAGTGGCTCATTTTCGGAGTCGTGGAAGGTCTGGAGAAACTCTGGAGCCGTCAATTGTTTTTCCTCCCAAGCTTGGCGAGTCAGGTTCTAAAAAAAAAATGCATCGCGGCTGACAACAATCCTCTGTTAGTCCAATTCGTAGAACTTTTAGCCTTTCATGTTAGGGCTTCGTCCGAGAAAAACTCCCCAGGACGCCTTGTCTGCCAACTTTTTGCAGCATACCTTTGCACCATGGACAAGCACCATGTAGCCAAAGGTTCTAAGCATGGTGGCGTCAGGGTTGTCACGATGCCATGCTTGAAATAGTGTCATGTCAGGTAATGACACGTGCGGTATGAGATTGCACACCGAAACGGCTTGCCTCAGTGCATAAGGCCACCGGTTGTTGCTAAGCCCAACGACAAGAAGCATAGCCTTCAGTGTCTCTTGCATGGTGCGGTTGGCTCTTTCAACCACACCATTCTGCTGCGGTGTATAGGCTGTTGAAAACTGCTACAAAATCCCCATGTCCTCCAGACGGGTCATGAATTCCCCACTCATGTATTCTCCGACACTGTCTATGCATATGTTTATCACTTTTGTACTGCTTTGCCTCACTGCCATTGCCAACCACTTGAAGAAGTAGGTAGGAGCTTCATCTTCAGTGTAAAGGGTAGCTCTATACAAAATGTGTCGTGTCATCGACAAATAGAAGAAACTATCGGTGTCCTCCATAGATGGTGGCTGTTGGTAGAGGTCCACATATGTCTTTGTGGACTAGCTTCAACTTCCAGCTGACGTCACACTTTGTGACAGGAGGGAACATCTGTCGTGGAAGCTTTGTATACACGCAATCCTTGCATGACTATGTCGTCTCCTTGCTCCAATTGTCTTTTATGTAAAGGTCATTGAATTTCTCTTTCTTATGCATTGACTACACAAGCTGATTAATTACGTGGCCTAATTGTTTGTGTCATATAACGAGGTCTGTACCACAGACTTGGTGTAGACTTGCTGCTGCGAAGGGCGGTTGGAGTCGATCAGAAGTTGGTACAAGGAAATCCAGCTCGATCATGGCATGTGGTAGGAGGCGACCTTCTGCAAAGGTCTTGCCTTCACGGCTCTTCAAGGCAAATTACTCTCCGGTGCTGACGACGCGTGTACCTCTCTTCATCACCTAACCTAGTGAGAGGAGGTTGAAAGCAATCTCAGGTATGTAGATCATGTCTCCAAACTTGACTTGGGCACTTTGGTACCTTGTAACTGTCATTTCCCCTTTCCCAGCACTGGAACTTGTTTCTTTGTTGGTGACTATGATGAAGCCCTTTGAGCAAGGTAGGAGTTCGTGGAGGCAGGCCTTATCAAAAGTGATGTGGGAAGTACATCCACTATCTAGGTACCACACGTACGTTTAGCAAACCAGCTCGTTGTTTCCTGTATTTGACAGTTAAAACACAGACTCCGTGTAGTCATACTGCTTGCCTGTGCCTCTCTCCTTTGTCTGCTTCCCTGACCCCTTCTCTTGCTTCTCAGCGTTCTTCACTTTTTCATCACTCTTCATCTCCACTTTTCCTCCTGAGTTGCTTGTTTATGAGTTTTTCTTGCTCGCTCCTTGTCCCATAGATGCTTTCTGTAATACTTCTTCATGTGCCCTGGGACTATTGCAACTGCTGCATGTTAGATGCTTGAACGGCATGCGTCAGCTGCTCTTGTTGACGGAGGATCTCTTGAGCTCCCAAATGCTGACTCAATATCTGCCTCTCGTGCTCCACAACGTGACGAGTTACGGCTTCTTGTTATGCCATGTGTTGCGCCTCTTCTGCCAAGCATTGTGCTTCTGCTTCTTGACGTTGTACGTGGTCTACGACGTGTCGTCCTTGATCCTGACCCATATACAGACCATGCACACTAGATTTCTCATCAAGAGCAGGAGAACCTGTGCTCTGATCCTCCACCTCCATGTTGCTCATGGCCTCTTGATGCTCTTGTCTTATGCAGGTCGAATGTCATGAAGGCCGGTCGTGCTTCACGCTTAGAAGAAGGCAAACATCGCTCCTCCTCAAGCTTTTGCATGGCTGGTGAAGGACTGCTTCAAAAATTTGATTGCTTTCCAAATTACAAGTATGGTACATGAAATGTAAAGCCTAATAGAGGCTACACATGAGCTCCACCACTGCTCCTGGCCCACGCAAGGGCAACGCCTTGCTAGGCCGTCAAGGCCGTCAATGCAAGGGATCTTGGTCCAGCACCGTCTTCTAGGTAGAATGGCCTCTAGATAGTTAGGACTTCCTCCTTCCTAGGCTGGCAGAGCCCTGCCATGCTTACAGGGGTCTCCAGGGTGAACTCCAGTAGAACCTTGGTCTGAGGCACTTCCAGATGCTAAGTGCTGCGAGGTTGTGACATGAAAGATGAGTCCTCTTGAGATACTGAGATGTGCCAGGGCTTTCATCTTCTATACTTGCAGTCCTGGCAAGTTCACTGCCTTGCCTTGTTGTAGAAGCTTCATCAGCCTCACGGTGAAGTTTCAACGTAACCGTAGATCCTGAATCCTGGAGCTCCTCACGGATTGGTGAGAGCCGTATATCTCCACGCAACCAGTCCATGTGGCAAGCAGAGAAGCACACTGAGTTGTGGCCACGGGCTGCTTGTGTAGACGGTCCCCACCAAGAGCTCTCATACCGCCTCACGCGAGAGGCCAGTCAGGCCTGGGACAGCAACGCTTTGTCGTGCTGCACAGCTACTGGTCCCCACCTTCTAAGAGGCATGTACAATGGCTTGCACATAAAACACACACTATTTTACAATCCAGGCCCTTTACGCATGGGTGACTGAATAGATCTGACCTGTACACACAAAATAAAAAAAACTGTCCACAGCTCCGCTCTCGGAAACCACTTAGAAACTTCCCAGTGTGCATATCGTTGTCCAATTATGGATCCGACTGTGCCATATTGGAGCACAAAACCAGCATAGTCATCACAACGTGCAACATATTTGAGGTCTCATTTTTCAGATGATATTGATCAAGTTCGCAAAAATAGTGTACATTTCTACTTTTACACGCAGAGAACCTGAGAAACCAAGCAAATATTACAAACCTTTCAGCCAATGGAGTGTGAGCTGATGTGGCGCAAGTAGAGAGAAGTTGACATTTTGTGTGCCCTGCCTGAAAGTGACAAAATTGCCTTTTGACATTTTTGTGTGCCCTTAAGATATTTGACATCTTTCCGTGAAAGTTGACATTTGTGTGTGCCCTGTTAGAAAGTTGACATGTTTGTGTGACCCTCCAGCAAGCTGACATTTTTGTGTGCCCCGGCAGAAAGCTGACATTTCTACATACCCCTTTGAAATCCCTACTAGAATTGACTTTTCCTCATATTTCTTCCAAAAATTCAAAGGCCCTTCTCAACATGGAACAAACTCAACTCACCATGGAAATTCGCGGGTGAGCTTAGTTTGAATGGCCGATCAACTCGTCCGCCTCGAACTGCGTCTAATATGCTTGTTTCCCTTCACCACATGGCATCCAGTTTTCTGTCGCCAAGTTCATTCAGCGCTGGTGTGAGAGCTGCTTCCAACTAACGAACACTTTTTGAACTTTTTTGGATTACATTTTGAGCCAGTTATCCTACCAACAGCTAAATTCGCACAAAAATTAACGACCCTTGGGCTCGACCCTATTGCATCCTTAGGTTCCCCCCTCGTATCTAGTGTGCAGAAATTCCCTTCACAATGAGTTTTGAAAGCAAGCGAGCCCGATTCATGCCCACAAAAAACTCTTGGAGATGCAGAAGCCAAGACAAAGTACCCTGATAACTTGATCTTGGTTGTTTAAACTCGCACAGAGGCAGTCAGCATGCACGTTTAACCCGAACATTTTTAAATTTTAGACCCATGATTTCGTGAGGCTTTGTATTTAGTGTGCAAGAATTCAGCCGCGGTTGTTTGAAATGGACCAAAAGAAAGTCTACATTGCATATGGCTATCTGAATTAAGGCAGCAACATGGTCCATTCTGATCAAAGACAGGTTGGGTGCAAGAAGATTTTGTATTGGTCGCCGTCAATCACGCAGCCTTCTTTTCATAATCCAATTTTTCTTCTGTACATCATAACTTCAACTTCGGAGATTGCCAGGCACCGAACTTAAATGGTTGTTTGTCGGAATCAATACACGGGTTCTTTAGGGAAGAAGGAACTGGACATCATGGAATTGGACAAGCAAAGAGAGCCGAGGAAAAAACAAACTGTGCTTGCTGTGTCAAAAATTGTACGAGAAGCTTGAGCAAGCTTCCTACAACACATTGGTAAAGGGAGCTTGGCCCACTTGGCCAAAACCACGGAGATAGCGGTCTCTAGCCCTCAACCCATCCCCTCTAGCCACCCATAGGCCAGGAAGCCATGTGGAGAGGTTGGCCCGGTGCTACATTCCTCCCACCTAGGAGTGGACCCGCCTTCAGCGTCCATGGAGGGACTTGCACCCTGATACCAGTGCAGATACCAATATAGGAAGCTTGTCCAACTAGGCCAAAACCACGATGATTGACGGTCTCTGACCCTCAACCCATCCCGTCCAACCGTCCACATGCCAGGGACTCGTTCAAGCCATGTGGAGAGCTCGGTCTGCACCACACTTCCTATCCAAATCATTACATGTTGATTCAAGCCAGTAAAGTAAGTTATTTGGCTGGACTAGCAAAGCAACTGATCTCGGCTACAAAACGTTAGGAGCTAGAGAGAATTTGTGGTATATTAATGGAAAAACATGCAAAAGAAAGCATTAGATCATGGACAGATCCTGTACTTATATTATAATGTGGTAAACATTCTTCCAAAAAGCCAGAAATAACATTCTTTCTAGAAAACCTTCATAATTGCGTAACATCGCTGGATATTAAATTTATGAATGTGAATTGTTTCCTAAACATGAATAACACGTTTTCACAGCTCCAATATTGATAAAACATAGCATGGAAGGTACAAAGTAGATTTCTTTCAAATACATGGAAGGCCTTTTGTGCTATTGCGTTTCATTCCAAGAGAATATGCTTCTTCTATCGTATTTTTTTCTAAGGTTACGGATGTATTCTCTCAAAATCCATTTTGAGGTACGTATGGAGGAAACATTTGCACTAGTACTACGTAATCCTTTTAACATTTTGCATGCATACGACTCTTGTTTTGTTCATACTCCTGAACTGGAGTAACATCGTACATGCCATGACATGGCTCAGCGTGATAACGGCCTTCATCCACTTAAATACAAGCAAAATGTATCAGCACTAATTTGACCGTCAATATCTAATTTGAAAACCATGCATTCAAGGACAAATGTTACAAGTTGCAATGGCTCTAGAGCTTTAGCAACCCTCTAACAACTCGAGAATGGTGCTCCACGGTTTTTGTGTTCATCATGGGATGCAAATTGTTAACATGGGTCAATACTTACTATCTCGAGTCATGTACGTCTAAAATGTGCAGGCAGTGCTGTCACACCAAAGCCGGTTGCGAGGGGCTCCACAACAAGAGCAGATGCCGAACCAAAAGATCTGATTCGTGATTTTTAAAAGACATAAAACATGGAACATGGCTCAGAATTGCTGCAAGCAGTGTGAGAGGTTCCATATCGTCGGAGACAGTGCATGGTGGTTACTAAAAAACGTCCATGCATGGATACATGGCACACAAACTTGATGAAAATTTCATACAACGAATAAACAATGCATTCAAACGAAGGCCCTTCACCGACTCTGATCGTCATGATTTGTCTACCTTGGGTTGTTACCAGCTAAGGCATGCGGGGTACCTCAGCACCAACAAAACCCAGGAGTTGAACCCGACAACCCGTGTCTATAAATCGGGACAGAGGTTAAGGGTTGGGGCGTTACCATCGTGTACCAAACCAACAGCGAAGGGAAAATTGAAGATCCTTGCTATTGAGTATGGAACTATAGATAAGGGCCAAGGCAACATGGTTTGCAATATACTTCAGTTCCACGTGCAAGAGTTTTGTGTTTTTTTGCAGACAACAATTCAGAAACCAGGAAAAAATATCTTTGGAATGCTAATAAAGACGTGGCAACGGTCTTAGCACATAGGTTGTTTCACCCGGTATTCTTGCTGAGTGAGGCAAGATAAGGTGACAATGAAATTTGAACCAGGCATTCTCAAACGGTTTGGGCTCGAGGGGACCCAGAAGTAGTTCTCAAGTCATGTGGATTATTTCAAGAACAAGGCCATCAAGAACACCTCCATCTGTTTTTGGACAGGGTGTAATTGGTGCTTAATTGTTCCCACTACACCAACAAGGGACGGGCGCTCAAAACATTTCGGCAAAATTGGGTACGAGTAGGGACGGGTATGGAGCAAAAGAGGATCTTGGTTTGCACATCTCTGCAGCGAGAGTGTAGTATCTCTCGCAAACAGAGGATCATTCAGATTATACGTTGGAAGAAAATTGTCTCCATTTTTTATCATAATATGAAGAGAGGTTATGTTACTGAACAAAACATGGTGATAATACCTTGATTTAGGGGAGGACTTTGTCCGAGAAATAATGTGATGGTATTATGGGACAATTTTACAAGCCAGTCATTTGTTCCTCCGGGGACAAAAAGAGAATGGCGAGAACTTTCCTCTAAACTTACGATGCTCTGGCACATGGGTGGGCACAAAGAGTGACGTGGATGGAGTCCACCTAATGAGGGACGTCCAACAAGAGTGATGGATGAAGGAGTGGATGTTATCTCTATTTGTAGGCCTACATGGTCTTTGATGATGACGTCTCAAGTGTGTGCAAGAGAGAAGGAAGATCCTATGACAATATTTCGTTACCAAGAAAGGGGTGTGGGATCTGTGCAGGACTCCATAGTGGATTTATGAGCCGCGGACCAATACGAGAGTGGGCGTTTAATGACATCACCAATTTTGATTCCCTTTCATAGGACCCAACGTTCTTGTCAAAGAACATAAAGGGGTTTTCTGTTGTCTTTTCAAGCTATCCACGTAGATGGTTTTTGATAAGTCCATCAATATGATGTTCTTGACCCTGATCACGATTCTCATCCAAGGGTTTTTTATATATCCCATAGCCTTTCTACGGAGTACGCATGGGTTTTGGAAGTGGCACTCCCTCCTACGACAAGCAGAACATACACAGTGATAAGCATAGAACTTGTAGAGAATAAGACGAGTTTGGAGGTAGACTTTGTCTGCTCCAGTGCCTTGTAATTTGTAGTAAGCGTACTGCAATGACAATTTTCTGGATTGTCGATTGTGTCATGTGGAGCACAACATGAAACATAGACATGTTGAATTTGTGGAGTAAAATATTTATTAGGAAAACAGAAACTTAAACAGCTCAGAATAAACCATAAATGTACTCTAATGAGAAGTGTCAGAACTATCCAACACATGCATACAAGCGTGGAAACAAGAACCTGGGAAATCTGGGTCTTAGACATTTGAGGCAAGCGGCCTGTGCGAAGGCCCGCCATGAAAATTTGCTCAAAGAAACCTTGTAGAGAAGTAATGAACATTCAACGAGATCCATCAAGCATTTGATCAAACAATATAGGACAACCGATACGGTTCGCAATAGTTCTCTTAACACTTCTGGAAACTTGTCGAACCTGTTTAAAAGTTCAGTAACCAAAGATTACAAGTCAAGGAAGTTGGCCAAAATGGCCGCCGTGAAACAGCGTAAACATGCAAAGTCGACAAGCGGTGGGCCATGAGTATGAGGTCATAATGTCCACGCACAAATCTTGGGATGCATTGTGAAGCGTAGGTCCATGCCAGCCTCAACAACTGCCAATCTATTGACCATATTTCATGTAGATTATCACAAAGCTCCCAACTATACTGCGGAGCCTTATAGCCCAACCTGTTGCATGTGAACTACTTTTATTCACAAGTTTTACGATGTTACCTCTAGAACATATAATTTGCACATGCGTGAAGAACATCACCTCACACATCTGGAATAAGCACGTATCATTTCCATGTGGATTTGATATTTTTCATCTTGTATTGATATGTATGGTGAAGTTTCCAAGTATGTATACATTACTACCTACAAAACCTAGAAGACACTATATGACAACTTAGCAACCAACTGGGTGATACATGAACATTATAGGATTGCCATATGCTAGATAAGGCAGGCTTCGTGCTGTCAAAAGGCCTAATCAATGCGTTGAGGGGCCACGCTCACAACTACCTAGCATTTTTCTGAGGGCTTTCAGTTGCCACTCCTTGGGAGTGTTACATTGGCATCAACGTGGGTTGATCATCTAGACCTTATGCTTCCACATAGTGTGTACGCTCACTGACATGGTCATTTTTACAAAAGTCTTGGGATTCTGTCCGTCGGGACCCATGGAGTTCCGTGTTGGCAAGCGTTATCTGGACGTCCCATCAAGCATTAATATCTGCGCAAAAGTAACTACTACAGATTTTACTAAAGAAATTACAAATGTAACAGTAGCTATGTTCCTGATCTATCACCATCAACTACACAACAACAGCAGCCACGGCCAAGTAAGGGCTACCAGGGTCGCGTACAAGCACCCTGGGTCACGTACGTTTGCAAAAGGTTACACACAACTGACCATGGTCGTGTATGGCTAACCATGACTATGTGCAATCGGCCAGGGACATTTACGGAGACCCAGGATGTCATTTGGCTACCCAGAGCCATGTACAGCATGCCAAGACTGTCCGCGGTATCCAAGGGACTGCATGAGGGCAACCTAGGGAGAACATGGTAGGGGCCTTCGAAGGGGCAACACTGGCCGTCCACGATCCCCAAGGACCACCATTGTGCACCCTATGGCTCCATGCGACCACTAACAGTAGCAGACAGCCAGCTGGGGGTCGCCCGCGACCTCCAAGGGTCAAGGACAGGCAGCCTGTGGCTGCTTGAAACCTCCAAGGGTTGCAAAGAGAGGCCAGGGGCCACTTACAACCTCTTAGGGTTGCACACGAGCTGCTACGCGCTGCTTGTAACCTCCTGGGACAACAGAAAGATAGTCAAAGGTCAGTTGCAATCTCGAAGGACCGACGACAGTCAGCCTCTGGCTACCTGTGACCTCCAAGGGCCGAGGACGGGCAGCCTTTGGCTGCTCACAAACTCCAAAGGACAAGGACGGGCAGCCTGTGCCTGCCTATGACCTCCAAGGGCCGAGGAAAGGCACCCTGTGCCTACTTGCAAACTTTAAGGGCCAAGGAAAGGCACACTATGCTTGCCTACGACCTCCAAGGGCCAAGGACGGGAAACTTGTGCCTGCCTGCAACCTCCAAGGGCCAAGGACGGCTAGCTTGTGCCTGCCTACAACCTCCAAGAGCCGAGGACGGATAGGCAAGGGGAACATGCGATCCGCAGGGTCATGCACAAGCTTCTGAGGTCTGCCACAAGCCCTCGGGTTTATGCACAGTCCCCCGGGGCAGTGCACATTTCCACAGAGTGGACATGGCACGTGAGGTGCATGCCTCTGTCGTCACCATGAGACGCGGGTACTGCCGCTCTCACGATTGTGAGGCACATACCACTGCTGAAATTGTCATGGGATGTGTGCCACTACCACCGCCATTGTGAGATGCGTGTTGTCGCCGCTGTTGTGTTCTGTGTGCTACTGGCACCCATGGTGGTACCACCGCATGTGTTACACGTTGCACCATGGAGTGTGTGCTGCCGCTAGCAACCGGCATGACGTGGCTGTTGTCTGGCATGTAGTCACAATCAGTCACGTCCTCACAAGTTTACTTGTCATCATTGTGGATATGCTGCCACTGTTGGGTACTTCGTCGTTGTAATCAGACACTTTGACATTGCCAGGTGTATCACTGTTGTTGGACACATTACCGCTGTCGGGCGCGTAAACACGACTGGTCGTAGTCAGTCATGTCTAGAGAGCCCAGCACATCAATGCCATAGGTGTGATAGAATTGTTGGATTCTTTGTCACCGTAGTCGGACATGTCATCATTATCAGGCGCCTTGCCAAATTAACGTGTGTCGCCATTGTCGGATGCATGGCCGTAGTTGGGTGCATCGGGGGAGTCAGGCATGTTGATGCTGTCAGACGCGTCACCACCGCTGGATGAATCGCCAAAAATAGATGTATCCGAGCTATCATGTACGTTGCTTCATGTAGGGATGGCATCAAGGACGAGCACATAGTAGCAATAACATATATCATCGTGGTTGAGTGTATCAACACTGTTGGGCATGTCTGTGTTGTTGGATAAGTTGCCACTACTTTTGTGTGACACATGCTATTGCCATTAATGTGAAGCATGTAGTGTCACAATTGCCACTGTATAGCATACACCTCCATCGTTGTTCTTGTAAGGTGCATGCTACTGTTGTAATCACTTTGTGTGTAATGCCATCAGTGGGTGCCTAACATTATAGCTATCATTGCGTGCATGACACCCCTACCACTATCACAAGGCATGTGCTGCCGACATTGTTTATATTGAAGTGTGCTCCTCATAATGGACGTGCTTGGTCGATGTGGGATTTTCATTGGACACATTGATGAACTTTGGACAGTCACGATGACATGACCACAATATGTGACATGCTCAATGGCTTGCATGTGGTTGCATGCGGCGCTTCATAATATGCTGAGTCACATCGTTGTTTTGTAATTTATGGTGTAAAATCATGTGACCTCTCATGATGTTTCTATCTATAATACTCATTCATGGCTTTGGTTCTCATTTTACTGCTCAAAGTGATTTGCACTAGGTGGTATGAACCTGGAACTTGCGTGATAAATCTCTCTATGAGTGTAGGAGTATATGATCATGTCAAACGACATGATGCCATGATTATGTAGGTCACTAATTCAATGTGGTTGTGCATTAACTTTTGGCATTTTGTGTTTGGAACACGAGGTTGTACAATGCACTTTGCTTGCATGTTTCATGAGCACATGAAATCCATTATCCCAATTGCATCATGATGGGTTTGTATTCGCGATTTAGCTACAAGTTACGGCTATAGCTTTATCAAGCTTCCTACCATGGATATGTTGACCCAATAGTCGTGGTTTCCAAGGCATAAACAATGGTTGGGTTGTTACAAAAGTCATGGGCTAAGTGTGGTATCAGATGTGGGCTTGATCACATTGTCCACAAACTCGCTGACATACAATGGCATGCTTACGAATGCAACAACAATGCAGTGGGTTATGGAACAACCTTGGACTTGCCATGAGTTCTATACCTGGTCATGTACAAGCCATGTGAGTGACTCGTATTGGGGCCTGTTTCACAATGGAATCGTGAGTACGAATGGCTACATAACACCATGCATGAAAATTCACTAGCCAATTTAGAAGCAAGCCTCATCGGTGCTTACAAATGACTACATAACACCATGCATGAAAATGCAAAATTGACGGCAATGTTGTGTTGGTTGTGCTCGACGTGGTTGACATATTATCTGAGCACCTGCTTTAAGTGATGCCTTGTGTTGTTTCAAGCGCGTACATCATTACAAAGTCTTGCTTCAATAGTGAACTCTTTGACCGGAACCAGGATGTGCCAACTCGTACGGTATGGACCACTTGGAAATTGGTGCCAAGTTGGGACATCAAGGCCACACTTGGAGATAGACACAATTTGGTCACAACTAGAGAATGCCTCATATTGTATGGAGTCGGAAACCATGCCAAGAAAAATTATGTGTGAAACAAATTCATGCATTCCTGGTCACAGTGATTGTGCAAAGGACCTCGGACTAAGGTTGGTGTTCTTCTGAAAAAGCAAGTACTGAAACTCGGAGTGTGTATTGGGATTATGTACCATGGTACACGAGCTTGTGTAACCGGGTGTTGGTGAGGCATGTACATATCATATACCCATTTCAGACACTCTATTTCCTCTGAAATACTCGTAGGAATGAGCCAAAAGCGATGTGTGAAGTCTCAAATGTTTCGACAACGTCATGAGTTGTGGCATGCGGATGGGACTCAAGTGTAAAAGGCATACCATTGAATGACGGGCCAAAGCCATTGACCTCCACAACTGCACGCACAATGCTTTGGACTCCGTTTCACATACCGAGATAAAAAGGCATCATTATCTACGTGCATAAAGTCGTATGTTGTAATGTGTGAGAAAAAGGTAGGAGCACAAACTTCTGGCCTATTCAAACGAGCCTCGTGAGTATATACGACTCATCCCACCTTAACATGGGTATAAACCACATCCAACAACGTCGTCAAAGACCACTACATACGTACTGGTATTTAAAAACCTATGAGTACAGTTCCTGTTTCAAAGAGGTACCAATGAGAAAGAGAAGTGCATCAAGGTATACCAACAATGATCCACGAGTCTTGTGCATCCTTATGTCAATAATCCACTCTTTATGGACTCTGCCAAGGGCACGAATATGCTCATGGAAGGGCCTAACTTCAACATGACAAGGGGATTGTTCAGTTGCTACCACAAACAACAAGATAATTCATTACAGCAATAATGGCATGTTGTATACGTGACTAGAAACCAGACACTAGTTTTTTAGTCTAGCAGCAAAATATCAGATGAGCTCTCCCTCTTCGTGAAGTGTGTAGTGGAGCAGCTTCACCCAGCTTGACACATGTCCTAGACGAGAAATGAAGATGAAAGAATGAAGGTCATTCATGACCCCGTGATCTGGCACTACCTACTCAATGGACATGTCATGTCGGTTGTTTCAGCCATAAGATATGTGCACTCGGGGATATGCACACAATCAACACTCTGTCAATAATACTCATACAAATTGTAAAAAACTGCTTAATCAACTGAATAAAGAAATTCCCTAAGGGGTACATCCCCAGTGGTGATCGTAAGATACCTATGACAAGATGGAATAGACCTTTGGACCCCCACGTGTGGGCCTCGTCGTCGTATACTGGTTAAGAAAGGTACTGTTGTGGTAAACCTCTATGGTCTCCAAATAACTCTCTGAACGATTTTACCCCTTGTGATCACAATCTTGGGATAACATTCAAAGAATTATAGAATCTCTTCATACACATGGCCAAGAGCTGCTCTCTATTAGTATGTTTCTAAGAAAGATGCTCAAGTGGCTGGTATGACTAATGGAATTTGATAGCAGCCAGTGGTACTCACTTTGGAGATCAAGTGCAAGGAGAATAGAGTTATCTCTTCTGTCTAGACCTTAGCAGTATCTCACGCAATGCGTGCTTACACTAGAAGGTCTATGCTGTCATTTGTGGAAGAAGTTAGTCAAACTCCTATACCTGCATCAACACTACATATCCACTCAAATGGGATGATTGTGCTACTGTGACCTCTCTTGTCTTTCATCTCTACATACAAAGCACATCAGTGGGTAGCTTTACGTGGTCATGCACCTTAATTCTTGTTTTTGCGCATGGTTTGGTGCCACTACTTAGTACCCAAAAGTGAGAGGTGCACTAAGTATGGTACATGCTAGATTTTTTAGAATGTGCCTCAAAGATGATGCAAGAAAATGTGATATGTTGGCTTGTTTAGCCGCCCCCTGCCATTTCCCAATAAGGAGGCTTACTATTGAGCCACATGTACATGTGGCTTGTTTAGCCGCCCCCTGCCATTTCCCAAAAGGAGGCTTACTATACATGGCAGTAACGTGGTTGGTCAACCATGGTTGGTTGGCAAAACAAGCTGAAGTGCTTGGTAGACCATGATTTTACTCTCTGTTTGTTCCCTCGGGGTACCACCCGGCATACCCTTTGAAGAGGATACTTACCTATATGTATGAAGCATTACACATATGCCGCACATCAAATGCACAGGACTTCCTAGTGTGTCGCGAGGACGCTCCTTGCTAAGGGGGGAGGATTTGGATATACGGTGTGTCTTGGGCTGAACATAACTGGCTGTGGCCATTGACCCCTCTTCCAGAATGGCATAATGAATGTGCCAAAAACCCGTTTGTGGTGGTACGTAGTGGACCTATACCGGAACATAGATGTTCTATGTCATATGGAATAGCATCATGGAGTCAGAGTGACCCTTTGGAATTTCTCCTCCATGAGTCTCCTCACATGGGAAAGAGGGTCAGGTCACAACCCACTCGGTACCATGAATACTTGAATTATTGGGGTGAAGCCTCTTAGAAGCTTCCCTCTTTACACATTCAGATATACATGCTGGAAATGGAATTAAAGTTGTGGTCAAGGCACACCTGATCCTGAAATATAAAAAAAAAACCAGCTATTCAGACATATGCACGAGCGGACGAACTCTAGCTGTAAAGTGTAGTGGCTTTTAGCCGTGCTTGCTTTGCCTACTCTTTCAGCCTACATTGGAATCAAACAAGCATGAAACTAATTTGTAAATTTTATCAGGACATTTTCACGAATGTGCCGAGGTCCTTGCAGATTCATTGCTGGCCACAGTGACTCTGTCCAGCCATTTGAAGTGAGACCCCATAGACAAACTTTAAGTACCTTTCATTTGTACGTACCAAACACTCCCTTCTCAAGTGACAACATCTATATGAACCAAAAGTGAGAATTGCACTAAGAATGGTACATTTTGGATGTTTTAGCATGTGTCTCAAAGATGAAGCAAGAAAATGTGGTAGTTTGGCTTGTTTAGCCGCCTCCTGCTGTTTCCCATGAAGGAGGCTCAATATTGAGCGACGTGTAGACGTTACTACATGGAAGTAACGTGATTGGTCGACCATGATTGGTCTGCAAAACAAGCTGAAGTGCTTGGTAGACCATAAGTTTACTCTGCATGTGGCCTCGGGATACCACCCAGCACACCCCTTGAAGAGGATACCTAACTATATGTATGAAGCATTGCACCCATGTCACACATCGAATGCATGGGACACTGCATAGTGTGATGCAAGGACGCTCCTTGCTAGAGGGGGGTGATTTGGATATACGGTGTGTCTTGGGCTGAATATAATTGGCTTTGGTCATCGACCCCTCTTCCATAATGGCACAATGAATGTGCAACAAACTCGTATGTGGTGGTAGATAGTGGACCTATACCAAAACATAGATGTTCTCTTTCATATTGAATAGCATCATGGAGTCAGAGTGATCCTTTGGCATTTCTCCTCCATGCGTCTCCTCACTTAGGGAAGAGGGTCAGGTCACAACCCACTCGGTACCATGAATACGTGAATTATTGGAGAGAATCCTCTTAGAAGCTTCCCTCTTTACACATTCACATACACATGCTGAACATGGAATTGAAGTTGTGGTCATGGCACACATGATTCTGAAGTTAAAAAAACTAGCTATCAAAACAAATGCACGAGCGGACGGACGTGTGCCGTAAAGTGTAGTGGCTTTTAGCCGTGCTTGCTTTGCATACTCTTTTAGCCTGCGTTGGAATCAAACAAGCATGAAAATACTTTGTAAAGTTTATCAGGCCATTTTCACGAAGGTGCCAAGGTCTTTGTGGAGTCGTTTCTGGCCACAATGACTCTGTCCACCCATTCGAAGTGAGACCCCGTAGAAAACATTCAAGTACCTTTCAAGTGTATGTACCAAATACTCCCTTCACAATTGACAACATCTATAAGACCCATGATCCATGTGTCAAAATGGGATGGTTCGAATAGAGGATGATAATTGTGGCACGTGATCTACTTTTATTCGCAAATGTTTCAATGAAATCACTCAAATGTAGAATACGCATATGCGTGAAGAATATCATCCAGGACATCCAGAATAAGCGCGTGCAACTTCCGCATGGTTATAATATTGTTATGTTGTTTTCATGATGTATGGCAAGGCTTCATAGAATATCCATGTCTACATAGACTATTACATACTAGTCATGGAATTTATTACCAGCTACCAAAGGGGTGGTACATGAAGATTCTAGAATTGCAATTTCATGATTCGATGACAATCTGCTCGATAAGGCAGGCTTTGTGATGTCGAAATGCCCAACCATCATATTGAGGAGCCGTTCACACACCTACCAAGCAAGTTTTTGAGGATTTTCAGCAGCTGCGCCTTAGGAGTATTGCACAACCACTTGACAAGGCAATCCGTCATCTTTTCTCATCGATGATGTCCAAGAATATCTTTGACTTTAAGCTCAGTGCCATGGTCTGCTTCCACGGGTGGTGGCGGAGGCATGCCTCTGCTAGGAAATTCTTACAAGGATCTCTATACAATGTGATGTGGAATACCGAGAAAATAGCCATGCTGTCATGGTGGCGGAGTTTTTTAAAGAGAGGCGTTCCCATTTCCTCAACTACGAATGGCTCCAACCACTTAGATCGAGTTTCACACAAACCTATCCTCACAACATGACATTTGTTGAGGTGAGTAGGAGGACATGGAACTTGGTGTTTGTCTGATGCTTGATGTCCAATTCCTTTACTCTCGCTTGAATATTCGCAAATGTCTAGCAGGTCTCATCCCAAATTCTTTGAAAATCTTGCCACTATATGTGGACTGCTGGTGTTTTTTTTCTCAAACTACGGAAGAGTACCAGATTTGCGGGCAGTTTGCCACACACAAATGCAGAATGAATTTACTCATCACTCGAAATTTCATCAATTTGTATGCGAGGTTGGCGGTCGATGATTTGACCACCAAGTCAAGGCCACGTGGAAAACACAGTGTTTCTAGCCGTTGTTCAAGCATGTAATTGGTGTACTCACTCTGCCCGATAGTCTATGCTTGGAAGGCCATCAATATGTAGATTTGGCTACCGTAATGAATCGTCACCTTCCGCCATAATCTACTTGTGACCATTCTCTCTCCGTTAATTACAATGGAAGGCAAACACCATGTTGTCAGCCGATGCTATTAAGACACATCCATGATGTGCCCTTTTCCGTGACCATTGATGTCATTGGGTGGAAGTATATGTCTTCAAGAATTGGTCAACTGCCACGAGCATTGCATCAAACTCCTCCAGTGTGTTGGGGAAACCTATCATGAAGCGACATGGTTCTTTGGTCACCCATTGCGGTTGAAGCGAGAACACAGATTTGCTTTGCCTATCATATTGGTCTTGGATTTTTTCTCCATTTCTTGTTTGGGTCAGTGTTGACTAATCATGATCCTTTTGTGTAATTGGTTGTGTCGCCAGAATATTCTGTTTCAGATAATAATGGAAACAAAAAGGTGCACCGGGTGTTCCCTCGTGTCTTGCTTAAGGAGATTCCTCTTCACCTTGACCCTTTTTTGTTTCAATCTCTTTTATTTCTTGCTTTTAGACCATAAAGGGCTGGTCGGAGGGCCATCGGGCCGTATAAATGAAACGTCGGTCCACTCTTATTGTGTCAAAAGGCGTGACTGGGAAGCAGTGGGCTAGTATTTTGGGGCTTTTGTCCGCCTTAGCTAGGGCCAAAGCAGCACGGCACCAAATTTAGGAGCACTTGTTTTTGTCGAGTGAATTTCTAAGTACCACCCACATAACCTTTTCCCCAAAAAACATGTCCATAGTTACGGAACACGTAATTAGCAGATTTGAAAAAACAAATCATCATCAATAGGATATGGCACTGATACACACCCCGTGACTTGTAGCTGTTTGGAACATTGGTTTGCATCTTGTCTGTCAAGTATTGCTTTACGGGCTTTGTAGCATCTTTTCCTTGTCAAAGTGTCCACCAAGACCGGTGGCACTCCCCTAATAGCATGTGATGAAGCTTATTCTTGTTGGGTGGTACACCAACTTGGTGAGTGAATCCCCGACGTCAATGTGGTCCATCCAACCAAAAATTGTTTCTTTTTTTCCGTACTGGATTATCTCACCATATTATCTTGCACATAACCTCATGATGTAGAGGTATCAATTGGTGTGTTACATGTTATTGTGAGCCGTCATGTAGTTAAGGACTCGGAGAATTTGCTCCATCTGTTTTCCTATGTCATTACTTCATGTCATATTCAATGTTGGACTCAAGAAACTCCATCCATTGATTTTGTCAACGGTTCATATTTGGCTAGGTCTTCAGATGATTTGGCGCGTGGGTATCTGTACAGTTTTGGTGTTGGAGCTAGTCTGACCACGTCTTGGATGCGTGAATGACAACTTTAATCTCTTTTGCATGCAACCAGTGGTTTACCTTCGGCTTGCTCAGCTTTCTTCACATAAACATGGCAGGTAAATCTCCACCAATACTATCTTGGAGGATAATGGTTCCATCTTCTCTATCGGATACATCAGTGTCTGTAATGTCGTCCACTGTTGGATATTCAAAACGTAATGCTGGTGATAGGGTCTAAGTGATTGCGAAGGAGTTGAATGCTTCTTGTTTACAAACTCCTGAACTCCACTTTGTGGTTTTACCAGTGAGACCAGAGAGCGGCACTAACACACCGGTGCAATCATGTACAAATCAATGGTAGCAGTTACAGCATCCTTAAAATTCTTTGACTACCCGAACACTGGTGGGCATCGACCACTCAATGAGTGCCTCCACTTTCTTGGGTCCATCATAATTCGTCCGCCGCTGATGATGTGTCCCGAACAATCAATCAACTGGTGAGAAAAGTCATAATCCAAGAGTTCTTTGTGGACCCTTTCACTTTGTAACATCTTGGTCACGGTGGAAATCCAGAGATGTCCACCGTGCTCCTTAAATATCTGGCTATACACTTGGGTGTCATCAAGGTACACGCCAAGAAGCTCGTTGAGGTACTGTAAAAAGTACTCTCTTTCTTGATAGAATTCTTCAATGCATTTATGATTTTTCATGACATAATCGTGAAATCAGTGTGCACACAACATGTGCAGAAAACCATTTTCTTGATATGTATTTTAGATGTGTGGACCAGAGAATACTTCATACGTCCATTCTAGTGGAAATTGCCGCTGCTTGGAGTTGGCAAAAAAAGTCACCTACTTACATAATTGGGCAGTGGTTCTTGATTGCAATGTCATTAAAAGCAAATGTAGTCCACTTCAGATCATAAGTTCAGATTGTTATAGTTTTCTCTTTGATGAAAAAGCACTAGGGCTGCGAGGGGTGACGTGGATTGCATGATGATCCCACACCAAGCATCTCATTTGGTCATTTCTTCACTTCGACTAGTTTTTCTCATTCTTCTGGTTCGTCCCTTTGAGCGTCATTCTGCTGTCTGACTTCATGTCTATCTGGTGATCAACATTGCTTTGCAGAGGAGATTCTTGTTGTAGTTCTTAACACAAACTCCTTTGATCCCCTTGGCGATAGGTGTGAACTCTTCATGGATGGTTGTAGATACCCTAGGTGTTGAGGCTGATGGGATTGTTGAGTTTGTCACTTTTACAACAGTTATCTTGCTTCCTTTCATTGGCTCCGTGTGAACTAGCCATGCACGAGCTATTTGTTATGGATAGTACTTTGTCTTGTCAAGTGAGATTAGCATTGTCCGTCGAGTTGCGACTACTGTAACTCTATAGCTACAGTAGCCTCCTCTGCTACTTTCTATAACCACTCATAATCATGGATCACCTAATCAAATTCAGGTGCCACCTTCTACAGTTCATGTTGACATAGGCAGTGCCACTCCATGCACGAGTTGTGCGAGCACGGAAAAAAAAAAAAGTCTGAGGACGATTGTGTGGTTTCTCAATGGATAGGTTATTCGGGCCATTACATCATTGTGCTCCTCAATTTGCAGTTGGACTGGTTGACAAATTCGACAAATCTACATTGATAGTTTTTCCCTCAAACACCTTTGGTTTGGTCCAAAAGCACAGCTTTCAAACCATCTTGTTTCTCACAAACATGTGATAAGCTCCTCCAACGTATAGTGCATGTAGTGGATTCCAACTCTTGCAACCCCACAGTTGCACCCGTGGCAATATCATCTGTTGGTATTCCTCATATCTGTCCTCAAACTTCGTAATCTCAGGAACCCTCATATGAGGTGGTGAGAGTCGTTCAAATGCGAAATTGGTCAGTGCTGACTTTTGAGACCGGATAGGAGCTTTGCAATCTCCTCTTGTCCTCTGTCATTTCTTGGCTTCTCACACCTCTTTTGCGAGTTCTCCCTCCTGGGCCTGTTACCACTGCGTATGAAAGTTGTACGAAACATTTTCCCGCTTCTTGCAAGTTGAGCACAGTTGGTAGTCTTTCTAGTTGAAGGCATCGATATCCATCGGACTAGAGGTCTCTGTTGACTGGGACTTTCTTCCGTCACTATAGGAATAGTGGCTTTGGAGTTGCCATCCATTGGATTCCTGCGTTCAAGCGTTGTAGTCAGTGTTCTTGGTCTGGTTAGCTGCTGTGATCATGCGTGGAATGTCATCGTAGATGCCAAACATGAACTGATTCCTTGTCAGAAATCATGCATGATTTGTAATAGAAGCAAGGCTGTTCATGACCAATGTCTCTGTTGGTTATGATTGCACATTAATGATACATGTATTCCACCATGATGAGTTATTGCTGTAGTTGTTGGAGCTTTTACCGTGTGCATACTTCTTGTTGTGCCTTGAAAAATGTGCAAAAATGGTGCACACAAAGTTGTTGAGTTGTCTAGTTGAGTAAGAAAAATTTTCCATATTGGATTAATCGACAAGAGAGGAAACATGCTTACGGTCAACTGTATGAGAAAAGTGTTGTGAGCCTTTCATTGGACTTTGCCAATATCTTGCTGAAGATAGATGTCTTTTATACTAGAATACAAACTCAAAGTCATGCCACACAGAAGGGAGGCCGCGAGGTCAACCTTTTTTCTGGTCGTCGTTGAACCAGCAACGGTTAAGTCAACTTCCAAAGTATTTAGCCACATCCAAACCATTGGTCCATTCATGTTTGCAAGATCCAACAGTTTGGAAGATACCACCTGGATTGAGGTTCATGCAAGAGTTTGTTCCTCCCCCTCGTATATAACTAAAGCTATAACTACCTCCTCAATGGCCGCATCTTGTAGCCCGCCCATGACCATGGTGGGTTGTTGGAGAAAATGGTCGTTGAAGGTCTCAATCCATGAAATCTTTTGGTGTAATTAATTCTTAATGAAATCATGTCGGCCAGAGCCTCATCCCATCATGCTAGGGGTTACCCCGATAGGCAATAGCAAAGGCAAGGGGGTCATAGAGCACGAGGGGACCATCTGGATCATCATTTTTGTACCACTTGGTACAACGTGTGCCATTGCTGCTGTGTATCTCAATTGGCAAGCAACACAAATCGCTTGCATCTGTCCCTTCATTACTAAATTATTCCCAGAGTTACTCTTGCTCGTTGCCGAGTGCGCTCCCTCCTATCACCATTGTTGTCATGAGGTCTATGAACTTCTGGATGACGGAGATGCAAAAATGAGTTGTTCAAGGTTGTTGGTTAGGTGCAAATATATTTGTTGTCTCCTCCGACACCGTTGTGATCTGAAACCAGGTCTTGTGCCAAGCGGAATGTAGATAGTGAACAGGTGAAAGTTGCACGGAAAAGTTTGTTTTGGAAAACTTTGGCACTGGAGTAACTTGGAATTTATACTTAGTGTGCTTTGATGACAAGTGACAAAACTGTCAAGCAGTTGCATATAAGTACTAACAGAAGAAAATCCACCAATGATAATGGTTCTTAGTTGCTCAATCCAATAGGCGAGTACGACATTGCACCATTAGGTGCTATCTCAAGAAACTTCGCCAAGAAAGGGGAGTTCAAGAATACTAGATATCATATCTACAAAAGGCCCACTCTTTAGAATGGAAGCCAATGAATTACTCTCTTTGGCTGGAAATCCATGGCCACCAACAACGCAACTGCTGATCTGGTCACCAGAGTGTACCAGGTGCATCTCACAAGCAACAACTTTTCTATGGGAGCAGTATTGGCATTAACAGTATATTGCTCACTCCAGAATTGCTTGAGATGCCGAGTTGACTGGAAGCCCCATGGAAGCAGTCCACATCACACTGTGTAAAACCTTGATACAATGATTTGGCTTAAATAGCATGCATGAGCACTACACGTGGGCTGAAGAAGTAAAATACAATACACCAAATCAAAGAAAGAAGCACACCTACCCCTCACTGACATGATAATGGGAAAGACAAACCCACAAGGGATGCACCATAACTAAATTGCTCTTCTTGCATGTGTCACACTATAAATTTGATAAAATCTTAGGCATATAGGAGTGCACCCCAGAGAAAGAGATGGAGGTAAATCCGCTGCAACGAAATCCACGTGCTCCACATTGTTCATGACTAAATTTGCACTCGTCAAGTCTTCTCCTGGATCGAGTGTTCCCATGAAAGACTAGTCACCAACTCACATCAGTACACGAATGGTCATCCATCAATCACCAAGAGTCAAAGCAGGAGACTGTCAGATCCCAACCTAAGGTTTGCTTTATCACCCAAAAAAATGCACTCAAGGTAGAGTGTATTTACTTTGGGCGGAAGTTCGTCTTTAGTGGCAATGTCAAACTTTGCCAACGTGTTTGATGTTGCAGGCAAAATGTTGCTAGTGGAACTGGTAAAACTCCTTGTGTGATGGGACGTATGGACCTTCATATATCCCTCTATTGAGAAGTTTGTGACTTACGAATGGTTGGGTTTACAAGGGGTTTGAGTTTGGGGATCGGGGAATCATCTTTGTGATGGAACCTGTGGCTGGTACCGTGGGACCCACTAGGAGCTCGCTTATTTGCAAACCCTAAAACCTCAGTTGCAAAGAGGATGGCTTTGTATTATGTTTGAATATCGACAAAGGGTTATGAACAAAATAAACGTGCTGATTTTCTCATCAAATTTCACACTCATTTAAACTGAGGACAAAGCTGAAAATTATGATATCAACCTAGATGATGTCAGAACACGGCCTTCGTGGCTTCTTGTGAAGGCCTCGATATAACATCAACAAGGCGGATGTCGTAACTTGGTGAGTTCCAAGATTAAGGACAAGGTCAGCAGGAGACTTTCGAATATGTCGGTTTGCACGGTACACTTAACCCTTAGTGTATTCTTTTACAGAAATAACCATAACTGTCCAAAGTACCACATTCTATGTGCTTTAATCATGAGTCTCTCAAGCCGCTGGAGTGGTGGTAGTGAGTCTGCAAAAGGCACAAAAAATAGACAAAAGAACAGAAGAATCTATGCTAGTAGTGCTCTATAGAGAGGTCTATAGACACAATCACGATCTCAACAACCTGCTTCTCTGTCACTCTGTCGACAACACACTTTGCCTCAGTGTCCCCATGGTGTCCACCCTAGTACATATCTGCTGCTACATGACATTCCTTGTAGCTAGTGTATTGCCTCGGGGATCTCTTTCTCAAGACTCATGTGTCATGCCATGCGACCAAAACAGGATTGCAATAACCCGATCTGTCCTTGTACGGAGGTATCCATTAATTGCCAAATGAGTGTGCATTACTCTTTGTGCTGAAAATAAATGCAGGGCTTAGTTGCTAAGAGAGTGGATGAAAGAGGAGGCGGTTGTGATTGGAATCAAAGTGAAAAATATAAAATTAGTGGTTTTGCACGAGAAAATAATCAAAGTCCGGTATTTTTCATAACAACCATCTCCACGAGACAAAAATCAGCCCCAGCATCCCACGTTATTGCACGTAATACTTCAGAGTGCTCCCAATCTACTTGATAACTTGTCTCCAAGGTTAGAGGTAGCCCTCGTTGACCCCCTTAAGTTGGTAAACAGTGGTAGAATAGGCATATGAAGCAACCCAACTTGCACATCAACAATCCTCTAGCTTCCATTACCCTACTGCTCTTGGATCTTGATACCAGCTATTTTTTAAGTTGATTTAATGTAATATATTTTTTCGTTCAATGAATTCTACATACCATATAAATAATTGAGCTCGAATTCTATGTGAAAGGCTAAGGAATTTCAAACTTGAATGGTGTTTTCTCCATATAAAATGTTGAAATCAAGGCACCAGGTTATGCAGATTCGACCATTAAGGACTACCAAAATAATTCAAAACTGAAAATTATCGTCTGATTCATAGATTTCATGATCCGCAATTTTCCATTCGTTGAAATCCAAGAGCAGTATGGTATATACTTGTGGACTAAACCTATGCCTCCATGACTGCTGGTTCAGTGGCAAGCTGAGTAAGCTCTTGAAATGAATGTGTCATTCTTATTGAGCTCTAAACTAATGTCTGAAGTGGCGGATCCCGATGAAACAGAAGCTATCCACACTGTGATGAACACTACTCTCCCATTAGCCCAGTACCTAGCCTCACCAAACATGTAATACTACTTTCTAGCCTCCTTCTATTCTTTGCAAATCTCCACATGTTCCTCATCAAAATCCTCCATATGAAAGTGTACGAAAGTCCCTTTAGTATATACGTCCATACCTCTTGCTACAAGGAGAGGGTGCAATTGCTCGGGGTCAGCTAAGCACTAACATATCACCCCATCAAATGGCAATGAGATGACTACTAGAAGATCAAATACATTTCTGAATGTTGGAAGCTCAAGTAGTAACATGGGTTATCCCCAAGGCATGGGTGCAGACCACTGAGTACAGATCTCAAACACCCAAAAATCCCACATCTAACATGAAAGCATCCCAATACAAGGGAATGTCTTGTGTAAGTCACAAATAAATTTCCACAGGTCATTGTTTAGCATCCAATCCACCGCACGATACATTGTAAGACAGGAACATTGGGATGGATAGAAGTCCATAGACTGAAAGTGCATAGTGTTGCGTACCTAGGGAAGACAAAAAAAAACCATGACATGGCGGGAAGTATTGGGTGGCTGATGAAAGGATAATCGCAAGATCATTGGAAAGGCAAAAGGAAAACATGAAGAAGAAGAAGAAGAAGAAGAGAAAGAAGAAGAAGAAGAATAATAATAATAATAATAATAAGAAGAAGAAGAAGAAGAAGAAGAAGAAGAAAAAGGGGTCAAACGTGCCAAGGGGGTGAATGGACGAGTCCGACTAGCCACAAAAAGTGTGATCAAGAGGTACTACCATATTGACCTTGATATTCGATTATAACCCTTATTTTCATCGCCAAATTTTATGCTTCGACAAATTTACCCAGGCACGTAACGAATTCCTAAACCTAAAAATCAATTGTTAAATGCCACTAGGCAAATTTCGTTTCCAGGTTCACAGAACCATTTGTATTCTTGTTTCTTGTTGAGCCATTGTCCTAGAACGTAAAAATGAAAAACTCCTCTCCTGCTTCATGGTCCGGTGATTCAAATCACCAAACGGTGATTTGAATCACCGAGGTACCACGTTCGCTTGACACGCGGCAATCGCCACATGTCTAGCGGCGTGACGCCGCTGCGTGTCAGGTACACGTGGTCCAAAGAGACCACGTGTACCTGCCAAGCACAATCTGTCAGGCATCCTTTTTTTTTTTTTGTGGCAATAGAGGCGCCTTGGAGGTGGTCACCCTTTTTACTGGCACCATTACAGTGGGGAATTACAGCTTTGCTGCGTCCCTTATGGATAAAACCATACCAGCGTAGGTACCCATCAGTTAAGGAACTGCAGGGTTATGTGGGACTTCCTTCCAACTAAGGGAGGTCACCCACTAAACTTCCACCCCCAAGGGTATCTATTCCACTGGTCATAACCATGTGAAAAGGGGGTACAGAGGCTGTTTTTAAGCAGTACTCCGTTATACCCAGCCCCCCAATTGGTCAGGTTTGTTGTTCCAGATATGGGATAGACACGGATGGAGGACTGCAACTGGTGGGGTTATTCTTGTATCAATCTTACAAACAGGGGGGTACATTGTCAGAGAGGTAAGGAAGAGTGACAGTTTTTTCTTTTGAGCTAGACTGTGTAGTGCTCGGATGTGGGTGTTAATTTGCTGCATGAAAGCCTTGATGATGTGTGAGGCGAGGTAGGCCGTGGGGTTGTGTAAACTTTTCCTGTTTTCCATTGAGATTTGGCAGCGATAGTTCCATAATTCCGTGAAGAAGGTTGCTTGAAGGAGTTGCCAGATGCCAAAACGGGGGTGATCGGATTCAAAGATGAAAGGGTGTGTGCGAGTTTCATTGCAGATGTGAGCAAAACTGTGGAGTAGTTTATTCCCAATTTGAGTAAGTTTTGCACATTCTTGAAAGGCGTGGTTGATTGTCTCTCGAAAAAGGTTGCAGAGGGGGCAAATGTTAACGAAAGGTGGAGGAAAGAATTTAATGCGTTCTCGTACTTGTATACATCTGAGAAGTATACGGAGTAGCTTGTCTTTAATTTTTGGTGGGAGGAGGACCGATTTTATTATTGATGTGGTGGCTTGTGCGGTGACGATAGTGCCCGACTCCTCGTTCCATTTGTCTGGGTATTCTACTGGCTTGATGGTTTGGTGCAGCAGTATTTTATACAGTCTCATCAGTTTCGGCTGACTGTCTTTTATTCTCCAGGTTGGTTGGAGAACGTTGTTGGCGTATCCGAGGAAGGTTTTTTCCTTCGAATGAATTGGTGCTAAGTGGCTTATGTCATGGATTATCGTTGCAGGTTTGTCTGTTTCAGCAATGCTCATGTCCTGTTCTACCGTCATTGTTTTGATGGTATACTCGTCTTCATGGTGAGTTACGCGGTAAATAAAGATGGGTGGATTGTCTGTGTAACTTGTCAGGCTCCAGTATTCAAACTGATCGCTTGTGTCATGCTGCATGTCCGATATGCAATTTGACCACTCACGTGGTAAGTTGTTGCGGATTTTTTGAAGGATGCGGAGTTCTGTAGGCGAGAAATCCGCTGGGTCGAGTGGTGTGAAATGTTTTGTGTAAAGTTCTGCTTTGTCTGGAAAGAGGTGCTTAACTTGTATTTCTTTATCATAGAGAAAGAATTCTCTGTGATCCACACCGAAGGGTGTTCCGTTTGGTTTTGTTAGAAATCTGTTGAAAGCGAGATATTCCTCTAGTATCTCGTGTCTGATAGGCGTTGGTGGTAGGATGACAGGGTTATTTTTGAGGAAATTACCGAGGTTAGTGAACCATCTGGAGCGTTGCACTTTTTTGTTGCGCAAGATTGCAGGGTGTGAAAGAAAGAAATGCCCCTGTTTTTTTAAGCTTTGTGACATGCATGTGACTGATTTCCAGATAGCTGGGGATGGGTCGAGTAGTTTGTATACTCTTTGTGCACTTTGGGCTGCGATGAGTATTTGTGGAGATAACATGCCAAGGCCCCCTTCAGTTTGTGGGGTGATGGCCAGGTTTTTATTGACAAAGCGGAGCTTACCGTCCTTTTTCGTGCCAGATAGGTAGTTAAAAAAGGCATTCGTTATTTGTGTCAGAATTTCTGGGGGGGGTGGGCAGACATCTGATCTGTAGAGGTATTTGGCTGTGAGGTAGACGTTGATGATGAGAATCCTCGTTAGAAGAGGAAGGTGGAAATTCCTCCAGACCTCGATGGCTTCTAGGATTTGGTTCTTAATTGTCACCCACATCAAAGGGGATGACATATCTTGGTCTAGGTTTAGTCCCAAGACTCGTTGGGGCTGTGTCGTGTGTTGGTAGGTTGAGTTGACTAGTGTTGTGCATTCCGGGCCTGCTGGGAGAATGAAGGTTTTTGATGCGTTGGCTTTGAGACCTGTGAGGGCTCTATATTCCTTTAGGATGTTTTCAGCCGTATCTAGGGCCTCTTGGTCTTTGGCGAAAATCGTGGTATCATCTGCGTATGCCCCAAAAGTAGGGATTGTACGCTTGGTTCTTATCGGTTTTGGTATGTGCTTCTTAAGAAGTTGGTTGAGGGGTTCCATCCCTATGATGAAAAGTAATGGAGCCAAAGGGCATCCTTGGCGAACACCGGTGAGAGTTGTGATTTGTTGTGATTGGTGTCCGTTTATGAGGAAGCTTGTTTTGGTGTTTGTGAGGGTTGAGGTGATCCAATGGATGAATAAGGGGGGGAATCCCATTGCTGCTAGTGTTTCAAAGAGATGGGGTCTTAGTAGGGTGTCATATGCCTTTTCAAAATCTGCCAGTACAAAAGTGAGGTCCTCCTTCGTGTGTTGGGACCAGTGTTGTAGGTCAAAGATGCATGAGAGAGTGTCTTTGATATTTCGCCCATGAACAAAGCCCGTTTTCTCTGGGCTGATGATGTAAGGAAGAATTTTCTTGAGCCTAGCTGCAAGGATTTTCGCTAGTATCTTGTAGCTTGTGTTCAGGAGGGAGATTGGTCTACAGTTACCCATGTCCGTGTGGTCCCCCTTTTTGAAGAGGAGGCATGTGACAGAGTCTGTGAAAGTCGGGTGGCTTTCAGGGTTTGCTAGAAAGTCTTCAAAAAGCACTTGGAGTCTGGCTAGGATGTCATGGGGGTGAGCTTGGTAAAATTCACTGGGAAGACCATCAGGTCCTGGGCATTTTCCTTTGGGTGATGTTCTAATAGCTGCCTGGATTTCTTTAAGAGAAATGGGAGAGGTCAGTGATTGAAGCATGTGTTTGGGTACTTGTGGGAGTGGTGGTAGTGCTGGCCTTTTTGGGGCGTCTGAGGGGGGGGTGTAGAGCCGGAGGTAGAAAGAGCAGGCTATTTGCTGCATAGCCATAAGGTCACTGGTGATGACGTTATCTTTGGTTTTTAGAGAAGTGATTAGTACTGCCTGTTTCCGTGCCTTGATGAAACTTGTGAGAGTTTTTGAGGGTTTGGCGATTCCTTCTACATATTTTAAGTGAGCTACGTTATGTAGGTGGAGCTGTGTTGAAAGGGCATATTTTGCTAGAGAGGCTTCGAGGTCTCTGAGTTGCTTGAGGAGAAGTGGGTCAGATGGTTGGAGGCAGAGGGCTTGTTGGGTAGTTTGTAGTTTTTCCTCTATTGTTTTGGTTGTCTTAGCTTTCCGCTTGTGTTCCTGAACGCTGAAGGTCTTGACCTGTTTTTGAATGGCCTTGATGAAACATTCCCATTCTGGGGAGTGGTTTTGTTGGATGATTTGGAGACATTTGGGCCTATCCAGGAGAGAAATGTTGAGTTTCCACAGACCTTTACCGCTTGGTCCATTGGCATTATAGAGGCATGTGATCATTGGGGCCGAGATGTGGTCCGAGATTTCCGATGGGATTGCTAGGTGCTGCACTTCTTGTATATGCTGGTTAAAATTGTGATTGTGATAGAAACGGTCGATTCTCGACGATGATTTGTGAGCCGTGGAGTGGAAGGTGAAAACTTGGGTGTTGGGGTCTAGGTTCCGATATGTGTCAATGAGGTTGTGTTCCCTCAGTGTTTGTTGGAAAAGTCTGGAGTCCTTAGAGATCGTCGCAGGGTGCCTGTCAATCTCCCAGCATGTTGTGTTGNTGCTGGTTAAAATTGTGATTGTGATAGAAACGGTCGATTCTCGACGATGATTTGTGAGCCGTGGAGTGGAAGGTGAAAACTTGGGTGTTGGGGTCTAGGTTCCGATATGTGTCAATGAGGTTGTGTTCCCTCAGTGTTTGTTGGAAAAGTCTGGAGTCCTTAGAGATCGTCGCAGGGTGCCTGTCAATCTCCCAGCATGTTGTGTTGAAATCGCCGGTGAGGATATCCGTGGGGTTTGTGGCTAGAAAGTTGTCCAGTTGGGTCCAAAAAGCTCGTCTTTCCTTGGCAATAGGGGGGGCATAAATGCATGTTATGTTGAAAGCAAAATTTCCTGCGCAGAAAGTGCGTTGTGAAATTATTGATGACCCTGATTGTTTAGTGTCTTTGTGGGTGACTTTCCTTGGGTTTAAAACAGCGGTTATGCCCCCTGTATGGTGTGAATCTGATAGTGTCGTCAGAACCTTCCACTTTTTGAGCCGTTGTTCAAACACTTTGACCTTGTCTAGGGAGTCAAATCTAGTGTCTACTAAAAAACAGATGTCCGGATGATGTGAGTCCAGGAATGAGAGGAGGTGTGGGATTTTGGAAGGTCCGGTGATGCCGTTGACGTTGAAAGTGGCTATGCGGAATTGTTGTTGAAACGGTCTCATTGGGGTGATTACCTCGTCAGACGAGGACCTGGCTTTGCGTTTGTTGGAATGTTGGTTCTGGCTGCCCTTGTGGGCCGTGGGTGGGCTTTTAACTCTGATGAAGCGACGGGACTTTTTCCTTGCTGCTAGATTGTTTTGATGTGGGCTTTTCCTTTTTAGTGCACTTAGGGGCGGAGACTGTTGTTGTTCCCCTGTCCATGATTCATGGCGGGGTGATGATGGTTTGTAGGTACTCGGGTACTGACTATGAGTTTGGTCTCCTGGCATCGATTCAGGGTGTGCTTGCTGGGAGGGGGTGATGATGTCAGGGGGGTTATCATCATCCTTTGATGCCGGATGAATACACGCTGGTGTGCGTTCGGACGTTGTGCACTTTAATTGTGCTGCGGGTTTGGGATGTGTGTTGGGTGCGGTAGGTTGTTCCCTTGTGTGTGTGATAGGTTGCATGTTATACGTTGGTGGTGACTCTGTTTGGAGGGGTTGGGGGATAGAGGTGTTGATGTGATGTTCAGTTGTGGCTGTGTTTGAGTGTGTGGGCTGAAGGAGTGAGAATGTTTTGGGGGTGGCCTGAGTGGCGGGGGTTGTGGGGGAGTTGGGTGAGTTGCTTTGTGGCTGAAAATGGGTATGTGTGGGATCCGTGGGATGTTGGGGATGTATGCTTGAGGATGTTCCTGTAGTTTTGAGAGTTTCAAGTATGAGGACTAAACTGGGGGGGGATTGATGTGTGTGAGGTGTTGAGATGGAGATGGATAAGGGTGAATGTGAGTGATAGTGGTCCCGGGGGGAAAAGGTGGTGCTAAACCATCGGATGAAAAAACTCTTCCTTTGATGTTTTATCGTTGTGAGCGAGAGAATTGCATGTAGAATAGGTACTTTCCAGTTGAAGAAAAAATACTTGCAATTGAAGGCGGAGCTGTAGTCCTTGCCTGGCTCTTCAGTGCCTTGGTCTTCAGACCCCGATCGGGACAGAGTGTGGTTTTGGGCTGGGTGACAAAAGATGTGGTTCAGGGGAACAAAAGGCAAAAACCATAGGATCAGATTGGGGTTGTAATACATCCTTAGTTTTTTAGTCTTTC
>SZWC01000242.1:178199-188242 GCA_023375785.1 Penium margaritaceum | reverse complement strand
CTCTCTCTCTCTCTCTCTCTTTTACTCTGTCTTTCTCCACCCTCTCTCTCTCACACACACACCTCACACACACACACATACACACACACACACACACACACACACCCACCCACACACACACACACACACACACATCTTCACACCCTGTCTTATTTTAAAACACGAAACTATGCCAATTTTTTTTTAACTTGGGTCTAAAGTTTGATGACAATGGTTACTACGTAACGCAAAAAAGAGCGCACGAATCACAACTCGCTTTAGGCCAACAGTCGATTGCCATAACCACGCCTAGGAAGACAAGAAAGTGTCGTTATAAACCCAACCGTCGCAAACCATGGTGGACGCACACATCCTTCGTTGCTTCAACATTTTCATGCATCTCTAAATGCAAGCATTGCGTGGAGCCGTAGCCGGCATGATTTATCGCATAGCCTCATGAGCCACGCCAGACACTCCGAGAATAAGATATTCAATCAGTTTTAACCTTTGATCGATGTAAGTGGTTGGCGATGCATGCGATAGCGGCTCTGGATATTCATGTGGTTTAACATGGGCATTAAATTTATTTGAGTACACTTAGCTGACATTGGAGGAACATGTGCCGTTGAAAGAAACACTGGTCTCGTCGTGGTCATTTATCGTCACTTAGGATTATCACGATTTCCTAACACGGGTTCTGCATACATTCGCATTTAATAAGAATATTTGACTTATAGAAGTTTAAAAGGCTTGGATTGCATTTTTCCCCCAGGGTTATACCTCTTGTTTTTTCTTTGTTTGGTTTTTAAGATGGTCCAAACAGAAAACCCATCCCACCGGGCTCCCTTCCGGAAGCTTTCATCTTGGTAGCTTGCTGATCCACTTCGCTCAGTTCTGATTGGGTGTCAGCGGGTTCGGCGCTTGAGATTCCATGCTATATGGGTTTGTCTCGACCGCGTCACCTCACATCACGAACCATGAGCCATGGGTCCAAGGTCAATGGGTGGATCCCCCTGACAGAGAAAATCTCTGGTACACTGTTAATGACTGTGGCCTAATTCCGCGATACCCACTGTTTCGGCCGCCGACTTTTGTCTTGGCCACTTCTCGCACATTAATCACTTGCTACTCACTTTACTGAGAAGATGTATGCAGTACCCACTGTTTTCGCACGTCCATAAAAACATGCATGCCGTACCCACTGTTGGAAAGAAATTCACGCTACACCGGTTCCCCGTGAATTCGTTTGTGAACTGTGGGTATCCGGTAAATTAAGTTTTATTTTTCACCGATTTCAGTCACCATTTCTACATCGCACAAATTGAAGCCCGGCTAATATGCCTTTCCGGTGTCTTCATAATCAGGTCGACTTCCAACAGAAGAAATATGTGTTCAACCGAACACGTCACCCCTACTTTATTTGACTGTTTCAACAGGGGGATTCAACTTTGGAACGTGCACCGAAAGCACGACGTGTCTCACATGCGAAAGCAGACGTCACATCGTTCCTTTGCCGAACATGCACTGAACGTGCCGTGATGTTGCGTTATGCGGGCCTTGCCGTCAACCCGGACAACATGCGAAGGGGATCTAAGCGTAGCATATGTCGACGACGCGATATGTTGCCAGGTGGACGTTGCTGATTGTCGTCAACATGTCATCGGCGCCAACTGGCGGATTATTCGAGGTGGATTGACATGCTGGCACCGTCCTTTTGTCGCAGCTGACGTGGCTCCCCTCGTCGAACATTTTCCTCCAGGTGCATGGTAGGATTATTAATTTTTGTAACCTCCTCGGACGTCTTCACACCGGATGCATGGGACGCGAGCTTTGTCGTCATGGAAAGTCGGCCAACCGCCATGTGATGTGGACGTTCTCTCTTGTCGTCCACAAGGTTCGTGACCGTTGACCCCATTGTTGATGTGTATTCGACATGTTCTACCGATGTCGCAGCTTCGTCGCCACGGGCTTGTGTCTCCGGGTTGGTCCTCCTCCTCGCGCTAACTGGTGGGTTTTCTAAGGGTAGATGGTGGGTAAGATGCATATTACGACGCATGTCGTACATTGTTATACCCACTGTTGGCCATCATGGCCGCCACTTTCTACGCTACTGGAGGCGATTACCCGGACGACGAGGACGACGACCCACCCGAGGTCCTCGTCTCCCGGTACCACCCGGAGTCGTCCTTCCTGGTTACTGAGTGGGAGGAACACGAGTGGAACGGTCACGTCAACGTCGTGGAGCGCATGACTCCTCGCTCCCCAGACCGTGTTGAAGAGCGCATGATGCGACTTGGAGGCAGTCAACGTGTCCGTCTGTATCGTGGTTACCGTGCCGGTGGGTTGAATCCACGTTCTTTCTAGACATGGCGCCGTCGCCGACGGGGTTGGACCTCCTGCTTGGTTGAAGTACGTTGTCCGCTAGCCATCTCACTGAAGTATGTCTTCTGCCTATTTGCCACACATGTGACTGACATGTATCTGTGCACGTCCACTGTGCAGGGTCGTCTGATGACGAGACCCCGCCGCCCCCGCCGGAGAATAGTGTCGAAGATGTTGAAGCCGCTCCATCCCGTGCGCAAAAACACAAAGGACGATGCACGGATTTCCCAGGCGGTCGTGCCTTCCGCAACATGGACGCCTGTCGCGAAGCGGTGCAAGACTACGCCGTCGACCGCGGCATGCCGGTGTCATGGGTCCGCAGTGAGCCAACTCGCCTAGAATTCCGCTGCGGACTGTGGAAGCAAGCAGGCTGCAAATGGCTCCTGAAGGCGTGCTACCAGCGCAAGAACGGCAACGTTGCCGTCATCGAATTTGTAGATGGCCACAAGTGTTCCCCCACCACAAAGAAGGGCGACCAGGCGCGCCGGGCTACATGGGTGCTGCGGCACATTGAGCAGACTATCAAGAAGAAGCCCTCCACGGACACAAAAGCGCTGCAGCAGATTGTCGAGGCTCGTACTGGGGAGAAGGTGCATTACCCCGTGGTGTACCGTGCGAAGAAGGCGGCCTAGGAGAAGCTGATGGGCGAGAAGGCGCTATCGTGGTCCCTGTTCCCGGCGTATGTTGCGGAGGTAAGTGGTTGTAGCCTCCATCGCTGCTTCCCCATCCCTATTTGCGAGTGTTACACAGCTCTGTGTTCAAGCAACGTCCCCATGGCATGTTTGTCTTGCAGCTCAGACGGGTGGACCCCCGGACGGTCGCTTCCGCAGAGCAAGACAAGAAGAACATCTTCCGCCGAGCCTTCGTAGCACCCGGGGCGTGTCGGGAGGGATGGAATCACGTGCGACGCATCATAACCATGGACGCGACTTACCTCAAAAATGGATTCAAGCAAGTTCTACTCATTGCGCAGTTCTGGGACGCAAGCAACCACTCCGTGCCCATGGCGTGGGCGCTGTGCGGACAAGAGGACAAGGAAAACTGGCTCTGGTTTGTGCAGTAACTGGTGCAAGCGTACCCCACTGCTCGCGACCGAGGTACTGCCATCATTTCCGACCGCGACGGCGGGCTGCTTGCAGTTGTAGCCCGTGAATTGTCAGGAGCAACGCACACGTATTGTGCGCAGCACATCCGCGAGAACGTCAAGTCCAAGGTGGGCCGGGTCGCCGCGGACCTCTTCTGGACTCTGGCACATGCGTTCACCCCGCGGGAGTTCAAGCGAGCACAGGATCAGTTGGCGAAGGCGTCCGTGCCAGGACTGTAGTACATTTTTGGCGGGGCCACAGAATCGGGCATCCCACTCGCGGCGTGGAGCCGTGTGTACATCCCTGTGCCCCGTGGAGGCCACACTACAAGCAACGCGGCCGAGTCTCTCAACGCTCGTATCATGGACTTGAGGCATCTGTACCCCTTTCACTGCTTTGCACAGCTGTACATCTGGGTGCATAAGCTGTTCGGAGAGCGCCGGAAGCTGGCGCATGACTGTGAGATTACGCTGGCACCCTTCGCCGATGCCAAGGTAACGAACTACACTCAGAAGGCGAGGGAGTACGACATCATCCCGGCCGGCCCACTCTCGGGAACGGTCTCTGGTCCAAACAGTCTGTCCGGCCGTGAGGTGGATTGCAACGCGAAAAAATGCAGCTGCGGACAGTGGGCCGAGTACGGAATTCCTTGCCAGCACGCCGTGAGTCTGCTTCTGGATGCTGGGGTCAACCCCGACATGTACGTGGACATCCACCTGACGAAGATGGCGTGGAAGAGAACTTACCGTCACCCCATGCCCGGTGTCAACCTTGACGAGGTGTAGTACGCAGAGAATGGGTGGGGACCTCCGGGCAAAAAGCGTGGTGCTGGAAGGCCCAAGTCCAAGCGCAAGGACCGCTACGCACGTCGCAAGAGGCATCGCATCTGTAGCTATTGCGGCCTGTCCGGGCATGGCCCGCGTAAGTGCACCAACCCACCTGTACTGTTTGCAGCTAACGTGGCCGCAACACGTGCCAAACAGCTTGCCTCCGGCCGCGGAGTGCGAGGTGATGGTGGACAACAACTTGGACCAGCAGGATCAGCAGCTGCAGGAGCACGCGGAGTAGCAACAGCAGCAAGAACACGTGGAGCAGCAGGAGCAGGTGGAGTAGTAGGAGGTGCAGGAGCATCTGGAGCAGCAGGAGCAGCAGGAGCAGCAGGAGCATTAGCAGGAGCACCTGGAGCAGGAGGAGCAGCAGGAGCAGCAGGAGCATCAGGAGCTGCAGGAGCATCTGGAGCAGCAGGAGCAGCAGGAGCAGCAGGAGCATTAGCAGGAGCACCTGGAGCAGGAGGAGCAGCAGGAGCAGCAGGAGCATCAGGAGCTGCAGGAGCATCTGGAGCAGCGGGAGCATCAAGAGCACCAGGAGCATCTGGAGCACCAGGAGCAGCAGGAGCATCAGGAGCAGCAGGAGCAGCAAGAGCAGCAGGAGCAGTAGGCAGTGGTGCTGCAAGTGTTGCTGCAGGTGATATGACAGATGCGGATGACGCAGCAGAACCCGCATTTTCATCCCAGGTTGACAACCCTGGCAGTCCTGCAAAGAACGATCCCTCGTCCTCGGAGTGGTCAGAGGAGGACAGTGCCTCAGACTATGAGGCAAGTGAGACAGAAGAGTGGGAGTCAATGGATTCCTCCTCCCACTCAGACGCATCTGAGGAAGACGAACCCATCCAACGCAAACGCAAACGCAGAGGCCGTTCTGTGTGAACATAGGTAAAGCTATATTGTGTGTCGTCCATTCATGGCTCATGCTGCCTTGTGTACTTTGTTTACTTTGTGACTTCTTAATATTGTTGTGTTTACTTTTCATCTGTGCAGGTGAGGGAGATCCATGTCCTCCTGATGACTGTGGTCAAGCGGCAACCAAGGCTGAAAGTGCACCGGCACAGGGTTAGATCACGTGGCCCAAGACACGGGATGTGCGATGGAGGATGCACAAGTCATGTGTTCCAGGATGGCTAGTCTCAACCTGGGCAGAGCCGACGTGGAGCAGGCCAGATATGAAGTGGCTAACCCATGCACGGGCATGTGTGCGTCCCCCTTTGGGGAAGTCTTCTATGATGCATGCCTAGAGTTGAATGAAGTTGCAGAGTGCCCTGCTTGTGAGGTCATCTGTTACGTGCACGGCTTACCCGTGCATGTTCAGTTGTGGATTAGTACGTGTGACTTAGCACCTCTGTTGTACTGGGCTTGACGTTCACTAACTTCTGCACAATGTCATTGGACCAGACCCCTCTCTAGTGTTTCATGCTATTGGACACATGTTTCAAGCGAAGTAACCTTTGTGATTAATAGTCCAATGTTATGAATGACATTAAGCCAGTGTAACAGTGGTGACTTCAGTACAGTGTACAGTTTTCCGCAACTTGGCACTCACTTGCACGTGTCACATACTGTTACATGTTACACAGTGAGAGAGTGGAAGGGTGGTTAACATACACACAAGTCTCCTAGTATATGAAACCGTGAATAAATGAACGCCATATCCACTATCTCTTTTGTAAACTATGGGTAAAGGAAGCAATGGACACTATGTGAATGTCTTCAACCAATCTTGTGCAGCAAGGCCACTACCAGACGCAAAGATCGTCATGAGTGGCATGTAATTGGAAAAAATGCTGGAAGATGTTCCACATGTCCACTATGTGTCAGTTAGCATTGACATGGCATACTTGGAACACAATTGACGACAGCGCGTTCTCTGTGGCACATGCGAAAGTACCAACATTGAGTACGTTGATGGGAACATGATGAACACATAAGCAAAGCAACCACCGAGAGTATCAAGCCCAAGGCAGCTACTGCCCAGGGGTGTGAGGAGGACGTGGAGTTGGCATGCGTTCACCCAAAATCCAGCACATGGTCTCTGGTTCGCATGGGTCGTTCACCCAAGTAGGTTGGACCTTCGTGGCAACGAGCGTGTCCCAGCGATGCTTAATCCTAGCCCATGCCATCTTCACTTGCTGGGGAGTGAGCTGTGGCCTGCTGGGTCTAGTAGGTTCACCACCCCATGGGCCAACTTGATCCCATCAGTAGATCCTCGCCACAGTGTCCCACGTGTAGGTACGCTCGGTCCAGAACCGCGTACGCACGTCCATAACGCTAGTGGGCTCGGTGTCGTCATGTCCATATACAATGCGACCCATGTTTTCTACGGTGTACAACACCGTCAATGGAGATGGCTAACGATGGTTGCCACGTCCGTATTTGTACGTGCTCTACGAGCGGTTACATCCGCAGGGACAGTTAGGCTCGGATGATATCCATGGCTCCCATGCGTCAGGGCTGTTCAATGGTCTATGACTCAGCAATGGCCAGTCGAGGGTCTGTGCCATGGCTTCAGGAGTCGCAGCCCATGTGGTCTGGGGTGAATGGCGGCCATGTACGCTCCTGGTACGTGCCTTTCTGAGGTCCCATGTTTCCTTAATGGCGACCCATGCTCGGTGGGCAACAAAGGGATCCACATGATATCCAGTACTCCACCCGCAACCATTTCCGCCATTCCTGTGACCCTTGAATGACATGTTGATGGTTTGCGATGATTGACCATACAATGCACGTCGTAATAAGCGCGAGGGACAGGACGCACGGCGTTGTGGACAGGACGAGCAGCCGTCCGGACGCGGACTGTAACCCTAAAGTCTGTCCCTTCTGTGACGTTGAACTACATCGGTTCAACGATGTTTACGACGGTTCACGCAGTGAGTTTATCATGGTAATGTACTTTCTACTTCATGGACGGTGCTCGCCATAGGCGACTTAGCGGCGAACGCTCATTGGACGTTCAGCAGTATCGCGCTTGCACTGGACCAATACTGGACCACAAAGACAAAGACGCCAAGTCAGAGAGGTATGTTGAGACTGTATGGTGCACTCGCACTGTCGACTGCCACGCTATCTATGCTGCGCTAGGCTACGTTGGGGTCCTGTTTCAATGCTGTTGTCTTCCGCAGGCCCGTGTGGACAGTGGGTATGCGGAGATTAAGTTAGTCCTCCATACGATTTTTGGCACGGTGGAAATCCGAATTATTTGTTTTCAACATTGGCTATCGAAAGTATTATGTACATTTTGTGGACGTTATACGCATGTTTCTGCGAAAGTGGCCCTCCCATGCTTTTTATGCGAAAAGTGGGTACGATGTTCTTTTGTTGCGACACCAGTGGGTATGAGGCAAGTGTAACCTAATGACTGCCCTCGCGTATATCCTTCAAACAGGCGCCTCATAAAGAGGTTTGCCGTACCCGTCAGGGCATTGGCTAAGTATCTGTTACTGCTGGAAGTGCTTTTTCATCACGAGTCATAAAACAGGCTTTCTATGCTGGTTCAAGACGTGGAGGACAAGGTCACTATTGAGTCGCGAGACCTCTCTCTTTCCTTGCGTCCACGCGGTCGCATGGTTTGCTGCCATGTCGAGTGTGTTTTAGGTACACCCAGCGCCATCGGTCTTATCGGATTGAAGCCGCATGGTGTAGGCGGCAGCTGCTGACGCATAGGGTGACGATGAAAGCGAGCGAGGCGCACTCAAGATGAAGGCGGCTGTCGATGATGAACACAATGTACACCTTCAACAACAGTAAGACTGGAATGTTTGAATGCGGTTTGCAGTCGAACCTGATTTCATTCCCTCTCTGCACTAAATAACTGAGCACGAATGTCATGGTTGGAACCTTGGTACGTACGGGCGACGAACGAAGTAAACAGCCGCGGCGGCGGTATGGCCGAGGCTCGCCTCAGCGTGCATAGGTGCACGCATGGCCGCTGCGATCGACAGATTGTACATGCACCATTCGCACAGGCGCACACTTTCGCAGCGCCAAGGCAGTCCGCAGCCATATGTGCCAGTGGGAGAGCATGCCGTCGAAGGCCATGGTGGTGTTCAGCCCTCGGACGCTCACGAAGCTGCCTACATTGAAAACACTGAGGGGACCAATTATATTTTTCTCCGTCAGAGGACCTCGTGTTGGCGCCTCATCGATTGCGTCGGGCGACACGCCACCTCAGAGTGCTGTCCGCATCGGTGGAGACATGCTGACGTGGATGGCCCTAATAGTCTCGAGGGGGCCACTACCACGTCGTCCAAATCCGACGGTTCAAGAGGGCGATGAGATGCAGGCCATACAGTCCCAATGTTCGTGCTTTGCATTACACCTCCCAAATAAACTGTTTCTCGTCGTTGCAACTTATTCGACATTAATAGGTTCAGCTGGTAAATAAAAAGGTTTCCAGCTTAAATTGTTTCGTCACACCTTTGTGGACGGTAGCCGTAAATGTTTTTAGTCGAGATAGTTTTTCTGTCCACTGCTGCAACTAGAAGGACGCCACGTCAGGTGTGTCCGAACGCGGCCACACCTTCAGGGCACCATGGCCATTGGATAACCTCCATAAAAGCGTCTATCGACCATCTGCATGCTGACGTGACGCGCCGCTGTTGATGGCCGCCCCCATCCCCCCCCCCCCCCCCCCCCCCCCCCCCCCCGGGTCTGTGTGGAGTTCGTCTTCGGCATCAACTGTCCCTTCAGACCGCGACCACTAGAGCTGTCTTCGGACGCACATCCTCGTCAAACGAACCCATCTGTCCGCAAGAGGCTTCCATCCCTCGAGGTTGCCGTCAGCCATCGACGGCACCGTCCGCATCGCTAGCCGCGAGAGCTTGGGCGCCCTCATCGGTTTGCTCCCTCCCAGCCGCATTGCCATGCCGCGCATCGGCCGTGCGAACTTCCCTCCTACTTTCACGGAACCACTTGCAACTTCCGCTGCTCTCGATCCAGCGTCGATGGCAAGCGTCTGGTCTTGGCAATGACAACGGCAGGAATGCTCAATTCCTCGGCATATCGTTGGCCGGTCCTCGTACGCTTGGCTCGGATCGGTGTAAGGGCCACTGAGCTCAACTTCGCACCGCGTTAGTTCACCTCTCACCGCAGCGCATTGGAATTGCGCTTACGGATGTCCACAATTGGAGTCGAATGCAATGCACTGGTAATACAGTCGCATGCATCATCCCATGCCAATTCGTCGGAGTGACGGACGCAGACGTCAAGTTTCTCCCGCCATGGATCAGAGCACTACTTCGCAGAGCAGACCGCAGCAGTCCAGAGAGGCTTGAGCGGCGAATGCGACCGGAAAACCGCGCAGGACGGAGCAATTGTAGCTTGCCGACGGAGCAATTGTTGCTTCCCGACTGAGCAATGGAAGCTTGCCGACGGAACAATTGCAGCTTGACGACGGAGCTGACGGACTCCAGCCTTCAGCCGGTGGAGGAGTAGTTGGCGCTGCGACAACTGTCTCACACGCGCGGCGAAAGTTGCGGGTCAAGTGAGGGTGGAATCGCACTGAAATGCCAGCCTCCTACGTCGCGGCCTTCCGCTAAGGTCCTTGCGGAGCTTGTGGCAGAAGATTTAGCGGAGCTTTAGCGAAGGTTTCACAGAACGTTCGGGGAGGTTTTGCTCTCTTCGTACAGCGCATTTCTTCTAGAAGGACAACTAATCTGCTACGAGCAGACGTCAGCACCGGGGAGGACTTGTCAGGAGACTCGAGGTTTCACCCTTTGCTCTCAGTCTCACTTCTCTCTCTCTCTCTCTCTCTCTCTCTCTCTCTCTC
>SZWC01000242.1:75522-96206 GCA_023375785.1 Penium margaritaceum | reverse complement strand
GTGCTGCTGCTGCCACCCGGTGCTGCTGCTGCAGGGGCTGCCACCCGTAGCCGCTATCGTCTTTGCTACCTCCACTGCTCCGCTGCAACGTAGTCGTGGTGGGTCCACCCGGGATCTGCTGCTGCTGCTGCTGCCGTGGGTGACTGCCGCTGCTGCCACTCACTGCTGCTGCTGCTGCGTCTCTGCTGCACAACACTACGAGCTGTGGCTCGTTCGCTCTGATACCATGAGAAATTTCCTAGAACCTTCCTAACCACTTGCCGCGACACTAGGCGTCAGCGCCAGGTCAGCGTGTGACAACAGTCACAAGTTAGAGACAAAACTGCAAGGGTCTGGGCTGGGACACGAACAGAGTGTCAGGAAACTCAAACTGAATATAATTGCAGAGAGAGATGACAACTGACAAGCACACAGCATAAATACCTGCCGCGGCACACGGCGGGTGACGCACGCGGCAGTGTCAGTTTGTCCTAAAACCGGCTCAAAACCACTGTTTTGGCCGCAACTCTGCGCACAGGCATCCAAACGCAACACCGTCTGAACCTAGAGATGCAGAATCTTGAGCCGGACGCTACGACTGGTTACACGCACAAGTCCGGCATCGATCGGTGGACGGACAATGCAAAACATGCAAATCGGGCTCGAGAGCCAGTCCACCGAGAAAACTCTAGCACCTGCAGGAAAACTGCAGAGCACCCCAGCAAGCACCCGGGACGTCGTGGCAATCGTCTGGCAGCTGCTGGTGGCTGGATCCACCAACCGTCAGTGCTCCGGCGCCAGCTGGGCCCGCATCAGGGCCCGCATCTGACCACACCACATCTGACCACACCACATCAGACCACACCACATCTGACGACACCACATCTAACCACACCGCATCAGACCACACCGCATCAGACCACTCCACATCTGACCACACCACATCTGACCACACCGCATCAGACCACACCACATCTGACCACACCACATCAGACCACACCACATCTGACCACACCCCATCTGACCACACCACATCTGACCACACCACATCAGACCACACCACATCTGACCACACCACATCAGACCACACCACATCTGACCACACCACATCTGACCACACCACATCTGACCACACCCCATCTGACCACACCACATCTGACCACACCACATCAGACCACACCACATCTGACCACACCACATCAGACCACACCACATCTGACCACACCACATCTGACCACACCACATCTGACCACACCCCATCTGACCACACCACATCTGACCACACCACATCAGACCACACCACATCAGACCACACCACATCTGACCACACCACATCAGACCACACCACATCTGACCACACCCCATCTGACCACACCCCATCTGACCACACCACATCAGACCACACCACATCAGACCACACCACATCAGACCACACCACATCTGACCACACCACATCAGACCACACCACATCTGACCACACCACATCAGACCACACCACATCTGACCACACCCCATCTGACCACACCACATCAGACCACACCACATCAGACCACACCACATCTGACCACACCACATCTGACCACACCACATCTGACCACACCCCATCTGACCACACCACATCTGACCACACCACATCAGACCACACCACATCTGACCACACCACATCAGACCACACCACATCTGACCACACCACATCTGACCACACCACATCTGACCACACCACATCTGACCACACCACATCAGACCACACCACATCAGACCACACCACATCTGACCACACCACATCTGACCACACCACATCTGACCAGTGCAGATTGCAGCTGGCTGTGCAGGAACAGTTGGGCCCACGAGGCAAAGCGTAGGGTACACAGCACAGCATGATCCCTCTCTTGCAGCACGTCACGTCACGTCACATCAGGTCACGTCACGTCACGTCACGTCACATGACGTCACGTGACGTCACGTCACGTCACGTCACGCCACGCCACGTCACGTCACGTCACGTCACGTCACGTCACGTCACGTCACGTCACGTCACGTCACGTCACGTCACGTCACGTCACGTCACGTCACGTCACGTCGTGTCATGTCACGTCGCGTCACGTCACGTGACGTCACGTCACGCCACGTCACGTCGCGCCATGTCACGTCACGTCACGTCACGTCACGTCAAGTCACGGAGAGAGAGAGAGAGAGAGAGAGAGAGAGAGAGTGAGAGAAAGTTTGGTCTTCCCACAATCGTCTGCAGATAAGTGGTCGCAGGTCTCTGTCTAAACGCTCACCGGTAAGCGTCTGAAGTCACATGCTATACGCTCCACACGCACAACCAGAAGCCGTCTCCGGCTCTCTGGCTCACATTTGCAAGCCCACAGCCCATTAACCCATCCCCTCCCCCGTCTTAACCCCCCCTTCCCCCCCCCCCCCCGCCGCCCCTGCGGTGGGAGGGGCTCCCACACGGTCCGACCCCATCGGGTGCCAGACTTGTCCACACTCACGATGGCCAGCTGTCTCGCTTGTCTCGTGGCGTCGTTGCGCTTCATGCCTACTCCTATGGTGAGCGGCATGCGCTGCTTTCGTTGCGGTTGCATGTGGTGTGTGGCATTGCAGGGAAGAACATGGCGTGGCACGGCATGGGACGGCATGGGATGGCATGAGGTGGCATGGAATCACACAGCATGGCATGAAACGAAATGACATGGCATGGCATGGCATGGATAGCATGCCATGGCATGCTATATATGCCATGTGAGAAAGGCGGGGATTCTGCTAGATGTTGGTGTAAGCCATAATTTTGTGAGCATGGAGTGTGCTCGGATGTGGGGCCTTGTGCTCACGAGCAAGAAGCGGACCGCTAACCAAGTGGACGGCACGATTGAAATGGGGTACCTGGTCCATCCCCTCTCAATTTGCGTGGGGAAGCTTTACATAACGACCGTATACCGGGTGTGCCTGATGAAGGATTACGATGTGATCCTCGGTCGTGACTTCCTCCACAAGTACAACCCCGCCATTAATTGGGAGGCACGCACCGTCTAAGTCAAGCTTGGAGACAAGGAGTATCCCCTGTCTACGTGGTCCGAGGAAGAGGCCATGGAGGAGGAGACTTGCGGGAAGGAAGCGTCGCAACAATCAGCGCCTTGCAAGGAGGAATCGGTGCCTATGATGTTTGACTTGGTGCAGCTCAAGCGCGTAATTCGAAGAAAGGGGCAGTTTTATTTGGCGTTCATGAAAGAAGTGGAGGACAATGTTGACAAACCAGAGGACGTGTCGCCTGCTTTGGCGCATGGGGTGACTCGTGAGCAGCCAAGGGCCCAAGGCAAGTTTGCCATGGTGCCCGAGGGGCTTTGGAACGTATGTACAAAGTTCGAGGACATGTTCCCCGAAACCATCCCGGCGGGTCTGTCACTGAAGCGGGACGTGGACCATTGCATGGACCTCAAACCTGGAGCGTACCCGCCTGTTTGTGCAATGTGCCGCATGAGCGACGCGCGACTACAAGAGCTAAAAAACATCTGACCAAGATGAAGGAACAGGGCTTCATCTGCCCATCCCCATCTCCGTACACTACACCCGTCCTCTTTGTGCATAAAAAGATGGGAGAGATGCGCATGTGCGTGGACTACCAGGCATTGAATGAGTTGACCATCAAGAACCGGTACCCGCTTCCACGAGATGAGGAGCTCTTCAATCAGCTCCGTGCAGCTCACTTCTTACAGAGATTAACCTCGGATTTAGCTACCACCAGATCCACATCGTAGCAGATGATGTGGAAATGATGGCACCCGCTATGGTCACTACGAGTTTGTTGTGATGCCTTTCGGGTTGAGCAAATGCACCTGCCACCTTCATGGCGGCGATGAACAACATCTTCAGGCGTACTTGGATGACTTCATGGTGGTTTACCTTGATGACATCCTGGTGTATAGCACGGCCGGCAGAGGAGCATGAGGAGCATGTGAAGAAGGTCCTCGAGATTTTGAGTAAGGAGAAGTCTTTTGCAAAGCTCACTAAGTGTGAGTTTGCGGTAAGAAAAGTTGAATTCCTTGGACACATAATTGGAAATGGACAGATTGCCATGGACCCGCGCAAGATGTCGTCCGTGGAAGAGTGGCCAAAGTTTTGTAGCGTGCACGATGTGCAACTGTTCCTTGGTTTTTGCACCCACTACTACAGGCTTATCCTTGGCTATGAAGGAGTGTCAGCACAACTCTCCAATCTCACTCGCAAGGATCGCAAGTGGAGTTGGGGAGTTAGCAAACATGAAGCCTTTGAGAATCTCAAAAGGGCTTCGAGCTCCGCGTCCGCCTTGCACTTGGCCGACAACGACCGTGAATTTGAAATGGCGATGGATGCATCAGACTTGGCCAATGATGAGACCCATTTGTAGGACTTTGTCAATGGGTTGCAACCGGTCACCTACTACTCGCGCAAGTTGCGTGGGGCGGAGCTGAACCACGCCACACACGACAAAGAGATTCTCATCGTGGTTGCAGCCTTTTAGAACTAGTAGTACTATATCGAGGTGCAAAAATACACGGTCTACACCAACCACCACACGTTGAAGTACTTCAACACACACCGGAACCTGAGCCGGTAACAAGCGCGTTGGGTGGAGTACCTTGAGTCGCACTTTGACTATGAGATCATGTACCAACCGGGTTGCATTAACAGAGCCGACGCACTCTCACGGTGACTGGTCCTGATGATGTGGGTCGTTTCTCTCGATATCCATGATGATGATTTTCTTGTGAAGCTCTTAATGGAGGGATTCAATGCATATGGGAAATATGACGCTCAGAGATTTTTCTTCAAGGCGTCGTATTGGCGACGGTGTGGCATGGAGTAGGTGATGGTTCTCACGATCCTCGCGCCTCGGTAGTTGATTTTGGAGGAGTGCAATGACACTGGCCCGAGCAGCCACTTCTCCGCCGATAATACATGAAAAATGGTGGCTTGCTTCTTTCGGTGGCCCACCATGTCATTCGAGGTGGCTGAATTCTACCAGAGTTGTGACGTGTGGCAACGTCACAAGGCAAGGAGGATGAAGACCATGAGTCTCCTCCAACGCTTGCCCATCCCCAAGAAGCCATGGCAAGACATCTCCTTGGACTTCATCACGGGCTTGCCCAAGACAGCGACACGTCAAAATCTGGTGTTGGTGGTGGTGGATCACTTCAGCAAAATGTCGCACTTCATACCGACGCGTGATACGGTGAATGCGAAAGGCATGCCTTCCTCGTTCCTCGAGCACGTGGTGCACCTCTATGGCATGCTGCAATCCATTGTGAGTGATCGTGACCCGCACTTCACGAGCAAATTCAGGCGGGAAATCATGCAACGGTACGGCAACAAGGTGAAGCTGCCGATGCTTCCATCTCCATACTAGTGGACAAACAAACCGGACAAACCAGACATTAGAGCAGCTCCTCCGTATAGTGGGTGATCCGGATGAGACGGCATGGGGTTAGCAGTTGCTGGTCGCTGAACTGGCGTACAATTGCGCCTCGCCAGCCTCCACCGACAAGGCGCCATTTGAGGTGGTGAACGGGATGGCGCCCGCCACGCCCCTCAGTTTGCGTGTCACAAGCAACCTGTCTACGGTGGATTCTATCGTACGTGACTTCAAGCAGATTTGGGCGGCGACGCGACATGTATTGAAAAAGGTGCAAGAGTAGTACAAAATACAAGTAAAGCTTTGATGCGCAGACGCAACACTCAAGGTCAGTGATCACATGCTTATCAACAGCACGCACGTCAAGCTTCACGCGGTGCAATCGGACAAGTTGAAACCACGGTGGCTTGGTCTGTTCAAGGTGCTCAAAATGCATACACCTGTGGTGGTGCGGTTGGCTCTTCTGCCTTCCATGCCAGTCCATGGCATGTTCCACATCTCCAGGCTCAAGCTCTACCATGATCCGGCCGAGTATTTTCTTGGCCGCGGTTATGAGCCTCCCCCTCCGGTGGTCATCGAGGGCGAGTAAGAGTTTGAGATGGAGGCCATCCTTGACCACCGTTATCATCGTCGTGGATGGGATTACCTGGTCAAGTGGAAGGGCTACGATGGGGCCCACAACTCATGGAAGCATGCCCACAAATTCAACATTGGCGGGGTGAATGCCATCCTCCACGAGTGCCAAGAGCAAACTGGGACGGCTCGCTCCTAAAGGAGGGAAGGGGGGTAGTGTAAGCTGGACAGTGCCAACGGCACTGGTCAAGGCTTGAGGCTTCCTTGAATGTACAATCTGACTATGGGTTTTGAATCTATAGGAAAAAACGTGTAAGATCAACCCAAGAATGGGATGAATCCATCAAGAATTGAGGAAGTTACGCCCGGCCAAAGGTTGGACTGGCCAGGGGGAATACAGGTGACGAGAATTCATCCCCAAGGACAAAGGCTGAACCCTCGCAAAACCCAACAAGGCCAAAACACACCTTGGGTTTTGGTTAATCAATGAATCAAGGATCATAAAGGGCCAAGGGTACCTCGGAATGGCGTCCCGATGTGTTATTGTGAGAAAGGGCGCTTCGGGCGGCTGTCACCGCCGCTAGTGGTGCTTCCAGCGAGAGATTGTTGTGGTTCGCGCAAACGGTCGTATCTTGGCTGTTCCTCCACAGAATTATGCAATTCTTGGTACACTGGAAATTGGGGAAGATGAGTTATGTGATGCTGAGGAAATAACGCTCATCCCAGTCCCATACGAAGCCGCATACGGTTCGGGGACCTCGGGTCACCTAGGATGTATCATCATGTACATATAGTCTTGTATGTTGACACTTGGACAAAAAGTATAGTTTACTCCCACTGTGCCACAGGTATTACCATTCTCCCCCAAGACAATCCTTCTCTTTTGCAAACCCTGGAAGGTGTGCACCGGCCTCCCCTTGGTCGCTCTTGCCGCCGGTTGGTGCCTACGTCATTCGGTTGAGGCCAGTACACCGCATCCAGTTTACAGAGAGGGAGTGAGAGCATCGCCCTTCTTCCTCTCTAGCACCGTCAGTGCCTGGAAGGAGAGGGAGAGAGGATTTTTGTTCCCTTTCTACCTCTCAAGTGCTATCGATGTCTTAGAGGAGAGGGCAAGGGAGCAATGTTTCCTCCCTCCCTCACTTATTTTGTTGGCGCTCAAAGAAAAGCAAGAGGGAGCAGTGCTCCATCTCTCTCTGGCTTTATTGGTGCCTAAGATAGGAGGGAGAGGCAAAGAGAACTCCCTGTCTCCCTATCTCATGCCATTAGCTTCTAAGAGGAGAGCGAGGGGTTATAGAATTTATGCCCTCCCTTTATAGTGCTGCCAACGCCTAAGAGCCAGAGAGGGAAAAGGGGGAGAGAAACTTACCTCCCTTTATCTCAACCTTATACCATCTCCGTGGTGGTCACCGGTCACGATGCATATCTAGCCTTTTCTCTTATGCCAACACTATTATCTCTTCACAATTTACTTGAGCGGTAGGCTCTCGGTCCTTGGCTCTATGTGTTGGCTCTTGGTTTCCGGCCCACAGGTCTGTCTAATCTTGGCTGTTGGCCCTTGGTCGTTGGCCCTCATGTCTCTCTCTCTTTCATGCCATCAAGCTCCCACAAGGACGAGGCCATCTTGCTACATGAAAACCGGCCCGGGCCTCGACCTAAATGAGCTTTTGGCTTGTCCAGTCACAAAACTCAAGCAAAAATGTTTGGTCAAAACATTCGTTCAAACCATTCACTTTGCCATGTTCGTCCCTTTGACGTTCGGTTGGAGGTGGAGCAGAGCTGATGTAGAGCCGAAAGGGTAGATCTTTAACTTAAATAAATTATGCGATTCAAACCGGTGGATGCGACAGCATAGGAAACCTGTTAAGGGAACACTGAGTACCTCTGAATGTAAGGCCGAAGCTTTTTGGTTTCAATGTGTCAGAAATATAACACCGACAAGGTCCTCTCTATAATAAACACCTCTCGGATATTCCGAGTCCCTTACACAGGTTCAAGTCCCATTTTGAACCTCCTCGGCAACGAGTGATCGGTCACGACCGTTCCACCAGAGTCATGCCGTCCCTAATAACAAGCGATCACGTCGCTACGAGTAGGACTGGCGGAAAGAGGCCGTTGATGCTCATGCTTTATCCTGTTCTGTTGTATATAAGGAGGATGTCCGTTCCATCCACGATTAACCCAAAATAGTCTCTTCATCCTTTTTGCCTTTTGGTTCTACGACTTTGTTGACGTGTCTTCGCTCTGCTCGCTCATTGCTCGTTCTTCCATCGCCACCCACTCTTGACCTCTGCACTTCTTCGCTCCATCTCTCACCTTCCTTCGCTCAGTTTGCCTCAACTCATCAATCGGCATCCCATCACCTTTGTGCACTCAAACGCTTCTGACTGGTCCTCTAACTAGCTCTTTACATCACCTTCTAGCTCTTTGCTTGCATTATCCGTTTTCGTTGCTCTCGCACGTCGCATTGCTTTTGCTTTTTTTTTGCCAATTCTCATCCAGCTCATTTCCCTTTCTCTGACATAGTATCAAAGCATCAGGTGGCATCGCCTGGTTTTTCCTAACCACTTCATTGCTTCATCGCTGTTATTTCCATACTCTGTCGTCCCGCCAAACGTCTGCAGCCACCGCCATAGCTGACGTCAGCGGCATCGCTTCAACTACCCTTAAACCGTGATAGTACACATCACTTAAACAAAGCCATACATCCAAGCACACGCCAGTGGAAACGTTCAGTGCTTCTTCATTATCAACAGCCCACAACAGTCCTTGATGAATCCTCTGCCACAGCCGTCGCTGAAGTTTCCTACCGCTTCCACTCCCTTCCCTTGTCCACCTGCATTGGCTTTCACTAATCACTGTTTTGCAGATTCTGCCCTCTTGCCTCTCTTCCTTGCCTCTCATGACGATCTCCATGATTGAGTGGCACGGTTACGCCTCCGTCGCTACCTCCGCCTTCTCCAGCACCTAGCCTGGCCTATCCGCCTTTAGCCGCCGCAGCCTTCCTTTCCTTCTCTCCTTGCTTCGTCAGCATCATCATCATCTCCCACCTCCTTTATCTCGTATCATCTTCTTGAGCCGCCTTCCCGCACCACCTTTCTTCGTCCTTAGCAGCAGCAAAGGACACCGGACACCACCAGTCGTCCTGCTCGTCGGTCTCGAGCAAACAGGGACACACGCCGTCACTCTCTTGGTAGAAATGAACGTTTCAGCTTCTCTTGGACCGCCCTCCACAACAACAAGCCTCCTCTTGGAGTCAGGATATTGGACACCGCCTGTCTTCCTTCTCGTCGGTCTTGAGCCAACTGGAGGCACAAGCCGTCACTCTCCTAACATCAAAGGACCTTCCTACCACATCAAGATTGCCGCCTCAGTATGTACTCTTCCTCAAGTTGCTCACTTCCTCTTCATCAGCTCCAAGCCGCATGTTGTGCCTCTGCCTTGTTCGCCGCACAACTACTTCATCAACATCTACTTCAATACGCACAAGGTTCCATCCTATGCTCAACCTTCGTTATCAATCGCAGCTTCCATTGTCGTCATCTACTCGGCACAAAGACCCGCCCTGTCGAACCGCCAATCTTGCGGCGACCTGTGCCCACGCCAACTCTCCGTAGCGCACGTGGCTCACCCCTGAGCCCAGAACCCGCTATCATTTGTCTCTGCTTTATCATCTTCATCAACATCTGTGGCCATCGCAAGGATCTCCACGTGCTAGATGCCCGCTTTGCAGCAGCCTTCACCCACTCCAACAATAGATTTCTCACGACGCATCGGCTTTTGCCCTCCCCTTGCCGCATCTCTACCCCTCGATACAACAACGCACGTGGTTCGCCCCTGTGCTCAGACATTCATCATCCATCATCAACTTCCTCCGCTATCATGAGCATCTTTCGCATCTGCGGCTAGTACACAGAGGACAAGCTGCGACAGAGCCTCCTCTGTGAGTGGCACAATGGCAGTGCCTTCCTTTCTCTCACACTCCCATCTCTCCTATCTCCTCGCCGTCAGTACCACCATCACTAGCAAGACAAAACCTGCTACTCCCAACTAGTGAGGAGTTACTAGTAGCTGCCATACACCATCACAATATGGTAGCACCAGCCCTTGACTGGATGCACTTTTTAACTCAACCAGTTTGGAGAGAACATTCACGACTGGTACGGTGCTATACAAGTAAAGACAAGACAATTATTTCTCTGTGGGTATCAACTCTCCCTCTTTCTAGAAGTTTAGGACAACCCTGGGTGTCCTCCAAGGATGTACATAGCAACCCTTTGAGACATCAAGAGATGCCTTCTCTGCACCACCCATACCACATGATCATTGAAGAAGTGGCACTCGTCAGAGCAATGTGGCACGCTCTTGTGGCAGCAGTGTGAAATCTAAATCTCTGTAACTAGGTCGTCAGATCCCTCCGTCGAGTGGTTACTCCCCCCACCATGCGAAGACACCTAGTCACTGATGCCCCATAGGCATTCATTCTTTCACACCTTGTCGGACCCAGGAGGGCTGCCAGAAGCATGACTCCAACAAGGCCCTCTCTATAATAAACACCTCTCGTATAATCCGAGTTCTTCGCACATGTTAAAGTCCCACTTCAAACCTCATCGTCAACGGCTGGTCGGTCACGACCGTTCCACCAGAGTCGAGCCGTCCCTAATAACCAGCAATCACATCGCTATGCGTACGGCTAGCAAAAAGAAGCCGTTGATGCACATGCTTTGTCTTATTCTATTGTACATACGGAGGGTGTTCATTCCCTCCAAGATTAACCTATACCAATCTCTTCATCCTGTTCGCCTTTGGTTCCACGGCTTCACTATCGTGTCTTCGCTCTGCTTGCTCATCGCTCGTTCTTCCATCGCCACCCACTCTCGACCCGTGCACTTCTTCACTATGTCACTTACCTTCCTTTGTTGCGCTTGCCTCAAATCATCACTCGACATCCCATGCGCTATCCAACTCTTCTGGCTGGTCCTATAACTAACTCTTCGCACCACCTTCAAGCTCTTTGCTCGCATCATCCGTTTCTGTTGTTTTCGCACGTCACACTGCTTCTGCTTGCTTCAGCGAGTTCTCGTCCAGCTCCTTTCCCTTTCTCTGACACAGTTCTAGTGTAATGGCAGTTGACCGTTTTCAACTTCTTGTGGAGCCGTAACATAGGCCTTAAGAACAGTAGGACAAGGAGAGCATGTGATAGGTTGCCTCACCCATTTTGGTTGAGGTGCACGGCGCCAAAGCGGATGAGGCAAGGAAAATTGCATTTTTTTGCAGACATGTTGCGAACCTAATCCTATTGATGTGTCGCACCATGTAAAGTTGGACCCTAGCTGGAGAGTGGGGAGTAACACAACTGGACATCCTTTCCACCACTTTTTTCTTTTCGTGCTCTACACGTCAACCACTAAATCCCCTTGTTTCCAAGCGAGGCACTAGAACAGAACCAGAATGATAGAATAATGGCCCTTAATGTATGAGAGCACATTCAAGAGCATTGTACGACACATTTGACTCAAGTGTAGAATTGTAATCCCATGGAACGTTGTGCCCCAATCTTCTCCCCTCATCATGGCCTTAGTTGTATTTGCCTTCCACACCAGCCTATTCCGATGAGCATAAAATCACTGATAGTTGTTGATAAGAGGATCGACGAACTTGCATCTTACCTCATGGTCACTCACATCACTAGTTCCTTCCTATCCTTCTAGAATATTTCCACAAGCGACTAATTATTGGGGTGCTCTGGCCTTTGGTGTGTTTCCTCTATTTATTTTTGGCCGAGAAAAGAAAGAGAGAATGTGAGATGTTTTTTTAGTCCAATTTTATCTACCTCTTGGCCTTCATTGTACCCCCATGTATAATCAACGATGTAGTTTTTGGATTCTGGATGTTATCCTTCGGTTAATTCCCTTTATTCCATTTCACCCTAATGCTCTTGTTTCACCTGGGTTCAAGCCCCAAGCTCGTTTAGGTGCTGAGGTCGCCCCTTCGCCTCAGTAGGTTCCTTCCAGGGGACCAAACAGAGTTTTTTGGGAGAAGCGGAGCATGCCCGTTTGGTCCTTCATTTCTGCGGATGTGGTGACTTGCCACATCAGCCGTGCCACCGTCGCATCGTGCGCGGCGCAAAGCACCTTCGCGAACCCAGCTCTCAGTTTCTCCGCACACCTGGCGGCCCCATCCACCGCCTTTCACCCTCCGCCCTTCACCCTCCGCCGCCGTCGGCCGTGTATCGAACGGCTTGAGTTTGACGAAAAAGAGGCGCAAATCGAAATTGCAGTCCGTAGTCGTAAATTTCGAATGATAAGGCCTGGAGGTGCAGTGGAACATCAACATTTGCTCTGGTTTGCGTTCGGTTTTCCGTACGAAAACGTTTCACTTTTTCTCACCTCTTTCTTTACCTGGCCGCATCGCGCGATCTATTCCTTTCAAGTTCCGGCCTGACCAGTCTATCGGGAAGGGCTAAGGAATCTCCGTCGTCCCGACTCATCCAAGGTCAGCTCTCTTGCCCTTCACACAGTCACCATGGCCGCTCTTGCAGCCTCCGCCGCCCTCGTCGCGCCTGCGGCGCTGACGTCTTCCCTGAAGGCGTCTCCCGTGGCCAAGCCCGCCCAGCTTGCCGTCTCCAATGGCAGCCGTGTGTCCTGCATGAAGGTGCGTTCCTGATAGGACTCCCGAGTTCCACACTAGCTGGCGTGACGATGGAAGACTACAATCGGATGTCTACAATGCGATATGCGCACCTTACTGTACCGGTTAGGCTGGGAGCGGAACGCGCCATAGGTTCTTGGCCTCCATACTATGAACACCACATCTTCCCGCAGGATGTCTTTCGCTCATTGGTGTGAATGTGCTTTGGTCTCGTTAACGATGCCTCCCGCCGCGCATCCCGTCCTCCATCTCTGTAGATACTTCACCTGTCCCACGCTACCTACCTTCGTAGTTGCACAGCCTTCTTCCTTGGACAAATGTGCGGATGCGGCGTAGCTGCTGCATGCTTCAGAAGCCATTGCCTACAGTGCTTAGTCCTCGGCATTGTCAGTTCCGTGGTTCCGCGTGCACTAACTAATGTCTCAGTTGGTGGGGTGAACCTCAACCCACTTCCGTCTTCTCGAGAGGCACGGCTCACCCCCAGATCTGTTGCCTACGTAAAAGCGTGCCCCATTCTGAATGCATGTTTTGGCACTGATTGATTGTTGGACTGATACTGCAGGTGTGGAACCCCATCAACAACCCCAAGTTCGAGACGCTGTCGTACCTGCCTGCGATGACCGACTCCATCATCTCGAAGCAGATTAACTACATGCTGAAGAACGGATGGGTCCCTTGCTTGGAATTCGACGCCAGCGGCGTCGTCTACCGCGAGAACAACTCCGGCCCTGGCTACTATGACGGCCGCTACTGGACAATGTGGAAGCTCCCCCTCTTCGGCTGCACAGACGCTTCCCAGGTGCTGCGCGAGCTGCAGGAGTGCAAAAACGCCTACCCCCAGTGCTACATCCGCATCCTCGGCTTCGACAACATCAAGCAAGTGCAGTGCACCAGCTTCATCGCCTACAAGCCCTAGNTGAAGAACGGCTGGGTCCCTTGCTTGGAATTCGACGCCAGCGGCGTCGTCTACCGCGAGAACAACTCCGGCCCTGGCTACTATGACGGCCGCTACTGGACAATGTGGAAGCTCCCCCTCTTCGGCTGCACAGACGCTTCCCAGGTGCTGCGCGAGCTGCAGGAGTGCAAAAACGCCTACCCCCAGTGCTACATCCGCATCCTCGGCTTCGACAACATCAAGCAAGTGCAGTGCACCAGCTTCATCGCCTACAAGCCCTAGACTCTCCTCGACATGCTGTGTAGGAGCATAGGGTTTTGCGGGCTCCGAGCCTTTGCCGTTCCCTTTCACCCCACAATTCGCTGACAATACCTTTGTCCTTTCAGCTTTACATGCCATTATTTACCGCACCACGCAACCAGGATGTGCTTGTCAACTAGCTTGCCCAGTGTTTGGCCAAAACTGAGCAATCTGTTTTGTTAGAAATTGAGCATGAGTTGTGATGAATGCATTTTGCACATGCAAACGGTTCCTCATCAGTCTGGCACAAGATAGATGTGCACACGCATCTTTACGTGCACCACTAAATAATAACCCAAGAACCTGGTGTCTTACACCACCAGTGTCTGTCGTATTGCTTGGCAATTCGTCTTGCCCGCTACAGACAGTAGTAGACAGTAGTAGCAGACAGTAGTAGCATGGGCATGCAGTGATGTAGGACGATTGTCGCTCTGACTGTCCATGCTCTGACAAAGCAGCACAACAATTGTGAGGCGTAGCTACGGAGTGTTGGAAGCTTTTAGTCATTGCGACAGTACCTGTCTTCTCTGCAATCCATTCAGTGCTTGATCATTCTGTAATGGAGGGAGGTAGCCAGGGATGTAAGGAAGAGAGACATTGCTTGGCTGTACAGGGAATGTTGCTCTGAATGTCTGCAAGAGTTTTACAATACTTGGTCATTGCTACAGAGTAGTACAGAGTATAGCTTCAGTGCTGCACCATATCTATCTTCTCTACCCTCCAACGGTGGGAGGTAGTGAGGGATGGAGTCAGAAGAATTGCTTGCTTGTACAAAGGTGGAAGAAAATGTGCACTCACTGCAATACATGGGAGAAGTGAGATGCTTTCACTCTTTGCAGAAGTTAGTGAACAAGGAGGTATGATGCAACAATCCCCCTTCACCACAGTTGATAGAGTGGTGGGTTTACTCCTAATAGTGGGCGGTTGTGTCCACAAGGACCCAATGGGTGAGTGTTGGTGCATGGGCTTTGAGCTGTCTGATTGTCAGCTGCGTGCACTGAGAGGTGCCTGGTTTGTGTTGATGGTTAAATAGCAGCTATGTTACTCATCTGACATGTATGGTGCGTTTTGACCACCTAGTTCACTCATGTAAAGCTGACGAAGTCTTCTCGGTGGTCGGGACACGGGCATTGGTGGCTTTGTGCCTGTGCTCAGGGAGACCCCATAATGGTTTGCACAAATTGTCTCTGACAGGTTGTGCATTCTCCCTGCGGTAGAGATTCGGGTACATGGTGGTTTGTGCAGGTACCTCGGGAGACCCAGCACTGATTGATCGTGTCTTTGTCGGACGTTTGTAGTCTGTGTTGGTTTTTTCGCATCTCTCATTGTGCTCTGTTGTGTCCCCCCGGCTTGTGTACATCGGCGTGCAGATAACTGACGGCGAGACTCGACGCTGCTGGAGTGTCGTTTGGTGGAGCCGACGCACGCTGAGGCCTACACGCAGTTCAGTGCAGCCTCCTCCCTGTGGCAACGTGCTCATCTCCATCGGCAGGCCTCCTTGGCGGTCGAGCCGCCGGCGTTTACTGCCACCGCAGATGCTGTCTGCATGGGTCAGGTGCTGGATCTGACTGTACCATTGCGTCTGCAGCGTCATGCTCTGCCTAGGGTCCATGTCTGATGTTGCGTGGCACTGTTTGGCATCATGGACCGTCGTAGGCACTGCCTGGGTTCGGGCAGCCATAACTCTTTGCTACTATTTTTGTGGCTGTTTCTGACCGCACGATTGCGTTCGCAGCGTCGGTATTCTGATATGGTCAAGTTTTCAGGCAAAACACACGATGCTCGGGTTTTGGGCTCTCGGCCGTCTGGCAGGGTTCACCGAGAAAACCCAGCCTGCCAGAAGATAGGTAGAGGTCTATTTTCTAATTGGTTGGTTAGTTGAGTAACAAGCTCTACAGAGTTGGGGGGAGCTAGAACTTGGAGGGGTCTCCCATTGTTGCTTATTCTTCAATCCTAATAAGTCACTTTCAGTTTTCAGCTGCTTTCTGGCGCTTACATTGGCGCACGCGTTTCTGAGTAACAAACCAAGAGCATCCAGACTTGGACTCTAGAGCAGCAGACTGAGGGGGCAGCAGACTTCAACAACGAGCGTAGAAGCCCACACGCTGCATCAACAACGCTGTTGCCCCAACCGCTACGTAGGTTTTCCTTCTTGGTATCAGAGCCAGAGCGTAACAGTAGCAGCAGACGACTAGCCTACAGGTGTCTGACTACGTTGGCGAACCCCCATACGCGCTAGTGCAGGTGAAATTTTACCGGTTTCTTTCCGAAAGCATTGAGCTGCCTGGAAGCGGCGTCAGAAGTTTTCCCACGACCATTGGGCCAGGGGAAATGCTGCCGGATTTTTTTTGTCAGCACTGACCGCCACGCGTGACGCGAGGAGATGAGCGGCAGGCCGTGTCAGGCGCCTGCTGGCGACGACGCACGTGGCGACGTCATCCAGGCGCTGTGACTGACACCAGCAGCCTGCAACAGTAGTAGCAGCTTGCAGCAGTAGCGAGCAGTGGTAGCAGCAGCCAACAGCAGCTCTGCACAGCAGTAGTAGTTGGCAGCAACAACAACAACCCGTAGCAGCAAGTAGGAGCAGTAGGCCGTAGAAGCAAGCAGCAATAGTAGCCAACAGCAACAGCTCGTAGCCACAACAACAACTGCGAGCAACAACAACAGCCGGTGGCAGCAGCAGCAGCAGCAGGCAGTAGCCGACAACGGCTAGCAGCAACGGCTGTAGCGGCGGCCAGAAGAAGCAGCAGCCGCAGCTACCCCGACCCGCTGCTCGCAACGAGTAGCAAGCTGTCGACAGCAAGCTCGCTGCTCGCAACGAGCAGCGAGCAGCGAGCTGCTAGCAACAAGCAGCGAGCAGCGAGCTGCTAGTAGCAAGTAGTGAGCTCGTTGCTCGCAACTCGCTGCTCACAACGAGCAGCTAGCTCGCTGCCAGCAGTAAAGAAGAAAAAGAAAAGAAAATAGGAAAAGAAAAATCCTGCACCCCGCTATAGTAATGAGCAACACGCAGTAGCTTAACAGTAGCAGCAACGGCAGTAGCAACAACATCGACAGCAACAGTAGCAGCAATAGTAGCATCAGCAGTAGTAGTAGTAGCAACAACTGCTGCTACAACAGCAGCCGCAGCAGCAGCCGCAGCAGCAGCCGCAGCAGCAGCCGTAGCAGCAGCCGTAGCAGTAGCAACTACAGCAACTGCAACAGCCGGTGCTACACCAACTACCGCAGCAGCAGCAACTGCAGTAGTAGCCACAGAAGTTGCTACAGCAGCAGGTCAGTAGCAGCGGAAACAACAGCTACTGCCCTGCAGCTGACACAACAGCGACTTCTGAAACAACCGCAGCTGACTTCAGCAGCCCTCAACTAACGTCACTGTTGACGTCACTACTGACGTCATAAAAAAACACAAAAAAGGGTTTGAACCACTTCTATAGTAGCAACTCTGTAGAGAAAAAGTAGCGGCTGCTGACGTCAGCCATCCTAGGCCGACGTCACTGCTAACACCAGTCGCACACAAAAGAGAAAAAAAAGCGGGTAACACAACCCACCATGACTAACAGCCCCAGTGGGGATGGGTCTAGCAACAACAACAGTAGCAGCAACAGCAGTCTACAGGCTCCTTCGCCGGTGCCTCCGACCCCCTGGCTGCCATTCAGTAGCTTCTTGCCATACTGACGCAATAACTTGCAGCACTGCAGCCATTGGCATCACAGACTCACACTGGTGCTCTGCCCCCCTTTCTCCCACCTCGGCACGCCAGCCCCGCTGTGTCTGCTACCACACATTATTTGGCGCAGCAGTAGACTCAGCACGAGTGGCAGAAATTGACTTCTATCCTTGGCCCCACTCTGGGTGCCAGCCACAGGCCAAGGGATTTTGAGACCCCACCCCCGTCGCTTCAGGCCGGCAAACAATTTCGGAGCTGGGAACTCAGTTTTCGCATCTGGGCACATGGTGAGGGTTTGTGGGCATACTACACCCTCCCGTACGCCTCCACCCAGGCCGACCAGCTGTATGACGCTGGTGGCGCCGTGTGTGCCCTCATTCCAGTCACTCCTCCGGCTTCACGCCTAGCCCTAAAGACCTACCTCGGGGACTTTATGTCCGGCGGGACACCAGACCCTACGGACGCATGGAACATCCTCACCCGTCCCCATCGCCTATCCAGTGAGACTGAGACCAGCCGCCTATTGCGGGAGTTCAACTCTCTGCACATGGGGGAGACCGAGACGGTCATCTCCTACTGGCAACGGGCTGAGGACACCCTCCATCGCCTGGGCACCTCTACTCCACCCCCTCTGGATGCACTTCTTACCATCAAGCGTGGTGCCACCGACGTATACGCCGACCTATTCGTTCACTACTCCCAAGATGTCCTTTCTACCATGGCAGCCCAGGGCACCCTCATGCCCTGGACATATGAGTTCTTCCTCTGGATTGAGGAAGCTCGTCTAGAGTCTTGCATCCAGTGCATAGAGGCCCTCGCATCTCCTGTAGTTGCCTTTGTGGCCATTGCTTCCCCCGTAGTAGCTGCATCCACGAGCTCCTCGTCGTCGTCGTCGTCAGGAAAGAGGAAGCGAAAGGGCAAGAAGGGCAAGGGTCCTCAGCAGCAACAATACCAGCAGCCGACTGGGTCTAGTGGTGGTGGCTCGGTCTGCCACAACTGTGGCCAGCTAGGGCACGGGTGGTACACTTGCCCGCTACCGGCGGACGAGGCGCACGTCATCGCCACCATGCATCGCCAACGTGAGTGCCGTCTCACCTCTACCACCGTAGCAGTCGCCGGCCTTGATGCCTCGATTCCGTATAACAGTTCCATTCCGACAGCCGCACCGGTCCTACCGACGCCAGCTCCACAATAGTAGAATCCACAACCGTCAGCTCCTTCGTTCCCATCACCGGTGTAGTCCTTCCTCTATCCGGGCTCCGACGCTGTCACTCTGTACTCCGTCTACACTCTCGGACCGTCCACCCGTGAGCGTCAACTGGAGCAGTTCATCATGCTCCAGCTTGGCCTGTCTCATCCTCCCCCCAGGGAAGTGCGAGTTATGTCATCTCCTGCTCGTCTCCTCTCCCCTGCATGACTGAGACTGAGTTGCGGTTGTGTCCTACCTCCTCGTCCGTCTCGTCGTCTCTAGTGCCCTCCACCATGTCCACATCTCTTGCTTGCTGCCACGTGACAGTTAGCAATTTGGAGAGTCCGGTCGAGGACCCTGCTGAGACCTGGATCATAGACCCCGGGGCCACGCATCACATGACGGCCTCTTACGAGGCCTTCAATGTGCTTGGTCCTATTGGCGATGTGTCCGGCGTCCAGACGGGCTCTGGACAGGTATTACCCGTCCGCGACGTCAACGTCCTTCGTTTTCGTGGTCCTGCCGGTGATGTCTTCGTGACCGATGTCCTCTTCATCCCCGTTCTTGAGCTCAGCCTCCTATCCGTTACTGCCCTTGACGACATGAGCATGGACGTTCTGCATTCACGTGGTGTTGGCACTCTGTCATTGCGTCCGTCCGGTATTGTCGTTCTACATGCTACCGCCAGTGGCAACCTGTGGCACATGCCTCGTCTATCCTCCTCTCCTTCCGTCCCCTCTCCGTCTGCCGCCACAGGCCATGTGTTTATCACCGGCACGCTCTCTTTGCATCATACACGCCTCTTGCACCGTGGCGTTTGCCACGTTCACTCTACTGCCACGGATAGCATACTCCACACCTAGCTGGCCAAAGGCCTTGACCCGGACACTTTCCCTCTGCCGTGCCCCACGGAGTGCATTGATTGTACTTAGAGCAAGATACACCGGTCCACATACCCTGAGTCCTTCTTATGCACATCTGCCCCTCTAGACCTGGTCCATTCCGATATTATTGGTCCTCTCCCTAGCGAGTCCGTCGGCGAGCATGGACGCCATGTCCTCACCCTCACTGATGACTACCCTCGCTACAGCTGGGTTTGCTACCTTCGGCAGAAGAGAAATGTCGCTCCTGCCATTGGGGACTGGCTTGTCCTTGGAGAGCGTGAGTGTGGTCGATCTCTTCGCCGCTTTCGCTCTGATTGCGGTGGAGAGTACATGGGCAAGAGCACGACTTTTCTCGCCTCCTGCAGTATCCACCATGCGATGTAAGCGCCTTACACGCCCGTCCAGAACGGCGTCTCTGAGCATTGGAACCGCATTATGGCCAATGCGGTTTGCACCATGCGGGTTGAGTCTGGCCTCTCTGATGACTTCTATTTTGAAGCCATTGCCTACATGACGTGGATCCTGAACCGGATTCCCCACGAACCCCTTCTCCGCCAGTCCACGCCGTACCAACACTGGTGCGGTCAGCGAGCTGACCTTCGCTCCGCTTGCGTCTTGGACTACGTGGCCATTGTGTGGCTGCCCGCCCTACAACAGGGCGGCAAACCTGCACTCCGCAGGCGTCTTTGCACCTTTCTCGGCGTCTCTCGTCAATCCAAAGCCTGGCGCTTCTGGGATCCCTCCCACCACTACATCGTTGAGTCACACGATGCCCTCTTCTTTGAGGAGCTATTTCCCCGCGATCTCATCTGCTCTGGCTCGTCTGTGTTACTCCCGTTGCATGGGGGAGTGGTGAGTCCATCCTTCGTACTGCCGCTTCCGAGAGGCACATCACTTGGTTCCTCCAGACCGGTAGCCCCAGTCACGTCCGCTAACTCCTCTGGGCTGGCAGTCCCAGTTGCGTCCGTTGGCCCCTCTGGGCCGACAGTCCCAGTCGCATCCACTGGCCCCTCCAAGCCGACAGCCCCAGTCACATCCATTGGCCCCTCCGGGCCGACAACCCCAGTCGCATCCACTGAACCCTCCTGGCCGGCAGCCCCAGTCGCATCCACTGCCCCCCGGGATGGCAGCCCCAGTCGCATCCACTGGCCCCTCCGGGC
>SZWC01000242.1:44164-75181 GCA_023375785.1 Penium margaritaceum | reverse complement strand
CCCTCCAAGCCGACAGCCCCAGTCACATCCATTGGCCCCTCCGGGCCGACAACCCCAGTCGCATCCACTGAACCCTCCTGGCCGGCAGCCCCAGTCGCATCCACTGCCCCCCGGGATGGCAGCCCCAGTCGCATCCACTGGCCCCTCCGGGCTGGCAGCCCCAGTCGCGTCCGCTGGCCCCTCTGGGTTGGCAATCCCGGTCGTGTCCACTGGCCCCTCCGGGCCGGCAGCTCCAGTCACGCTCAGTGGCCCCTCCAGACCTGCCACCCCAGTCGCGTGTGTTGGCTTCTCCGAGCCGGCAGTCCCAGTCGCGTCTACTGGCCCCTCGGGGCCAGTAGCCCCTATCGCGTTCGCTTGTCCCTCCGGGCCGGCAACCCTAGTCACGTCTGCTGGTCCCTCCGCGCGAGCAACCCCGTCGGACTCATTGCCATCTCCTGCTCGACCACGCTACACACGTGGCCTAGACGGTAGCCTCCGACCTAGGCCGTCAGTGAGCGCCTACACCGCCGTGCCGTGCCCTATGGCGTCTCGCCCCCTTGTCACTCCACGTGTCTCTTCCACTCCTATGGTCGTGAGTGGGGATCCCGGTACCAAGGCCCTCGGCCTGACCATGTTAGCCATCATTGCAGACCTCCACACAGGCTCAGCACTAGGCTACGCCATGCTCCATCACGAGCATAGGCATGCTGTCGTGGCTGCACTCACGTACATCCCACCTGGAGCTCGAGATGCACACACTCTTGCAATCCGCTCCACAGCACGCCCAGAAGACCTAGCCACCCTGCGTGAGGCTCGAGCCTTTCCTGAGACTGCACACTGTACCGACAAGCTCGTTGCTATCCGGCAGCACCACGTGTATGACCTCGTCGATCTGCCTGTAGGACGGAAGGCCATTGGTACCAAGTGGATCTTTCGGCACAAATGGAAGCCGGACGGGTCCTTGGACAAGTACAAAACCCGCCTTACAGCCAAGGGGTTTGCTCAGGTCCCTGGGGTTGATTACGACCAGATTTTTGCCCTAGTTGGTCGATTCTCCACTAGTCGGGCATTCTTTAGCCTGGTTGCCCAGCACGGGTTGGACCTGCACCAGATGGATGTGAGCAATGCTTTCCTCCATGGCTCACTAGAGGGCGAGGAGCTCTACGTGATGCAGCCTCCAAGCCCTCGACGATGACACTGGGAGAGTCTGGCGACTGCGGAAGGCCCTCTATAGTCTGAAGCAGTCGCCTCAGTGTTGGAACTAGGAGATCAGCAGCACGCTCCTCCGCGGCGGCCTCTTGCGCAGCACCGCTGACCCCGCACTGTTCGTCAGCCCGCAAGGCCACACCTTCACTATTGTACTGGTCTACGTCGACGACCTCGTTATTGCGTCGCCAGACATGGCTGCCATCTAGTGTGTCAAGGACCTGCTGCACAGCGTCTACCAGAGGAAGGATCTCAGGTCTGCTCGAGTCTTCCTGGGCATGGAGCTCGAGCATGATCGCTCCCAGGGCATCTTGCACGTCTTTCAGGATGCCTATGTATAGACCCTGTCCACTCGTTCCGCCGAGGATCTGCCCCTTGTGCCGAGCGCATCTTCACCCATGTCACCTGATGGCCAGGTGAAGCTGAAGAGTCCTGACCCAGCCATTGTGGGGGAGCCAGTTGACGTGACCACGTATCTGCGACTTATCGGGTCACTGCTGTTTCTGGCGAACGACGATGCGTCCAGACATCGCGTTTGCCATCACCCTCCTGGCTCAGTTCTCTCATGAGCCGCGTCACCTCCAATTTGAGGCCGCAATCCGAGTACTGCGCTATGTCGTCTGGACTCCTCAGTGAGGTCTCATGTTCCTCTGCATGCTGTTTGTTGTCGCGGTGAGTTACACCGATAGTGATTGGGCCGGCAGTCCAAATGGTAATAGTCGCACAGGCTGGATTTTTTTAGATTGGCGGCACGGTTGTGTCCTATCAGAGTGGGAAGCAGAGGTGCATTGCACGCAACACAACTGAGGCTGAGTACGTGGCCCTTGGTTTAGGTGCTTGCGAGAGCGTGTGGCTGCGTTGTCTGTTGTCCAAGTTGCGTTAGTCCGTCGCATCCATTACGTTGCATTATGACAATGAGATTACCATGGCCATTGTCGACAATGACGGTGTACATCACACACGTACAAAGCACATCAATGTTGAGTATCACTATGTGCGTTTGTTGTTGCATGACGACAGCGTCAGCATTAAGTGGGTTGACATTGCGTGGCAGCTGGCTGAGTCTTGACTAAGGCGATGAAGCGTGACTCGTTCAAGAAAGCTGTGTTCAGTCGGCATGCGTCAGTGAGTCGCACTCCCTGTTCTGGCCTACATCTCTGTGTGCCCTTGGGGAGTCTGTTTGTTGAGTGTGGTGCTGACTGTCCATGTGCACTATGCCTGTGAGTCATGGGGGAGTGTTGGTTTTTTGCATCTCTCACTGTGCTATGGTGTGTCCTCTTGGCTTGTTTACATTGGTGTACAAATGACTGACAGCGAGACTCGATGCTGCTGAAGTGTCGTCCAGTGGAGCCAACACACGTTGAGGCCTACACACGGTTCGCTGGGGCCTCCTCCCTATGGCAACGTGCCCAGCTCCATCGGCAGGCCTCCTCGGCGGTTGAGCCGTCGGCGGTTACTGCCACCGTAGATGTTTGCATGCGTCAGGCGCTGGATCTGACTGTACCATCGCGTCTGCAGCGTCATGCTCTGATGTTGCGTGTCACTGTTTGGCATCATGGACCGTCATAGGCACTGCTTGGGTTCGGGTAGCCATAACTCTTTGCTACTATGTTTGTGGCTGTTTCTGACTGCACGACTGTGTTCGCAGCATCGGTATTATGGTATGGTCAAGTTTTCAGGCAAAATACACGACGCCCGGGTTTTGGGCTGTCGGCCGTCTGGCAGGGTTTACCGAGAAAACCCTGCCTGCTAGAAAATAGGGCGAAATAGCCCGCATATCCACATTCTCGAAGGGCGGACCCTCCCATATCCATGAGCGGAAATATATGTTCCCCATATCTAGCACTTAAAAAAATAAGAACGACGTATCTGACTCCCTCGCCATGCTCAATCAGCGACATGCGTCGCTGATCGAGCATGGTGAGGAGGGTCATGTGACCGTCGCTCGATCGGGACCCTCACTCCCTCGCGAGATCGCGATCGAGCGATGACCCTTATTTTTCGATTTTATTTTTCGTCGCGCAAACCCCCTATTACGATGTAGGGTTTTATGTTTTGCGCGGGCGGAGCCCACGCAAAACATAGAAAACCCTAAATCGTAATAGGGGGTTTGCGCGTCGAAAAAGAAAATTGAAAAATAAGGGTCATCGCTCGATCGCGATTGAGCGAAAACGCCAATTTCAATATTTTGTTTTTTTTCATGGCACACAAAACACCTTAGGTTTATGAGACAAACACCTTCAAACCCAACCCCGAATTATATTCGGGGTCGAGGGTTTTATTTTTTGCGTGGACATCTGTTGGGTCCCGCGGCAGTAGGGCCCAGCAGATTCCCTTTCAACGCATGGGGTGTCTCGGACCTCTCACACAAACCCCACGCAAATCCCTCCCTCGAACAATTACAAACACCTCAAACATGGGGTTTATGATTGTTTAAGGGGCATGATGACATCATCAATCCTACGCTGCATTCCATGCAGCGACGACATGGTGTTCGCGCACTTTTTTGGATACGTCGTTGTTTTTCTTCGACCGGTGGATGTTTCAGTGTTAAAGTTCAAATCAGCTGGGTATGGGGTTGTTAAAGAGCGATACATGGATATGGGGGATCTATCAGGAAATCGATGGGTATATGGTCACACCCCCGCAGATTATAGGTCTAGGTCTACTTTCTAATTGGCTGGTTAGTTGAGTAACAAGCTCTACAGAGCTGGGGGGGAGCTAGAACTTGGAGGGATCTCCTATTGTTGCTTATCTTCATTCCTAATCAGTCACTTTCAGTTTTTAGCTTCTTTCTAGTGTTAACACTGGCGCGCGCGTTTCTGAGTAACAAACCCAGAGCATCTAGACTTAGACTCTAGAGTAGCAGACTAAGGGAACAGCAGACTCAAGCAACGAGCGTGGAAGCCCGCACGCTACATCAACAACGCTGTTGGCCCAACCTACTGCCATGGTTTTCGTTCTGTCTGCATGTGGCCGAGACCCATGAGGGAATGGACAAACCCCCTTTAACGACGTCTTGTGTGATAGTGTGGGTCGTAAGGGACACAATGCAACATAAGGCGTTGAGAATGGTGGAGAGACGGTGAAGATCTGGTTGAAAGAATGAGAGTTAACTAGTATAATGAGCAAGAGAGAGGAATATCCCATCCGCTCTCTGTACGGCCAGTGTAAGTGCAAGCCGCGTGATTGCTGGTCTATGGGAACATCCAGGAAAATAGCTTCCAGCGTCCAAATAGCAATTAGACAGAACCCGTCAACAGTATGGCGCACTTGGGTGGCCGAATTGTAGTTACTTGGAAACTTCCTAGGGTCCGTGTGTGTGAGTTAGCAACAAGGCACGAGACAGCACACAGAACACCATGGATGCGGGAAACACTCGCCTTAGTAGCTCGGGTAAAAACCAAGACAATGAGTGGGGGGTGGAGCGAGCGAGACTTAGCAACCGGTGAGCGTGCACTCACAGCGAGCAAGACGCCCGAGCAATCTCACACCGCCATCCGGGGGTCAAGCCCGACCACTTGGTATTAAACCGAGGGGTGGCTACTCACCGATGCAGGGGTGAACCCGACATGGTGGCCCCCTAAGGATCAGCACCCGGAAAATGCAGCTCCCCCAGAAACACTCAAGGCAAGTAAACATGAAGTAGGGCATGGCAGTGAGAATGTACGGACCCTAGCATCTCCCGCATCAAAGATGGAGAGTCAAGCTATGACCATGCATGTGCCAGAGGGCACTCCTGGGTGAAGTAGTTGTGGCATGTCACCAGAGAGGCCAATCATGGCAGGATCGCTTGACGTCTTCCCAGGTGAGGTCACGTCAGTTAATCTGTACAGGTGTGTGCATGGAGGAGGAGACAAGAGGGCATAGAGATGTGAGTGGCCAAAAAACTTCAACACTCCCCCATGACTCGCAGGCAAACACCCCACACACATGATCACAAAATCACAACAGGATGAGATGAACAGAGACATGTGAGACATACAGCGTAACTCAACCTGGGTCACGGGGACACATGAGACCAACAACATGAATAACACCCTTGAAGATATTTCGACTGAGGGCTTTGGTGAGGAAGTCTGCTCTTTGAGAACGTGTGTCTACCCAAGTAACCTGGACGATGCCTGCAACAATGCACTCACGAACGAAGTGGTGCTCAACATTGATGTGCTTAGTGCATGAGTACCACTGTTCTCGGCAACAACCTTTGTGCTTTGATTGTCACAACGCAGAGTGATGCAACGGATGGGGACACGCAGTTGCTGCAGCAGACGACACAGCCAGACTGCCTCGCACTTGCCTGTGCCAAGAGCAACATACTCAGCCTTGGCTGTGTTGCGGACAACACATCCTTGTTTGCTACTTTTCCAGGAAACAACAGTCCCACCAACCATGAAAATATACCCTTTTCTGCTGCGTGCATCAGAGTCATGTACCCAGTCACTGTCAGTGAAGCCGTAAACCATGAGTGAGGGTTGTGCACGGAAGTACAGTCCGACACATGGTGAGGAAAGTGCATAACGCACGACTCACAAGGCAGCCTCAAGATGCCGCTCACGGGGACACTGAGAGAATTGAGACAAAAATTTGAGAGCAAAGGTAATTTCAGCACGTGTAGTGGTGGCAAGGTACATCATTGAGCCGATGACTCGGAGGTAGTCAGTCACATCTACTGTCTCCCCCAATTTTGAGAGGTCTGAGGATTTCAGTAGTGACTGGCCTGAGGGAGTCATGAGCGTGGAAGCAGTGGGGATGGCAGTGAGAAGTGGACTGAAGCGCTCCCCCAGGCTGTGAACATATGCAGCCTGGTGCACGTGTAGAGTGTGACGTGCGCGTTCACGCTCTAGTTCCATGCCCAGGAAGACACGGGCCGGGCCAAGATCTTTCATTTTGTATGCTGCCTGCAACAGGGACTTGGCAGCAGTGACGGATGCAGCGTCAGGAGATGCAATGAGGAGATCATCGACATAGACCAAATGGCAACCAACGGTCTGGTGGGGGTACTGAGAAACAGAGCGGGGTCCACTGGACTCCTTCGGAAGTCCCCCCTTTCAAGGGTCGCCGTGATCTCTTTGTTCCAGCAGCGTGGGGACTGCTTGAGCCCATAGAGTGCCTTGTGTATTTGCCACACACAGTTTGTTCCATCGGAGAAACCGAGTGGCTGCACCATATTAATCTCCTCATCCAACTTACCATGCAAGAAGGCATTGTTGACATCCACATGCTCTAGCTCCGAGTCATGCTGTGCAACTAGGCTGAGAAATGCTCTGGCAGTTTTGTAGCAACCGACTAGTACAAACGTCTCATCAAAGTCCACACCAGGGATTTGGGAGAATCCCTTTGCAATGAGGCGCACCTTGTTCCGCTCAACGGTGTTATCTTGGTTCAGTTTGTAATGGTACACCCATTTGGCCGCAATAGCTTTGCGGCCTGGTGGTAGGTCCACGAGCTCGTACACACTGTGCTCTGACAGGGCATCGAGTTCAACCTTCATGATTGGTTCCCACAGAGAGGAATCAGTGGACGTGCGCGCCGCCTGCGTAGTCAATGGTTCAGGCCAAAGGAGAGAGATACTAGTAGCAGCAAAGCTCGAGGCGACATACCCAGCGACAGACGACAAGAGAGCTGAGTGGAACTCGTGTTCAAGGAGGGAGTAGCGAAGGACAGTGCTGGGATGAACAACAGAGGCAGCTACAGACAAGCCAGAGGTTGTGAGACCAAAAGAACGGAGACCAGGGTCACCAGAGACCACAGGGTGAGACTAAGAAGGGAGAGCCCTAAGGTGACTGCCACGCGTGTAGGATGAGACTGGTGGGATGGAAGGAGTCCGTGAGGGCGGCATAGGAGACGGAGTAGGAGAGCGTGGGTGCACGGCGACAGGATGAGTAGGAGAGATAGAGGGAGTAGAATGCTCAAAGTGGTCAGGGGACACGGGAAGAGAGACGGACTTTGAGGTAGAAGGCGAGTCTAAACGGACAGAGGGTTCAGAGGAACCAGAGGGTGGAGAAACAAAGGAAGAGGGAGACACAGGAGCAATGGTCTTTGACGGCTCCGGGCCGGACAGGGGACGGACGGAGGAGGCAGAGGGCCCCAGGGGAGCAAATAAGACAGGGGGAACTGAGGGTCGCATGGAGGGGAGATCAGACACCCCAGAGGGGAGAGCCATCCCCACCCTGAGAGGACGGAGAGAGGGACCCGCCGAAGCGAGGAGCGTCACGTTCAAACAAGTGTTCAAAGAACAGGACGTCACGGGACTCAATGAAACGACTCCGGGAGGGATCCTAGAAATGCCACGCTTTGGCAAAGGGAGAGACAGCAAGGAAGACACACAGGCGACCTCAGGGAGACAACCTTACCATCCTGTTGGTCGACGGGGAGCCAGACCGAGGCAATACATCCCCACACACGAGGAAGGCGGAGGTCGGCCCGCTGACCCGTTCGAATGGGGTGACGGTGTGGGGAAGAGGGCCATGAGGAACCTGGTTCCAGACCCACGTCATGTAGGATATGGACTCAAAGGCGAACAGTGGGGATTGACCGGAGGCGGAGAGACGTACGTGCACACCATCAGCAAGCATACGATTCCAGCGTTCAGACACACCGTTTTGTTGGGGAGTGTAGGGGGTAGTGGACTCAAGACGAACACCACGAGACTTAAGAAAGTGAGAGGTAGGACCAAAGAACTCACCCCCTCTGTCACTGCAAAACACATGCAAGGAACGAAGACAAGCACGTTCGGCTTGAGGAAGCCACGCTTTGAGGACATCTCTGACATCACTTTTGTGACGAAGAGCAAAGACCCAACGGTACCGTGAGAAGTCATCCGTCAATCAGAGAATATAACAACCGAGACCACCAAGGAAGTCATGGGGCAAAGGACCCATGATATCGGCATGGACAAGGTCAAGAGGGTGAGAGGACCTGGACTCAGACGTGGAGAAGGGAGAGCGGTGCATCTTACCACTTGCATAGTCAAGATAGCTCGAGGAGCAGGGAGGTACAAAAGTGGTGGGATCCAGGCCCGCAACAGGCTGAAGGTGGAGGTGGCGCTGGATGGCAGCAGTGTGAATGTGGCAGAGCCGACGATGTAAGAGGTTAACGTGAGCGGGAGACAAGGAGGGTGCGACATGAACAAGAGCAGAGGCAGTGGAAGACGAGGGCATGGAAAGCGGAAGATGAAACATGCAATCACAGTGCACTCTGCGCAGCACAACACGGCCGGACGAGCGAAGTGAAATCGAGGCAAGGCAGTGGCTGGACGAGAATTCCATGCCTTGGTCATCAAGGGTAGTCACAGAGAGCAGGCTGACCTCAAGATCAGGGACGTACAACATGTCAAGAAGATAGACGGTGCCTCAAGGACCAACGAAATAAACGATACCAACACCATGAACGGGGAGGAGTTGGCCGGAGCCAGTGCGCACAAAAAACGAACAGAGCCGACAGGGCCAAGGGAGACAAAGGAGGAGCGACAGGAAGTCATGTGATGGGTGGCCCTGGAATCAAGGATCCAGAGGCTGAGGGCCGTAGGGGTGGTGGGAAGGACGAGACAGACAGCCACAGTGCCACAAAGAGACAAAGAGGAGGGGGCACCAAGATGAGTGGGGAACGTGTGAGACTGCCAGTCCTCAATCCAATCACATGCATCAGGCAGGGTCCCCTGATCACTCTTAGATGCTACACCACGAAGGGTGGCCTCAGACTCACAGACAGACACACGACATGGGCCACTCACAATCTCAACTCCTTGAGAGCGAAGGTGGAGGAGCTCCGCCAGGCGCCGCTCAAGAACACGCTCCTCGTCACGGTGGTCAGAGGAGCGATCGGAGGAGCGATCAGAAGAGCAGTCAGAGATATGGCCGTCGTCACGCGTCTAGGAAGGTGCGGCGTAGTGTGAGGACGGAGGACCATAGTAGGAGGGACCGTTCGGGGGCGGGATCCAGCCCCAAGGACTGGTCGGTGAAGGTGATAGCTGAAGGGGGACAGAGGTGGTGGTGAGCACGGAGGCCAAAGAGGAAGATGAGGCAGATGCATCCATCACCGCTGTCGCCACTGAGGAGGAGGTGACGCCTGTGCACGCCCAATGGACGTGCATAGAGGAGGCCAAACGAACATCATCACGTGGCGCATGACATTTGGGCGCAGAGTGGCCAGAGGCGCCACAGTTCCATCAGGTGACGTCGGTGCTGGTGGTGGAGCCAGAGGTTGGCTTGTCACCCCGTCCACCCCCATGCCCTTTACCGCCACTACGGCACCTCCACGATTGGAGCCATCATCCTCGCCCCTAGAAGCAGCTTGAGTGGAGTGAGCTGCGATAGGGGAAGGGGAAACTGAAGGTGAGGTGGCGGTTGGTACAGAAGAGGACAAGGAGGTGGTAACTGGAGCGAGTGCAACAAAATGCATGCACTTGTTCTGCAGACTTTTCCACCAATCTGTGAGGCGGGAAGTAGTGAAGTCATAGAGGGGTCCAATCCCTGGAGGAGTGTCCTCCGGGAGCGGAGCAGAGGCAAGACGCTTGAGCTCTGCCTGGGAGACGTGAAGGTAGAGATCTGAGAGCTCAGGGATGAGACCCACAACAATGCATAAACAGGCAGACAGGGGACTAGGAGCAGCCTTGCCCAGGTCACGTAGTAAGCGCAGACTCCGTGCTCAATACTCGTCTGCTATCTCATCAGCCCGCATCTGCAGTGTGTTAAACTGTACAGTCACAACACTCTGGGCTGCATGCCCAGTGACTGCCTTGCGGCGACGAATGAGGACGTAGGCACTAATAGGGTCAGCAGGTGTGCCTCATGTCGGATCTGTATTTTACGTACCAATTTCATCAAGAAGACTTTTGGGTCCCGCATTGATGAGAGCGCGGATGGCCCGGGCCACCTCTACTGGCTGTGGCACCAAGGGAGGCTTTGGAGGGGAGTAGTACTCCCACAGCATTTTCCTGTTGGCCCACGCGCTGAAGCGCGTTCCCCATGAGGTGAAAGTGAGTTTGGAGGTAAATTGAGGTGGTGGTGTCTCGAATTCCTTCTGCTGTGCAGGGAGAAGGACTCAAGCAAGAGTGGCTGCTGAGAGAGCGAGGAAAGAAGAGTTGGGGACACCACCACTCGGAGGAACAGATGAATGAGCAGATGCAATGTCATTAGTAGGGAGACCAGTGGTAAGGCCCGGAACAGTCCGTAGGCGCTCTATGACTAATGCTGCTACCGTGGTGGGTAACTCTTGCTGTGCCTCACGATTTTGTTGCATGGTATCCTCAACTTTGCGACGGGCCGCCTCGGCCTCACTAAGGGCGGCTTGAAGAGCCTCTATTGTCTCCTCTGGTCCAGACATTGTGCGAGTGAGCAGCCAGAGGGAATTAGATGAAGAATGGCTGAGTAATGAAAGTGAAGAGGTTGCTCACCGAACTAGTGGCGAGGCAGCAGGGCAAAGAGAGGAGCCACCACTACAGCAGCTGACGAGAAGAGGACAACAATCCACCCTGCAACTGCCACGGTGAGGCAGAGAAGGCCTGTGACTATGGCTCTGGCCACCGCTGCTGACGCTGACACAACAAGGTCCCCTGTGGTGAAGTGAGGTGTGAGCTCTCGAGGGGCACCGGTGGGGGTCAGGACTGTAGCTACAGTGGAAGCGTGGATGGAGCCGACGGCGGTCGTAGTTGTGTCAGTGGCGGAAGATGTGGCTGTGGCAACGGAGGCTGCTACTGTTGTTACTTGGGTAGCAATGTTAGCGGCTGCGGCTGCGAGCAGTATGAGAGATGCTGCTGCGTGCACGTAGGCGTCAGCGGCATGGTCGATTGCTTTCTGCGTCAGAGCTCTGCATGCACGGGCAATGGCTGCAAAGGTTGCTGTGGCACCTGTAGCTGCGTCAAGAATGGCAATCGTCAGGCCAATGGAGTCAGTGTGAACTGGGAGGACGGGGATCACCCCGGTTACCTCTGGAGTTGGCAACGGCCCAACTGATGTAGCTGCTGTGGGAGATGAAGTAGATGTGGGGTTAGGAGCAGCTACATTGGTGGAAGACTGTGGTTCGCGAGGAAGTTGCACGTTGGAGGAGCGGGGTGGCGATGGAGGCAGGTCGTCCGCCGTGTAAACCTGCCGATTGATCTCCTCTTCGCACTCAGCTGCCTCCTTCTTGTGCAGTTCAGCAAGTTCCTTGCACCAGTATGAGGTGTTGAGCATGCGGAACCACAAAGGTGTGTCGTCGATGGGGGGTGAAGGAGGGTCAAAGAGGTGAGGGTCCTCCCACCCGTGGTCAGTGTAACATGCATTCGTACGAGGGGAGTCAAGCTCCTCATCTGAAGGGCCGTCAATGGACGGTGAATCCAGTGTGACAGCTACTGTGGCTGTAGGAGCAGCCAAGATGTGCATCTACCGCTGGGTGCTGTGAGCAAAAGATGCACGGGACTGAGTGCGTCGTGGAGCTGCAGGCCACTGCAAGACAGCACGGCCGACAAGAGCAGAGTGCTCCAAGCGCAGTGGCGGCAGACAACAGCAAAGGAGGAATGTTTAAGAGAGAGGGCTGTGAGGGTCTCCCGACACACAAGAGTGGAGCTGAGTGCACGAAGAGCGCTGTAGCGGGGTGAGCCACCAAAGGAAAGAGTCTCGGCCCACTGGAGGAGGGTGGCTGACCGTTGTGGATGCTGAATGTCGTACGGAGAGGGAGGTGCACGCACGACCGCTCACGGGTGTGGGCGATTGCGAGATGGGGCTGTTGCGCGAGAGTCACGAAACAGGTGCAGCCTGCAAGAACACCTATAGGTGCTACTGCCAGTTGCCACAGATGCGTCCAGCAGCGAAGATACCCGGATAAGAGAGGGTCTGTGGCGGCACGCGGTGAGAACGCCGGGAGCCCGCATGGGACACCGAGCCTTTGGAAAGAAGTTTCCAAGGGCCAGGATCGACAAGCAGTGGGGAAGGGTCCTCATTGCTCTGATACCAGTAAGTATTTGGAAACTTCCTAGGTTCCGTCTGTGTGAGCTAGCAACAAGGCATGAGGAAGCACAAAGAACTCCATGGATGCGGGAAACACTCGCCTTAATAGCTCGAGTAAAAACCAAGACAAAGAGTGGGGAGGGAGCGAATGAGACTTAGCAACTAGTGAGCGTGCACTCGCAGCGAGCAAGATGCCCGAGCAAGCTCACACCGCCACCCGGGGGTTGAGCCCGACCGCTTGGTATTAAACCGAGCGGCGGCTACTCACCGATGCACGGGTGACCCCGGCATGGTGGCCCCGTAAGGATCAGCACCCGGAAAATGGAGCTCCCCCAGAAACCCTTAAGGCAAGTAAACATGATGGAGGGCACGGCAGTGAGAATTTACGAGTCCTAGCATCTCCCGCATCAAAGATAGAGAGTCAAGCCATGACCATGCATGTGCCAGAGGGTACTCCTGGGTGAAGTAGTTGTGGCATGCCGCCAGAGACTCCAATCATGGTAGGATCGCTTGACGTCTTCCAAGGTGAGGTCACGTCAGTTAATCTGTATAGGTGTGTGCATGGAGGAGGAGAAAAGAGGGCATAGAGATGTGAGTGGCCAACAAAATTCAACACAAATGACAAACTGAAAGAAATAGTGGAAGCAAAAAAAAAGCTCTACCAAACTAAATTAGCAGAGGGCAAAGTTGATGTTGTCGAGAAATTGACCATTGTGACCTGGCCACCAAGAAAACTCCTCTGTGCAAATAGGAATGTGCGAGGTGATGTTGAGATCACTGAGATAGTGTTCGACCAGAGCAGTTTGCTTGCATGTGAGTGGCGTCAAGTCCAGAGGTCACCAAGACACTGACATAACAACACCCCCCCATGACCCATAGACACCAGACGCCATAAGCGCACAAGGGGCACACACAAGGAGCCAAGGAGCCACGAGCAGGAGCAAGGAGCCACAGCAGCATGGGAACTGACAACACGAGAGGGAAGAGGATGAGAGAGTGGAATGAGACTAAGACACATCAACCAGGGTCAACAAGGAGAGATTGGAGACCAACAACATGCACAGCCACTTTGAACTTCCCACTACAGAGGGCCTTGGTGAGAAATTCAGCACGCTGCTGACGCATTTCAACGCCGATCAGGCACACATCGCTAGACGTAATGCGTTCATGGATAAAGTGATGTTCGATGTTGATGTGCTTTGTGCGAGTGCGGTGCATGCCATCGTGCTCAGCAATGCGGCGAGTGCTTTCATTGTCACAGCGAAGGGTGATACAACGGATGGGCTGGCGTAGCTGCTGCATGAGACGACACAACCAAATGCTCTCACAAACATCCGCACCCAGAGCAACATAATCGGCCTCATTCGAGCTGCGTGCAACACAACCTTGCTTACCACTCTTCCAAGAGACGGCGGTACCACCGATGAGGAAGATGTAACCCGACCGGCTGCGCGCATCACGGTCCTGAGCCCAATCGCTGTCCGTGTATCCATCAACAACGATAGAGGGCTAGGCGTGAAAGCACAGGCTGAGACGGGGTGTGGAAGCAATGTAGCAGACGACACGTAACGCTACCTCAAGATGGAGGCGACGTGGACACTGGGAGAACTGGGACAAGAAGTTTACAACAAATTCAGCACCAACACGGGTGGTAGTGCCAAGAAACATCAGAGACCCGATGACCTGGAGGTAGGTCGTGACGTCCACCAATTCCCCCAATCGCAGAAGGTCAGCGTTCTTCAGAAGGCGCTGTCTAGCAGGCGTCATAGGCGTGGACGCATGGGCAACAGTGGCCAGGAGATCAGCGAACCGCTCCCCGAGAGTGTAGACGTACCCGACCTGGTGCATGGTGAGCATGCGATGCTGACGGTCACGCTCAATCTCCATGCCCAAGAAGACACGGGCAGGGCCGAGATCCTTCATCTTGTACGCTGACTGGAGGAGATCCTTGATAGCACAGACAGCCTGTGGATCAGTGAGGCGATGAGGAGATCATCCATGTAGACGAGAAAGACAACGAACCGTGTAGTAGGAGCACTAACGAAGAGAACAGGATCAACCAGACTACGACAGTAGCCGCCGCGCTCAAGGGAGACAGAGATCTCGAGGTTCCAACAGTGCGGAGATTGCTTGAGCCTGTACAAGGCCTTGCGGAGACGCCAGGCGCGGCCGGAACCATCATCAAAGCCAAGCAGTTGGGTGAGGTAGATCTCCTCATCAAGACGACCGTGCAAAAATGTGTTGTTGACGTCCATTTGGTGCAGTTCCCAATCATGCTGGGCCACCTGACTCAAGAGGGCTTTAGCAGTGGTGTGCTTTCCTACAGGGGTAAAAGTGGCATCGAAGTCCACGCCCGACACTTGGGAGAATCCCTTGGCTTTCAGGCAAGCCTTGCAGCGCTCAATGACGCCATCTGGCTTGTGCTTACGCATGTACACCCAACGAGCAGCCATAGCCTTGCGACCAGGCGGAAGGTCCATGAATTCGTAGACCCCATGCCCTGTGATGGCATCGAGCTCCTCGTGCATGGCCTGCTCCCAGAATGCTGCATCAGGAGCAGAGCGCGTCCAACAGACTGTGTCCGGATCCGGTGGTAGTGCTGTGGAACTGCGAGAGGCCAGGGCAGTGGCGAGAGAGGCAGGGTGAGAGACACGACCAGAATCAGCGGCCGCAAGAGCACGCGAGAACTCAGCCGCGAGCAGAGAGTAGCCGACTGCAGAGTTTGGCTGAACAACACAGGCTGACAGTCCAAATGCATCGAGACCAGTGTCAGGAGGAGCGAGCCTACGAGCTGGAGGAGAAGGAATGGCAGGGCAGGACGGACCAGAGCGATCCATAGAGGGAGCAACATGAGAGCGTGAAGGTAAGGGCCGGATATGGCCCCCCGGAGCACGACTAAAAGGAAGGGGGTCGGACAACGGCAAAGGTGCGACTGGGTCTGTCGCCAATTAATCCGGACAGGATCAGGTGAAGGTGGAGAAGTGGCGGGTGGTGAGATCGGCAAGGAGTCATGCGACAACGCTGGAGAGGAGGACGACGATGGCGTAGGCATGACAGTAGGGGACCCGATAGCGGGTGGCACGACAGGAGGTGATGCGGGAAGCAAAGAGAGAGATTTCGATGAGGATTTAGGGGAAGACGACGACCCAGACAGAGGCACAGAAGCAGGTGCGACGGGAAGAGAGGACATGGCCATAGGGGCCGGTGAGGGTGTTGACAACGGTGCACTCGTGGATGCAGAGGACAGAGGAGATGGAACATAGGAAGGAGAAGAAGATGGGGAGGAGATGTTTCCCTCAGGCCAGCTGGCCCACGAGCAGCCTTTGACACGAGAGACGGGGACAAGAGAGGTGACGGTATCGACAATGTCGCGACTGAACTTGTTAAAAAAAACAGAGCATCACAAGACTCAATGACGCACGCACGATCAGCATCCTAAAATTGACAAACCTTGGACTACGGAGAGATACCAAGGAAAATGCAAATGTGGCCGCGACGTGAAATTTTCCCATCACGTTGATCCTCAGGAAGCCAGACACATGAGACTCTCCCCCAGACACGAGCAAGATGCAAGTCTGCACGGCGGCCATACCAGCGCTCGTACGGTGTGACATGGTGGGGGAGTGGACCATAAGGAACCCGGTTCCACACCCATGTCATGTACTTCATGACTTCATAGGCAAAGGCTTCAGAGAGACCAGACTCAAGCAGCATGGTGCGAACACCATCAGCTAGTGTGCAATTCCAACGTGTAGAGACACCGTTTTGCTGTGGGGTGTAGGGAACAGAAGACTCAAAGCGGATACCAAGCGATGTGAGAAAGCGAAGAGTGGAGCGAATGAAATCACCACCACGATCGGAGTGAAATACCTGTAGCTTGCGTTGACATGCACGCTCTGCTTGGACGAGCCAAGACTCGATCATAGGCCCAACGTCACTCTTCAAGCAAAGTGAGTAAGTCCAGCGAAAATGAGAGTAATCATCAGTGAGACAAAGGACGTAGCGGCCACCATCGGGAAATTCAACCGGGAAGGGGTCCATCACGTCAGCATGGACGAGAGCGAGTGGCTCGTGGGTGCGTGACACAGACACGAGAAATGGGGCGCGGTGCATCTTGCCTTGCGCACAATCCATGCAATCAGCATTGCAGGTTGCAGAGAAGGTAGTCTAAACTAGCGGCAGGCTGATGGTGAAGCAAGTTGCGTATGGCGGTGGTGTGCACGTGGTAGAGGCATCGATGTAGCAGGCGAGTGTGCTCAGGGGAGAGTGAGGGAGCAATATGGACATGAGGAGATGCAGCGACGGTCGGAGTGGGTACAAACAATGGAACATGATGCAGTTTGTCACACCGGAGACCACGAAGAACAACACGTCCAGAAGACTACAGGGAGATAGTGCCGACACCACGAGATACCACAAAATCCATACCCTGATCATCGAGAGTAGTGACAGACAACAGACTGACCTCAAGTGCGGGCACGAACAACACATCAGGCAGAAACAGATCACTACCAGGTCTAACAAATCGCACGACGCCGACACCCTGGACCGGGAGAATTTGTCCCGATCCAGTATGAACGAACCATATGCCACCGACAGGTCCCAACGACACAAATGCAAGATGTGACGTCGTCATGTGATGAGTGGCTCTAGAGTCAATAATCCAGAATCCGTGTGAAACGCGTGTAGTTGATGTGACATGACATGGGCAACATTACCAGTGAAACCCGCAAAAGGTGGTGCACGCTCAGGACAAGTTGTGAAGCAACGGGGTAAGAGACATGCGTCCAATCCTCAATCCATGTACCCTCACCAACCGGACTGTCCAACAACGCTCCCTAAAGGGCTCCATTCGACTCACAGTGGTGACCTCCAGACCCAACCGCGAGACTCATGCCGGAGGAGACCGCTACAGGTCGAGTGCATGTAGGTGGAGGGAGATAGCCCCTGGAGAGGACCAAGGAAGACCGCATGTCCGGCGGGTCAGACCCATAGATGGGTGTCGAAGGAGAGAAAGGGAAAGCCTGGGGAGCAGGCGCATGAAGCCACGAAGGAGCTGTGTACAACGGTGAGGGTGGCCCATAGAACGAGGGAACCCAGTAGGGTAGTGTCCATGCCACCCCGGGTGGAGGCATCGCCGGCGATGCCATGCTGAAAGAACGGACAGCTCACAGGAGAGAAAGAAAGGAGGAGTGATAGGAGAACCTGAGAATGGTCTCCCACAACGCCAGGACAAATCCCCAAACACTGGGGTCTTGACCAAGGGGAGAGAATGTGAAAGAACACAAGAGTAGGAGAGAAGAGAACGAAGAGGTAAGGAAAGGGAAGCCAAGGGCATGAGAAAAATGCCCACGTGTTCACGGCACCACCCAGGAAACAGAGAGATGTTTCCAGGTATTGGAAGAAGAACCCGGGTACCCGGGTAGCAAACAAACGGGTAGATCATGACAAAAAACAGGAATGAGTGCAAAAGCCAAGGGAAAAATCCCAGGGTTGGCCTATGAGGAAGTGAAAAAAGTCTGACGAGTCTGGGTTCACTCCCCACGACCGTTGGTCTCCCGAGGCACTGGGACAATCCCCCAAATTTCCGGGTCTCGATCCGGAGGGGAAGAAGAGAAGTGAAGGGAAGTGATGAAAGAGAAAGATAAAGCGGAAAATAAATAAAAGCAGAAAGGGAAAGAAAAATAATAATAAAAAAGTAAAAGGTGGAGATCTGTAGGGGTGGCCCCGAGAGGGGCTGCCGAGGAGGGGACCCGGGTACACCCTATGCCCGTTTTTTGGTGTTGTCCGTAGCTTGGGAGCCCGGAGCTTGTCACTGTGAAGCTTGAGGGGCCTACGCAATTGACGGGCCTTGGTGATCAAGGAGCCAGCCACTACTGGCTGCGAAGCGTGTGGGGGCGGTCGGCTTCCAAGAAGCGGCACACTGCTGTTGAGGGCTGATGTGCTAAACGTCGGTTGCTCGTGCACGACTATAGACAGTGTGAGCTGCGCAACGGAGACACTGTTGCTGGTGCTGCGATATCTGCTGCGGCTGAAGGTGCTGCCGTGCCTGTTGAGCTGCTGCTGCGAATGCTATTGCTGCAAGTGCTGCTGTTGCAAATGCAGGTGCAAATGCTCCTGCTGCTGTGAGCTACGCCCACGAGATGCTACGTGGCAAGCTGCTGCGCCAGCCGCGATGGCTAGTGGCGTGAACGCGGCTGCCGAGTGCTACCGCTGCTGTTGGAGCACGACCAACAGCGAATGCCTGTCCTTGGATTTCCAAGTAGGTGTGGCAGCAAGAGTGCTGCATGAGCTATTGAAGACAGCCAAACCAGGGACGGTGCTGCCACAGGTTATGTGGCAGCACAGTCGCCGGCAGATGGGCAAAGAACCCCAAGGGGCACAAGGATGCAGCCGCAACCTATAGTTGCGGCTGCTGCCACAGCTAGGATGCTATGGCTGTGACAGAGAGTGCCACAAGGGAGAGGTGCTGTGACTCAAAAGGCCGCAGTTTGCTGCTGCTTCCGTTGCTTTGATGGCTCAGAGTGACGCCACTAGGTTTGCAGCTTGGTTGTGCATGCTTGTCGCCGTCGAGATGGCAGCCGCGATGAGAGAACTGTTGCCGACACTTCGGCAGCGTTCCGCCTCCGGCTCTGCTGGAGTACTACGTGGTGTGAGCCATCGGCTCAGGGTCGCCACGTTGCTAGGATCTGTTCGCCCGACCCAGTCCAACCTAGCCCAACAAGAAGCTGATGCTGCGTATTGTATGGTGGAATGCGAGGGTGTAGTCTCTCAACTGCTCTGATACCATGGGGGAATGGAGAAACCCCTTTAACGATGTCTTGTGTGAGAGCGTGGGTCCTAAGGGACACAATGCAACAGACGACATTGAGAATGGTGGAGAGACGGCGAAGATCTGGTTGAAAGAATGAGAGTTAGCTAGTACAATGAGCGAGAGAGAGGGATATCCCCTCCGCTCTCGGTACGGCCAACGTAAGTGCAAGCCGCGTGACAGCTGGTCTATGGGAAAATCCAGGAAAATAGCTACTAGCATCCAAAGAGCAATTAGACAGAACCCGTCAATAGTACAGCGCACTCGGGTGGCCGAATGACAAACGGAAAGAAACAGTGGAAGCAGAAAAGCAAGCTCTACCAAGCTAAATTAGCAGAGAGCAAAGTTGATGTTGTCGAGAAATTGACCATTGTGACCTGGTCACCAAGAAAACTCCTGTGTGCACATAGGAATGTGCGAGGTGAAGCTGAGATCGCTGAGATGGTCGTCGACCACAACAACTTGCCTGCATGTGAGTGGCGTCAAGTCCAGAGGTCACCAAGATACTGACATAACAACACGTTATGTCTATGACATGTGACACCTAGTTACACGTTCTACCGTCTCGGGAGGCCTAAAATTCCCTAGCTTGGCTTACGGGTGATGCTAGTTTATCACTGTAGAGTCTGGATGTGGTTCGGGTATATTGCATGTTTTCTTGTCGGTCGAGACCCGTGCACACGGTTGACTGTTCCGGTGCCTCGGAAGATCTCCCTTGTGTGGTTTAAAATTTTGTGACATGTGTATTTCCCGTTCGCGCCTGTTGGCACGACAGGGATGACAGGGCCTGGTGGGCTAGCCACCAGTCCCTGGACATAAGCTCTTAGTAGGACTCATTGTACTCTTTCCTTGATTAAGAATTCATGCGTTCATGCCAAATCTTTGCAATGCAATTCTCCCGCTCACCACTGGAGTTCATGTCTCATCTAACATGGGCATGCATGCCCTAGACTAATTTTAGCTTGGTATCAAAGCGCAAGGGGGTGTGTGAGCGTCAAAGCAGCACAACAATTCTGAGACGTAGCAGCGGGACGCCACGTGGCACCACGCAGACAAAAGGAGCAAACATGCATGCTACAACAACAAGGATAGCTTTGAGTTGGGTGTTTGGGTTTAGTGTATTTTGGTAGGCCATCTGCTGCTGCCTCAACCGTTGTACGGAGAGCAACAGAGTAACCTGTTCTTGTTTTGTCTGTGCATTGTCTCACTGACTGATACTGTGACCTCTCGGATGGCGTCCATGCTCGTGTAGACGACTGGCACAATGGACACTGATGCCCACGGGACGCGGTTCAGTGGAGTGGACGTGTCTCCGTGAAGCCGAGCATGTGGATCTCCTGCTCCTCGCGCTTTTGACACAAGACCCTCACACGACCAACTCCATCGGCAGCAATCCTTGGCTGTCACGTCATCAGTAGTCGTAGATAGTTGTCAGGAGTAATGCAGCTGGCACCCGGGTTTAGGCAGCCGTAACTCTACGTAGTTATTTTTCTCGCCGATTCTGCACCACTGTGTTCACAACGTGGTTATTTTCGTATGGTCTAGTTTTCAGGCAAAATGGACAACGCTCGGGTTTTGGGCCATCTGGTGTCTAGCAGGACTCACACAGGGGAACTGCTGCTGGATTTTTCCCGACAGCTCTGACCCCCACATGTTACGTAGGGATGTGAGTGGCCATTGCAATGATGTCAGACAACATACTGGCGATGACGCACGTGGCGACTTCAACCAGAGGAGTGAGTGACTCGCAGCAAAAACATCAACAATAACATTAGCAGTAGTAGCAGCAACAACAGTAGTAGGAGCGGCAGTGATAGGAGCAACAGCAAGATCCACTACGGTAGTAGTAGCAGTAGTAGCGGGAGCACGAGCAGCCACAATGGCGGTGGCAGCAGCAGCAATGGTGGCAACAGCAATGGTAGCTGCAACGGCAGCGTTAGCAGCAGCAGTAGACGTAGCAGCTGTTGCTATAGTGGCCGCAGTGACAACGGCCGGAACAACGGCAAGAGCAATGGCAGCGACAGTAGCGCCAACCGCAGCATAAGCCGTGGCTGTAGCAGTAGCAGCCGCGGCTCCACCTGTACAGCAGCAGTCGCTGTTGCGACCGCTACAATGGTGACCGTAGCACTAGCGGCCACAGCATCAGCGGTTGCAGCGGCCGTTGCGTGGTGGCGGTGGCAGTTCCCGCCACCGCCACTGACCCCACAACCAGCATGGCCTGTGGGCTCAGCTCACTATCCATGCCAAACACGAAAGTAAGAACAAACAAACCAAATAACAAAAAGGACACAAATAAACTCAAGATCAATAGGAGCAGCCACTAAAGCAACCGCAACAGCAACAACGGTAGCAGTAGCATCAGTGGTAGCAGTGGCTGCGGCAGCCGCAATAGCAGTAGTAGCGATAGTAGGAGCAACGACCGTGGCAGCAGCAGCGGCAGCGACGTCAACACCGGGAGCAGCAGCGGCCGCAGTAGTAGTGAAAAAATCTGTAGCTGTAGCAGCGGCAACAATGGCCACAGAAGCAGTGGCAGCGACTATAGCAGCAGTAGCAACAACAGCCGCCATTGAATTAGTAGAAGGCAATAGTAGCGACAGCAGCAACAGGAGTGTCGGCTGCCATAGCAATAGTGACAGCCGCAATAGCATCAGCAGGAGTAGTAGCGGCACCAATAGTAGTAACAGCCGCCATGGGAACTGTAGCACAAGCAGTCACAGAAGCAACTAAAGTAGTAGGAGTAGCAGCAGTAGCAATAATGCCCAGTGAGGAAGATGCCACTGGGACATAGGACAGCTGTGCAAAACCCCTACTGCAGACCCCATAGCGGACCTGCAGCTCCAGGTCGATCAGTTGTGCCTGATGCTTGCCGCAACCAGTTTCAGCTAGACTGTCCTCTCCGAAAAACCTAGAATTGCTCTGACTGGAGCAGCGTAGAAATCAATGCAACAACAGGTACAACAACAGCAGAAGACGGTCACTAGTGTCCTAGGATCCGGAGCTGGTGCGGCCGGCCCCTCTCGGCGTGAGGACTTCGAGTCATCTCCAAGAGTACTTATTGGAAATGAGTAGTTCACTTCCTAAGAATTGCTCTACCCCATCTGGGCATAGGAAGAGGGTTTCTGGCTGTACTACACTCTCCCACATGACAACAACGTCCCGGAGCAGGCACTTGAGGCGGGCCATGTAGTTCGCGCACTCATCCTCGCTGCACCAGATGCTGACCAAATTTTCCAGGAGCCGTTCCTCGGTGACACCGCTGACAACACCAGCCCTCACCCCCGGCGAGCTTGGGACACACTGAGGCGACCTTATTGTGCCTCTGACCAGGCAGCTGTTAGCCGCCTCCTAAAGGACTTCAGCTCCCTTTACATGAGGGAGTCCAAGTCCGTCACCGCCTACTGGCGTCGCGTGCAGGATATCCTACGCCAGCTCAAGACAGCCGCGCCTCCCCCCCTTGTTGCCCTCCTCACCATGAAGAATGGTACCACCCCTGAGTTTAGGGACATCTTTGTCCCTTACGGTCTCCCCATCCTGGATGCGCTGGTAGCCCAGGGCACTCCGATGACCTGGGCATACGATCTCTTCCTCAGTGTTGAGGAAGCACACACAGACACTCAGTTTTGGCGCGGTGGCTCCTCCGTGATTATAGCTGCCTCCTTCGACAACTCCTCCACCCCTTCCTTTGGCACTCCCTCCTCAGGAAGCGTTGGCGCTTCCTTTCCCAAGGGTAAGGGAAAGAAGGGCGGGAAGGGCAAGGGAAAAGGGAAAAAGTCTTCCTCCGACGACATTGCTCTGACGTGCCACAACTGCGGACGGACAGGATACATGTGGTACACGTGCCCCATCCGTACTAACGAGGTCCGTGTTGTTAGTACCATACGTCAAGAGCGTGAGTGCCGCCTTGGTACCACCGCTATTGCCACATGCACTTTATTCTCTATTGGCAACACTATAACCACCACCTACTCCATGAAGTTCCCTTCCTTTCCACAGTCGGCTCTTCAGCCTCAACCGTAGCTTCTGCAACTTTGCTCCACCAGCAACAACAGTAGCAGTATGTTCCATCACAACCACAACCGTATGTACCACCACAGCAACAGAAACAATATGCTCCACTGCAGCCGCTTCACTACACCTAGCCACAGTCATAGTGGAGCTCGTATCCCTCTTTCGGAGCTACAATCTGGCAGTCTGTGGCGCCCGTCGACTCCGCCGCTCGGATTCGCCAGCTGTAAAATCGTCATTACCACACAGCTTGACATCACACCTCAACCTCAGGAAAGTACGAGTTGTATGAAGACTAGTCGAGAGGTCTCCCACTACACGAAAGAGACCGACCTCTGAGGTGATCTTGGGGAAGCCGCCTGTTGCTCCTCGGAGCCGGCTTTGGATGACGTCGAGTGGTTGGATGACTGGCATGATCATTTTGCATCTGTCGCGTATGCTTAGCTTGTGACCATTGTCTTTCTTCTTGCGTCCTGTTTTGTCGCTCGTTATACTGTCACAGCCTCGGTCCGTGACCCTGATAACACCTGGATCATCGACTCTGTTGCCACGCATCACATGACGTCCTGTTGACAATGTTCATAGTGTCTAGATGGGGTCCGGGCAGATCTTGCCGGTTCTCGGTGTTGGCGTCGTTCGCTTCTGTGGTCTGTGCGGTGACGTCTTCGTGACCAATGTGCTGTATGTGCCTGGTTTGGAACTCAGCCTCCTATCTGTCATGACTCTTGACCTCATGAGTATGGACGTCCGACACTCCTGTGGCATCGGCACTGTCTCACACCGCCCGTTAGGTCGGGTCATGTTCCTTGCTTTATGTTGCAACAACCTCTGGCACGTCACCTGTCTTCCTTTATCTGTGTCTCCTCCCTTGTCCGAAACTGACCATGTATTTTTCACCATTGTTCTTCCCCTCCAATACGCCCACCTTCTCCACCATCACCTTTACCGTGTACACTCCGATACTATTGATAGCATGCTTTGCACCCAACCTGCACTCGGACTTAATCTCTCCACCTTCTAGTGGCCTTGCCGCACTGAGTGCATCGACGGCACCCAGAACAAGATGCACCAATTCTCTTATCCTGTGTCCTCCTCTTGGGCCAATGACTCACTGGAGCTCGTCGACTCGGACCTCATGGGCCCTTTACCGGTCGCGTCTACTGTCGAAGGCGGCCTATATGTGCTGACCCTCACAGATGACTACTCCTGCTATCGTTGGGTCATTTGTCTTTGTTGGAAGAGGAACGTGGCCTCTGCCATCCGTGCCTGGCACCTCACGGCCAAGCGCGAGTATGGCTACACCCTCCGTTGCTTTCAGTCTAACCATAGTGGCGAGTACATGGAGGACACGACTGCCTATCTCGCCTGTCATGGAGTTCGTCATAAGATGTCCACCCCTGGGACACTTCAACAGAATGGTGTCTCTGAGCGCTAGAACCACACCATGGCTGATGCTGCCCGTACCATGTCTGTTGAGTCCGGTCTGTCCGATGGCTTCTTCTTTGAAGCCATGTCCTACATCACATGGGTGTGGAACTGCGTTCCCCATGGTCCCCTTCCCCGCCACGCCATGCCATTCGCGTTGTGGTGTGGTCAGCGGGCCGATCTCCGGCTTGCATGTGTATGGGGGTGCGTCTCCAGCGTCTGGCTCATCGAGGACTAGTGGGATGGCAAGCTTGCCCCTCGTGACTGTCTTTGCACCTTTGTTGGTGTCTTGCGCAAGTCCAAGTCCCGGTCCGGCACCGCATCATCCCTATAATGCCCAGTTTTTTAGGACCTCTTCCCTCGAAACCTCCCTCATGTCCGGTCTGCCACCTCTTTGCTCTTGTTGCTATCATCTCGTTGGGGAGATGCTTGTCGCACCGCCGCTCCGGCCCCAGAGGCACATGCTGCCCCGCCTGCATCCACAGCCCTGGCGACAGATGGTCAGGATGCTCCTCCCTCTTCATCCACCTCGCCGACCAGTTCCCCTGCCGGCGATGCCGCACACCCGTTGGAGACGGGTTCCCCTGCCGGCGATGCCATGCATTTGTCGGAGACGGAGTCCTCCGTTGAGTCACTAGCCTAGCCTGACTTCCCCGCTGACCCTCCTCCGGCCTCCGATGCACTCACGCCCATGAGTCCGCCCGTGTCGAGTGGTACCCCAGCATTGGAGCCGGCGCCTATCTTCGCTTTGCCACCTTGTCCTCGCTAGGCTCCCTCTACCGTGAATGGCACCCCGGCTAACCAAGTCTACACCTGTGCTCCTGGTGGCATTCTCTGGCCCCGTAAGCCGGCGCCTCCCCCGGGTCCTCACACCAGGGCCCCTCGTCCAGCCTCCAGCACACCCGTCGACACTCTTTCCTCCCCTCATACTGCTATGAGCGGTGAGCCCGGCATCAAAGTCCTTGGCCTGATGACCCTTGGCCTCATTGCTCAGGACATCCATCCAGGCTTGGCCCTGGGCTACGCTCTCATCTTCCAGGAGAATCGCCGTGCAGTCTGGACCACCCCGGCCCGGGCCCCTACAGGACTTTGCATTGCCCGTGTGCTGACAAAACGACCCTCCCCACTGGCACCCGAACCACAGAGCCTACGTGAGGCCCATGCTGCTCTCAATGGGAGACTGCCTGTTGGGAGAAGCTTGCTGCCATCAACGAGCACGTAGTGTACAAGCTCGTGGAGCTTCCCCCTCACCGCAAGGCCATCGGGACAAAGTGGGTTTGTCGCTGGAAGAGGAATCCAGATGGAAATTGGGAGAAATACAAGGCCCGACTCACTGCTAAGGGCTTCTCCGAGGTTGTTGGAGTTGACTGTGACCAGGTCTTTGCTCCAGTTGGCTGTTTCACCACCAGCCGGGCGCTCCTCAGTGTGGTCGCACGACATGGTTGGGAGCTCCACGAGATGGACATGAGCAACGTCTTTCTTCATGATACTCTCGATGGTGAGGAGCTCTACATGGTCCAGCCCCTGGCTTTGAGGACGGGACGGGCCGATTCTGGAGACTGCAGAAGGCCCTTCATGACCTCAAGCAGTCTCTTTGGTGCTGGAACATTGAGATCAGCCGTACCCTTCGGAAGGACGGATTTATCCGCAACACCTCAGACCCGGCACTCTTCATCACTCCTCCTCAGACTCCCTTCACTGCGATCCTCGTCTATGTGGATGGCCTTCTCATCACGTCCTCTGACCTTGCCGCTATTCAGGGGGTGAAGGAGTTTCTGAAGGCAACCTACAAGATGAAGGATCTTGGGGCGGCATAGGTGTTTCTTGGCATGGAGATTGAGCACGATCTTGCACAGGACATGATCCGGGTACATCAGGCAGCGTACATTCAGATGCTAACTGACCGTTTTGATAATCTCCTGATGACTATCCCCAGTGCCTCAACCCCGATGACCCCAGACGGACAGGCAAAGTTGAAGGCTATTGATGGTAGCACCTTGGGTACATCGGTGGACATCTCGGCATTCCTCCGCGTCATTGGGTCACTCATATTTCTCACCACCACCACACGTGCCGACATCACCTTTGCCGTGAATGTCCTCACTCAGTTCTCACAGGCCCCACACCACCTGCACCTTGATGTAGCCATATGCGTGTTGCGGTATGTGGTCTCCACCCCACACCGAGTCTTCATATTCCGTGGTCAGTCTTATGTGGTAGCCGAGGGCTATACTGACAGCGACTGGGCATGGAGCCTAGATGGGAAAAGCCACATTGGTTGAATCTTTCTCATCGGGGGCACCGCAGTATCATGGCGTAGTGGGAAGCAATGTTGTGTTGCACACATCACAACAGAGGCAGATTACGTGGCTTGGATCCTGGTGCATGTGAAAGTGTGTGGCTGCATCACTTGTTGGATGAGTTGCATCAGCCTGTGTCTTCCATCACCCTGCATTGTGACAACGAGAGTGTCAATTTGATTGCTGACAATGATAGTGTCCACCATGCATGCACGAAGAACATCACTACGTACGTTCCTTGTTGTATGAGGACAACATTCACATAGAGTGGGTTGAGACTGTGAAGCAGTTGGCTGACTTCCTCACCAAGGCGCTGAAGCGCAACTTGTTCAAAAAGGCTGTGAGTATGGTTGGATTGCTATCCTGAATGCATGTGGTGTGACTCTTCCGCTTGCATGGGGTTCCGTCGCTCATCCTCGTTGCACATATGGTCTGTCTCCTTTCGCTCTTGTACTGGGTGTTGGGCCGGGGAGCATGGGGGGACATTACTTCTGCATGTTCATGTACACTGACACCTTTGGATCGTGGCGGAGTGTTGTTGCTTTGGCCGTACATTGTCTCACTGACTCATACTGTGACCTCTCAGCTGGTGTACATGCTTCTGTAGATGATTGACTGGATGGACGCCGATGCCGACGGGAAATTATTCGATGGAGTGGACGTGTCACCGTGAAGCTGAGCGTGCGGATCTCCTCCTCGAGCTTTTGACCCAACACCCTCACACAACCAGCTCTATCGGCAGCAACCCTTGGCTGTCACGTCATCAGTAGTTGTAGATAGCTCTTAGGAGCAGTGCAGCCGGCGCCCGGGGTCGGGCAGCCGTAACTCTACGTAGCTACTTTTCTTGCTAATTCTGACTACATGATGCCTTTGCAACTTGGTTATGTTGGCACGGTCCAATTTTAAGGCAAAACGGACAATGTCCGAGTTTTGGGCCGTCTGGTGTCTGGCAGGGCTCGCCTAGGAAATTTTGCCAGACAGGATAATGCGAGGTTTTTTTTGCTTGGCTGATTTTTTGAGTAACAAGCCTCACAGAGCTGAGGTGAGGCTACATCTGAGAGGGGTCTCGGTTGGTGACTTATTTATCATTCCTTATCAATCATTGCTTCCTTCCAGCTGCAGTTTTGGCACTAACTCTGGCGCATGCACTTTTGAGTGGCAAACCGGAGCTCTCAGACTTAGAATCTAGTACAGAAGACTAAGGGGGCAGCAGAACCGCTGTCGCTTTGCCTTAGCAACAGTGGCAAGCAACGAGCGTGGGTTCCCGCACGCTGCATCAATAATGCTACTGCCTCAATATGCGCATTAGATACTTTCCATTTCAGCCTCCTCGACAGAAGCAGCTCCCGAGAAAACACATGGAGGTCTCAAATAACCTTCTTCTTCTTTTAGTGTTGTGATTCAACAACCGTCACGCTTAACAATAGTGAGTAGCATGCAAAGCGCGCCTGCAACACGTAAGCAACTTGCGATTGCAGCAGCTAGCAAGCAGGTCAAGCAGCGTGTAGCAGGAGCAACAACGACATGGAGTAGCCTTTAACACAGTAGCAGTCAAACCAGCGTTCTAGCGTAGTCCAACACCTGCAACAGTGAAGCAACAAGCTACAGCAGTACCACGTAGCAAAGTTGAAGCTATTGGCACAGTATTGTACATGTGTTGCAATTGCAACAGTGAGCAGTAGCCAAAGCGTAGACTGCGCCAAAGAAAATCATTCTAGTGTGACTAAAGCAACAGCAGCAGTAGTAGCATTGTGCAGCATGCACGACTACTAGCAGCAACAGCAGTAACAACGTTGTGCAGCTTACGCATCTAGCAGCAGCAACAACATCATTTCATAATGTGTGCATCTAGCAGCAGCAATTTCAGCACTTGCACGTCTTGTAGTAGTAACAGCAGAATTTTGCAGCGTACGCATCTAGGAGCAACAGTAGGAGTGTGTGGAGCTTGTGCATCAGGAAGCAGCACCAGTGCCATTATACAGTGTGCTCGTGTGACAACCATTTCTGCGAGCAGTAGTAGCAGAAGCGTGCAATAGCTTAAGCGTAGCGCGACATGATCAGTGACATCAGTAGCAACATTGCGAAGCTTGCATGCAAAGTAGCACCAGATCTGAAAAATCAGCAGAAGCCTACAGCCTGCAAGCAGCCAGCAGTGTGGCAGCTGGTTTTGGAAACTTTGCTGGAAGCAACGCGGCTGCAGTTTGCACTGTAGCCACTGACGTCTGCTGTCGAAGACGTTACGTCTCCGGCTCCTTGATCAAGGCTGCTGGCGAAGCCCACCCATGGTTTTCGCATGGGTGTGAAATCATCCACACGACTGTGGGTGGTGGCCCTCTCTACATCTGACCAGACCTGAGTAAAAAGATCACACGAGGACAAAAAACCGGCATCTAGACCAAAGGGGCAATCGAGAAAGCCTGGGCACTTGATAACCCAGGGGGTATTTTTGTAACTCTTCTGTAAAACAAAACATTCCTTTTTCTTTTTCCTTTTATACATGAAAAGAAAGGGGATGAGGGGGCTTTCCTTCATATCCCTTTCTATTTCTTTTCATCCTCTTTTAGCTAAAGCACGTCTAATGTGCATTACAACATTTTCTCCTGTTTCTATTTTCCGATTCAATGGATTCCGAGCTCTTGCCCCTCGTCTTTGCCTCACATAGGGACAGTGACATCACCTCTCACCCTCATCACCTCTCATCGTCTCACTAGGCACGATATTGCCACGGCCAGGACCACCACCTGGCCCTTCTACCCCGTAAACGGATTCAACACCATCTTTTGACAACATTCTACACCCCCACCCTCTTCATCCGCAATCCTCCAATATGCTCAGGCCGCAGCTGGGATCACTACCACGTGATTTTCCGGTCCATGTGCTCCCGTGGTTTGCATCTACACCGTTGGGAGCAAGCATACCTTATGCTCACTCTCATCACCAACTGCCTCCGAGCTCAGTGCTCCTACCACCGACACCACCACCTCATGGCTGGCTAGTCACTCATGTGGTCGGTTTTTTCACCACAAGGAGAGAGCATTTTCCTCCATCTGCCGTGTCACTAGCCTACCCGGTGCATTGACGTGGCCTCTGACATCACCCTCTCATGCGTACACTGGCCAGCCTTCTCCGTGGTAAGCTTCAACTCCGACCGGAGCAGGCGCTCTACACACCTATCCGTGTCATCCGCCTGACGGGGTGGTGATTGGACCATCTCCACCCCCTGGCCAATCTTCTCCATGGTCCTTCTCTTCCCTTCCGCGAGACAACATTCTTCACGCTCCTCCACATCATCAGCCTCCTTCGGCGGTTGCAATGTGGTTTCCAGCTCCACCTGTTCGTAATGTAGCTGGCCAGCCGCTCTCGTGGTTGGTCTGTACACCACCGGGACATGGCATTCTCCATCCTCGCTCCCATGATTCTCATGGGATTGGTCCTCTCCTTCCACAGCAGGAGCCACCTCCCCTTGGATTTTCTTGCCACTTCTGAGGATATTGATGCCACGGTTGGCGTCCGTGTCATCGGCGTCCTAATGAGCGGCTTCCACCCTGGCTCCAGCATCGTGCATTTTCTCACATGCCACAGCAGGTGGACCTGCCTGATTCATCCGTTCCCCTCACCGACGCTCTGGGGATCTTGTACACCAAGCTCAAGAGTGTGCGGCAAATGATGCAGCAGCACAATGACCATCTATTCTCAGGCCTTATTGATTCTTCCGTCCACCATCGTCTTCATCTCCTTCATCTTCTTCATCTTCCTCCAAGGGACCTTCTCCAGCTGCACTATACCTTCCCTCTCAGTCCGCGACCATTCTCTCCATCCTGCACTCTACTGGTGTCATGCCCTCGATGGTTGAGCCACATCCTCAGCAACATCGTGCATGCACCATTGCATACCTTTCCCACTGACTACTCTATGCAAAACGTAACACTTCTTACCTCTGCACCTGTCCACAGCATATTTCCTTGCCAACTGCCTACTGAAGAAAGCTGATCGGTTCATGGCAAACCACCACATCACCTCTCATATATGGACGGCTTGTCTCTTCAGAATTGTAACTGAACAAAACCTGCAAAAACCCAAGCAAGGCCGTAGCCCGAAAGCCACATGGGTATGTGACTGGAACTGCTCTTCCTCCTACGACATTACTGAACCATCTCAAAGCACAACACAACTGAATCAAACTGTCCCTTTCCTGATGACCGCTTGCTAGCTCACTACGCATGTCTCCCCTTCATCTATACTCGCCTCATCTGTCCAGAGCTTGCTCCACCAACCAGGTTTTCTCTCCTCTCTCTATAACCTTGTGCTGAGGCAACCACCGCCTCCAAAACTTCCCAAACTCTCTCCGCCCTGCACCTCAACA
>SZWC01000241.1:499944-516575 GCA_023375785.1 Penium margaritaceum | reverse complement strand
GTGTATTGGTAAATTGTATTGGGCAGTGAATGTGGTGGGGGTTAATTTTGTTCACTAGTGTATTGGGTGTTGCAATGCAATCCGTGTGTCGTTTAAATTATTGTTGTTTGTTTTTGGAGGTGTGTATACTAGTGTATCTTCAAAGTAAATTGCCATACATTTTGTGATACACTGTCCAATACACTCTTGCAATACACTATTACTTGTTTGGGGGGGGGGGATAAATGGAAATGTGTTCAGATGTCATCTGAGGCCATTACTATTCACATTTTGTCGGTATATAAGCGTCTTGTCGTGATGTTAGTTGCCTGTACCCATTCCTGCGTCTTGTTTGTTCCAAGGAAGTTTCTTGCATGTCCTCACTAACTGATGGAGCAATTGGGTACTTTTGCAGAAAGTGTCTTTTGTCTCAATGAAATGTGATGGAAGGTTTGTATCTGTTGATCGTTTCATGTTCACTGTCTCTATTTTGAACTGGACATATCATGGGATGGAAATAACTTAGAATGTGTGTGTATTTTAGGCTCTTTCGTGGTTGTTTCTTGTGTGACTCGGCAGTTTATGGAGTTTGTGTACCCTGTTTCCTGGAAGGAGCTATGCATGTGTCCCAAATGTGTGGGATGCTTCCTTCGTGGGTGTCGGCGTTTGTTCACTGTGTTCTTGCTGTATGCTTGGAGTGTAGGAGCTGTTGGGAGATTTCGTGGAAGTTGTGTAAACTCTGTGTTGTTTGAGGGAAGTTTCGTGTGAAGCATTCTGGTCCAGACAGTGAATATTTCTTCTTTCCTGAAAGGTTCGTCTGTGGCCATGTGTGACTATTCACTGTTATGACTGTGTATAAAAGTAGGGTGATTACCCATAAATGCGAGCTGGCACCGCTCTGCTACACTTCTCTGCAAACCCCATCATCCCCTACTCGGCAGCAGTTCACAGATACATAGAATACAAGTGCAAGCTGGAACCATTTCGTATCGTCCACCACCATTTCCCACGACATGAACACACTCAAGGCGCAGTGGCTGGCCGTTGCGCGCAGTAGCCCCCGGGGCGTGGCTTCCGGTGTCATGCTCCAGGCAGTGGTGGTGGTGGCGGCGGCAGTGGCGTGCCTGTGCGTAGGCAGCACTTCGGCCCTGGATCGAAGCATCAGCGTGACCAGCAAGTGCGGCTTCCCCGTGTGGATGGGCCAGACGCCAAACAGAGAAACCTCGCCACTGCCAGGAAGCAGCCTGCGCTGATGGATATGAGGGTGCCAGAAAGTGACAAAAAAGGTTTCTCTAGGTTGTTTTTCATCTGGCTTGACAGTTTCATAGAGGATGTTTCACAGGTTCTAACACACTTTACGGAACTCAATTCGGACTCCGTTTGTGTGAGATATGGATTTCCAAAATCTGGAGATCATGGGTCGGGTTCAAGTGACGACCTGAGCACTTTGAGCTCAAAAGGCGGCAGGATTATTGGCCAGGACGGCTGAGAGCGGCCTTCAATGAGGAAAGACGGCTGGAGGACCTCCAGGAGACTTCCAGGAAGGACCACTCCATGCTCATTTGCCGTGCAGGTCGTTGGAGACATAATTCGCATGCATGACAGGGTGACTGCCGCTCATCCAGCTAGACTAGGAGTGTGCTAGAGGGTGAACTTTGACAGCGTGGATCTCAGTGCTCCGTTGGCCAAATGAGGCATATAAGGGCTTATTATAAAGTTGTGACTTTCTCACTCAAGAGTCAATTCAGACATTTGCGTTCTCTGCAGACCTACATTTGCTTCCGTAGTTTCTGTTTGTGCAACCTACAACTCCCTCTTACAAATAGTTAATCCTGCTTAGGCGGCTCTTGGTGAGCCTGATCACCTCCCTGAGGGCTGCCCCAGTTTCCATCAGTGGTATCAGAGCTAGAATAAGGCTTTGTCTCATCCTTGAGGCATTCCTTACACCCTGTTGTGTGAAAGAGCCGTTCGTGGGCTGAACGTTGCACTACCATGGCGACATCCGCTTCTGTGGTGGCCGGTGTCAATACCGCCGAGTTCGAAGGCAAGAACTTCTTCAACTTGAGCAACAACATGAAGATGGTGCTGATGGAGAAGGGTATCTGGAGCCAGGTGGATGAGAAGGAGAAGGAACCAGCAGAAAGCTCCCTCTCCCCTGTCGAGGCCAGTACCTACCGCGACAAGCGTGACCGCGCCCTCGCCACCATCTACCTCCACCTCGCCGAACGACAGCAAATCCTCGTCCGTGGCATCCTCACGCCAAAGGAGGTTTGGAAAAAGCTTGAGTCTACTTATGCTTTCAAGTCAATCCTCATGAATATGCAGCTGCGTCATCGCTTTCACACTGTGAACATGGATGAGTCCGGATCCATGATTGACTTTATCAACATGGTGAAGTCTCTCTCTGACCAGCTTGCTGCGATTGAGGACCCTGTCAAGGAGCGTGTGCTCATGCTAACCATCCTTTTTGGCCTTCCTAGCAGCTACACTCCTCTCATTGTTGCTCTGGACCAGCGCAACGACAAGCTCTCCCTCAACGATGTGGAGGAGAGATTGCTGTTTCAGGAGGAGCGGCGCAAGGGAGAGGAGGGCGGAAGCGGACTGGACGTCACTCTCATCACCAACTTTGGTCATGGGGGCGGTGCTACACCAACCAGGAGCAACGGTGGAGGAGGAAAGAAGAAGGGGAACTGCCACTACTGCAAGAAGCCAGGCCATTGGGCACGCAAATGCCGGAAGAAGAAGACGGACCTTGCGGCTGGAGTGGGAGCGGGAAAGTAGTCCGACGCTTCTGCGAACGCAGCAGATTGGGAGAGTGGATTCGTGACAACCATCCGGGTCCTGCACGTCTCTGACAACACCACCTTGTTTTGGATCATCGACTCGGGAACCACGCAGCACATGACGTGTCGCCGGGAGTGGTTCGTGGTCTGCACCGCTAGTGAGCCTCGTCGGGTGTACATGGGGGACAACCATGTGCAAATGGCGGTTGGGGAGGGTGAGATTATGTTTTGTGCTTCTGTTGAAGGCAAGCACATGGAACGTCGTGTGAAGGGGGTGCTCCATGTTCCAAGGCTGGCACCTAACCTCCTCTCTGTCTCATCTCTCATCTCTGAAGGCATGCAGGTTCGCTCAGAGAATGGTGGCTGCACCATCTCTACCAGTGCAGGCCGTGTTCTTGCAAAAGTGGACAAGGAGGACGGTCTCTACCGTCTCTATGTGGTGTTGGAGAAGGAAGCCGACTCAGCGTTGGCGGCAAGAGAGGGCAAACACAACATCGGCCTGTGGCACCGCCGGCTTGGTCACCTCGGTTTTGGCGCCATCATCTCCATGCAGCAGATGGTCCGCGGCCTGGAGCTCAAGGGGGTGAAGCAGCCAGGTGCACCGGCTTGTGAGAGCTGCATTGAAGGAAAGCAAGCCCGCTCTCCTTTCACGGGGGAAGGGAAGGGCGTAGCTGAGCTTCTCTAACTCGTTCACTCTGATTTGTGCGGTCCCATGCCATCACAGTCCTTGTCTGGCAAGTTGTACTTTGTCACGTTCATTGATGACAAGTCGAGGAAGACGTGGGGGTCTTTCCTGGCTTGGAAGGATGAGTGCTTTGATGCTTTCAAGGTGTGGATTGCTACTGCACAGAATGAGAGTGACAGGCGGTTGAAGGTGCTTCGCACCGACGACGGAGGAGAGCACCTCTCCAACGACTTCCGCACCTTCCTCAAGCGTCGCGGGATCAAGCACGAGGTCACTCCACCTGGAACACCCGGCTGAATGGCGTGGCTGAACGTGCGAACCGCACACTCATGGAGCGTGTTTACAGCATGCTCCAAGACGCGGAGCTCCCGCCAACCTTCTGGGGGGAAGCGGTCAACACTGCCGTGTACCTGAAAAACTAGAGTCCCACGCGCGCCGTGCCGCTCATGACACTGGAGGAGGTGTGGACGGGAAGCAAGACAACAGTGACGTACCTGAAAGTCTTCGGGTGTGGCGCATTCATGCACGTGCCTACCGGCAGCCGTAACAAGCTGGACGCAAAGTCGGTGAAGGCCGCCTTCCTTAGCTACGACACCATGGGATACCGCCTCTACAACCTCGCCGCACGCAAGATCATCCGTAGCCATGATGTGGTCTTCCAAGAGGAAGTGAAGGACTGGAATTGGAGCCCTATGTCGGCAGTTCCACTTGCTCCCGCACTGGTACCAGAAGTGGAAGAAGAACCGGTAGTAGAAGAGGGCGGTGCGGAAGATGTCGGTGAGAGCGGCAACGACAAGGAGGTGGAGGGAGCTGAGAAGGAGAAGGACCCAGCATCAGAATCTGATGAGGAGGAGCAGCAAAGCAACACACAGCAGCTGCCAAAATGGTCCGCACGCCTCAACAAAGGTGCAAATGATAGTGGGGAGCCGCTGAGGCGATCCGAGCGCCTCGCAAACAAACAGAGGCCGCTGGAGGAGCTGGTGAACCTGTGCACCGTTCCACCACCAACGGAGTTGTCCGAACTCGAGCTTCTCTTCCTCACTGTCACCGATGACCCAGCCACATTCGCTGAAGCCATGCGTAGCACCGAGGCGGCAGATTGGCCTGTTGCAGCAGATGAGGAGTATGGTACGCTCATGAAGAACGGCACCTGGACTCTCGAGGAGGCTCCATGCGGCAGCCGGGTAATCAGATGCCAGTGGATCTTCGAGCGCAAGCGTGGTACGGATGGTAAGGTGCTCAGGTACAAAGCACGGCTGGTTACAAAGGGGTATGCACAGACTGAGGGTGTGGATTACAATGAGACATTTGCACCTGTCACAAAGTTCCAATCCATCGGAGCGATCCTCGCTCTTGCTACAGCTATGGACTGGGAGGTGCACCAAATGGATGTGAAGTGTGCTTTTCTGAATGGTGACCTCAAAGAGGATGTGTACATGGAGCAGCCGGAGGGGTATGTGGTGGAGGGAAAGGAGGATTTGGTGTGCAAGCTTGTGAAGGCTCTTTACGGCTTGAAGCAAGCACCGCGAGCATGGCACCACAAGATGGATGAGCAGCTGAATGGGCTTGGTTTTGTACGCAGTGAAGATGACGATGCAGTTTATGGGCACGTGCAAGAGGCAAGCCAGGTCATCATCTTGCTCTATGTTGATGATCTGCTCATTGNGCTGGTTACAAAGGGGTATGCACAGACTGAGGGTGTGGATTACAATGAGACATTTGCACCTGTCACAAAGTTCCAATCCATCGGAGCGATCCTCGCTCTTGCTACAGCTATGGACTGGGAGGTGCACCAAATGGATGTGAAGTGTGCTTTTCTGAATGGTGACCTCAAAGAGGATGTGTACATGGAGCAGCCGGAGGGGTATGTGGTGGAGGGAAAGGAGGATTTGGTGTGCAAGCTTGTGAAGGCTCTTTACGGCTTGAAGCAAGCACCGCGAGCATGGCACCACAAGATGGATGAGCAGCTGAATGGGCTTGGTTTTGTACGCAGTGAAGATGACGATGCAGTTTATGGGCACGTGCAAGAGGCAAGCCAGGTCATCATCTTGCTCTATGTTGATGATCTGCTCATTGCATCTGACTCCAAGACTATTTTGGATGATGTGAAGCAGTCCCTTGCTGAAAGGTTCGACATGAAAGACATGGGAGAGCTTAGCTATTAGCTAAGCTCGCTAGCTTCGCTGAGCCCTTATCCACTCTGTCAAAGTTCACCCTCTAGCACACTCCTATGGTGACCTTTCTCCTTGAAGGCCGCTCTCAGCTGTCCTGGCCAATAATCCCGCTGCCTTTTGAGCTCAAAGTGCTCAGGTCGTCACTTGAACCCAACCCATGATCTCCAAACGTTGGAAATCCATATCTCACTCAAACGGACTCCGAATTGAGTTCCGTGAAGTGTTTTAGAACCTGTGAAATATCCTCTATGCAACTGTCCTGCCAGATGATTTTTATCAAGCAACCTATTTTTGTCACTTTCTGGCACCCTCATATCCATCATTCTCCCACTTTGCAAGAATAAAAATCACACAAGTCTGCACTGTCCCCTCAGCTGCTGAAAGCGGTGCGCTGCCAGCGGCTTGTTTACGAAGTCTTCCAACATCATGCTTGAAGGGCAGAACTTGATCTGCACCACCTGCTTCGCCACGAGCTCGCGGATGAAGTGGTACCGCAGGTCGATGTGCTTGGTGCGGGCGTGAAACTCGGCGTTCTTGGTGAGAGCAATGGCGCTCATGTTGTCACAGTAAATGGTGGTCGCTGTGGTCTGCTGCTGTCCGAGGCTTTCCAGCACCTCATGCAGCCACACGGCTTCCTTTGCTGCTTCTCTCAGCGTAATGTACTCTGCTTTGGTGGAGGAGAGGGCGACGTACTCTTGCTTCTTGCTCCTCCAACTGATTGCACCTCCCCCAAGCACAAACACAAACCCACTGGTCGACCTCCTTGTGTCCAGGTCACCTCCCCAATGTGCGTCACTGTAGCCGATGAGGATGGGGCTATCGTTGCCGTTGAAGGTTAGGCAAAGGCTGCTGTTGCTGTCGAGGTAGCGCAACACACGCTTGACTGCCTGCCAATGAGACATGCCCGGATTCGCGCAAAACTTGCTGAGCACTCCCACTGCTTGGCTGATGTCGAGGCGCGTGCCGTCTGCTACGTACATGAGGCTCCCAACTGCTGCTTGGTACGGCACTGCTTCCATGCAGCTGCTCTCTTGCATGCCGCGGGGAGTCTGCGTCATGCTCAGCTTTGCTCCCACTCCCAGTGGTGTTGTGGCCTTGCGTGCTCCTGCCATGTTGAAGCGCTTGACGATGTCGCTCACGTACGTGCTCTGCGACAACTCCAATGTCCACTGCGGCCGGTCGCGCTTGACCTGAAGGCCAAGGTAGTAACTGAGCTCTCCCATGTCTTTCATGTTGAACCTGGCAGCAAGAAACTGCTTCACATCGTCCAAAAGGGACTTGGAGTCAGATGCAATGAGCAGATCATCAACATAGAGCAAGATGATGACCTAGCTTGCCTCTTGCACACGCCCATAGACTGCATGGTCAGCTTCACTGCGCACAAAGCCAAGGTCAGCCAGCTGCTCATCCATCTTGTGGTACCATGCTCGCGGGGCTTGCTTCAGGCCGTAGAGGGCCTTCACGAGCTTTCACACCAAACCCTCCTCCCCTTCCATGACATACCCCTCCGGCTGCTCCATGTACACATCCTCCTCAAGGTAACTATTTAGAAATGCACACGTCACATCCATTTGGTGCACCTCCCAGTCCATAGGAGCAGCAGGAGCGAGGATTGCTTGGATGGATGGGAACTTTGCGTCAGGTGCAAATGTATCGTTGTAATCCACACCCTCAATCAGCGCAGATCCTTTTGCAACCAACCGTGCTTTGTACCTAAGCACCTTACCATCCGCACCACGCTTGCGCCTAAAGATCCACTGGCATCCAATCACTCTGCTGCCACGTGGAGCTCCCTCAAGAGTCCAGGTGCCGTTCTTCATAAGTGCACCATACTCATCATCTGCTGTGACACGCCAATCTGCCACCTTGGCGCTGCGCATGGCTTCAGAGAATGTGGCTTGGACATCGGTGACTGTGAGGAAGAGAAGCTCGAGGTCCCTCGAGCTCGAGCTTGGTGGTGGAACGGTGCACAGGTTCACCAACACCTCCAGCAGTCCCTGTTTGCTTGCAAGGCGCTCGGATTGCCTCAGCGGTTCCACAATGTTGTTTGTACCTTTTTTGATGCGTGCGGACTGTCGTGGCAGCTGCTATTTGTTGCATTGCTGCTCCTCCTCATCAGATTCCATTGCTGGCTCCTTCTCCTTCTCAGCTCCCTCCGCCTCCTTGTCATTGCCGCTACCACCGCCATCTGCCACACCGCCCTCTTCTGCTACCGGCTCTTCTCCCACTTCTGGTACAAGTGCGGGAGCAAGTGGACTAGCAGTCATAGGGCTGCAAGTTCAGCCCTTCACGTCTTCTTGAAAGACGACATTGAGGCTACGGATGATCTTGCGAGCAGCGAGGTTGTAGAGGCGGTATCCCATGGTGTCATAGCCGAGGAAGGCCGCCTTCACCGACTTTGCGTCGAGCTTGTTGCGGTTGCCAGCAGGCACGTGCATGAATGCGCCACACCCAAAGACTTTGAGGTGCGTCACTGTTGGCTTGCGTCCTGTCCACGCCTACTCCGGTGTCATCAGTGGCACGACGCACGTGGGACTCCGGTTTTTCAGGCGATGGATATGAGAGTGCCAGAAAGTGACAAAAATAGGTTGCTCGATAAAAATATTCAGGTCACAAAAGTGAATAGAGGAGTTTTTTTCTGGTTCTGTAGCACTTTACGGAACTCGATTCGGAGTCCGTTTGAGGGAGATATGGATTTTCAAGGTTTGGTGGAGATGGGTCCGGTTCAAGTGATGGCTCCTGCACTACCAGAACCAATGACGGCCACAATTATTGGCCAAGGAGGTTTGGAGCGGCCTTCAGGGTAGAAAGGCGGCAGGAGGACCTTCAGGTAGCTTCAAGGAAGGTCCCCATCAAGATTATTGGTTGTGCACATGGCAGGGATGGTAATTCTCTTGTGTGAGAGTGTGACTGTCGCTCATCCCGCTAGGCTAGGAGTGTGCTAGAGGGTGAGCTTTGACAGAGTGGATCTCAGTGCTCCCTTAGCCAAATGAGGCATATAAGGGCTTGTTAGAAAGCTGTGATAATTTAATTTCTCACTCAAGAGTCGATTTAGACATTCCCGTTCTCTGCAGACCTATATTTGCTTCCATAATTTCTGTCTGTGCAACCTGCAACTCCCTCTCACAAACAGTTGTTCCTGCCTAGGCGGCTCTTAGTGAGCCTGATACCCTCCCTGAGGGCTGCCAAGTTTCCATCAGTGGTATCAGAGCTAGAACAAGGCTTTGTCTCATCCTTGAGGCATTCCTTGCACCCTGTTGTATGAGAGAGCCATTTGTGGGCTGAACGTTGCACTACCATGGCGACATCTGCTTCCGTGGTGGCCGGCTTCAACATCGCCAAGTTCGAAGGCAAGAACTTCTTCAACTGGAGCAACAACATGAAGATGGTGCTGATGGAGAAGGGTCTCTGGAGCCAGGTGGATGAGAAGGAGAAGGAACCAGAAGAAAGCTCCCTATCCCCTGTCAAGGCCCGTACCTACCGCGAGAAGCGTGACTGCGCCCTCGCAACCATCTACCTCCACCTCGCCAAACGGCAGCAACTCCTTGTCCGTGGCATTCTCACGCCAAAGGAGGTTTGGAAAAAGCTTGAGTCCACTTATGCTTCCAAGTCAATTCTCATGAATATGCAGCTGCGTCGTCGCTTTCACACTGTGAAGATGGATGAGTCCGGATCCATGATTGACTACATCAATATGGGGAAGTATCTCTCTGACCAGCTTGCTGCGATTGAGGACCCTGTCAAGGAACGTGTGCTCATGCTAACCATCCTCTCTGGTCTTCCTAGCAGCTATACTCCTCTCATTACTGCCCTGGACCAGCGTGGTGACAAGCTCTCCCTCAATGATATGGAGGAGATCCTGCTGTTTGAGGAGGAGCGGCGCAAGGGAGAAGAGGGCGGAAGCGGACTGGACGTCGCTCTCATCACCAACTTTGGTCATGGGGGCGGTGCTACATCAACCAGGAGCAACGGCAGAGGAGGAAAGAAGAAGGGCAACTGCCACAACTGCAAGAAACCGGGCCATTGGGCGCGCGAATGCCGGAAAAAGAAGGCGGACCTTGCGGCTGGAGTGGGAGCGGGAAAACTGTCCAACGCTTTCGCAAACGTCGCAGATTGGGAGAGTGGATTCGTGACAACCATCCGGGTCCTGCACGTCTCGGACAACACCGCCCTGTTCTGGATCATCGACTCGGGAGCCACGCGGCACATGACGTGTCGCCGGGAGTGGTTCGTCGTCTACACCGTCATCGAGCCTCGTCGGGTGTACATGGGGGACAACCAGGTGCAAATGGCGGTTGGGGAGGGTGAGATCGTGTTTTGTGCTTCCGTTGAGGGCAAGCACGTGGAACGTCGTGTGAAGGGGGTGCTCCATGTTCCGGGGCTGGCAGCTAACCTCCTCTCTTTCTCATCTCTCATCTCCGAAGGCATGCAGGTTTGCTTTGAGAATGGTGGCTGCACCATATCTGCCCGTGCAGGCCGTGTGTTTGCAAAAGCGAACAAGGAGGACGGTCTTTACCGCCTCTACGTGGCGTCGGAGAAGGAAGCCGACTCAGCGTTGGCGGCGAGAGAGGGAAAACACGACATCGGCCTGTGGCACCGCCGGCTTGGTCACCTCGGCTTTGGCGCCATCATCTCCATGCAGCAGATGGTCCGCGGCCTGGAGCTCAAGGGGGTGAAGCAGCCAAGTGCATTGGCTTGTGAGAGCTGCATTGAAGGAAAGCAAACCTGCGCTCCTTTCACGGGGGAAGGGAAGTGGGCGGCTGAACTTCTCTCACTCGTTCACTCTGATTTGTGCGGTCCCATGCCATCACAGTCCTTTTCCGGCAAGTTGTACTTTGTCACGTTCATTGATGACAAGTCGAGGAAGAAGTGGGTGTCCTTCTTGGCTGGAAAGGATGAGTTTTTTGATGCTTTCAAGGTTTGGCTTGCTGCTACACAGAATGAGAGTGGCAGGCGGTTGAAGGTGCTTCACACCAATGGTGGAGGAGAGTACCTCTCCAACGACTTCCGCACCTTCCTCAAGCGTCACGGGATCAAGCACGAGGTCACCCCACCTGGAACACCGCAGCTGAACGGCGTGGCTGATCACGCGAACCGCACACTTATGGAGCGTGTTCGCAGCATGCTCCAAGACGCGGAGCTCCCGCCAACCTTCTGGGGGGAAGCGGTCAACACTGCCGTGTACCTGAAAAACCGGAGTCCCACGCGCGCCGTGCTGCTGATGACACTGGAGGAGGCGTGGATGGGACGCAAGCCAACAGTGTCGCACCTGAAAGTCTTCGGGTGTGGCGCATTTGTGCACGTGCCTGCCGGCAGCTGTAACAAGCTAGACGCAAAGTCGGTGAAGGCCGCCTTACTCGGCTATGACACCATGGGATACCGCCTCTACTACCTTGCTGCTTGCAAGTTCATCCGCAGCCGCGACGTCGTCTTTCAAGAGGAAGTGAAGGGCTGGACTTGGAGCCCTATGACTGCTGTTCCACTTGCTCCTGCACTTGTACCTGAAGTGGGAGAAGTACCGGTAGCAGAAGAGGGCAGTGCAGAAGATGGCAGTGACAGTGGTAACGACAAGGAGGTGGAGGGAGCTGAGAAGGAGAAGGAGGCGGATGCAGAATCTGATGAGGAGGAGCAGCAAAGCAACGCACAGCAGCTGCCACGACGGTCCGCATGCCTCAACAAAGGTGCAAAGGACAGTGTGGAGCCGCTGAGACAATCCGAGCGCCTCACAAACAAACAGAGGCCGTTGGAGGAGCTGGTGAACCTGTGCACCGTTCCACCACAAGCGGAGTCGTCTGACCTTGAGCTTCTCTTCCTCACAGTCACCGATGACCCAGCCACATTCGCTGAAGCCATGCGTAGCGCCGAGGCGGCAGATTGGCGTGCCGCAGCAGACGAGCAGTATGCTGCGCTCATGAAGAACGGCACCTGGACCCTCGAGGAAGCTCCACGTGGCAGCCGGGTGATCGGATGCCGGTGGATCTTCAGGCGCAAGCGTGGTGCGGATGGTAAGGTGCTCAGGTACAAAGCACGGTTGGTTGCAAAGGGGTATGCGCACACTGAGGGTGTGGATTACAATGAGACATTTGCACCTGTCACTATGTTCCCATCCATCCGAGCGATCCTCACTCTTGCTGCTGCTATGGACTGGGAGGTGCACCAAATGGATGTGACGTGTGCATTTCTGAATGTTGACCTTGAGGAGGATGTGTACATGGAGCAGCCGGAGGGGTATGTGGTGGAGGGAAAGGCGGATTTGGTGTGCAAGCTTGTGCAGGCCCTCTACGGCCTGAAGCAAGCACCATGAGCATGGTACCACAAGATGGATGAGTAGCTGGCTGGCCTTGGCTTTGTGCGTAGTGAAGCTGATCATGCAGTCTATGGGCGCACTCAAGAGGCAAGCCAGGTCATCATCTTGCTCTATGTTGATGATCTGCTCATTGCATCTGACTCCAAGTCTATTTTGGACGATGTGAAGCAGTCCCTTGCTGCCAGGTTTGACATGAAAGACATGGGAGAGCTCAGTTACTACCTTGGCCTTCAGGTCAAGCACGACCGGCAGCAGCAGACTTTGAAGTTGTCACAGAGCACGTACGTGAGCGACATCGTCAAGCGCTTCAACATGGCAGGAGCGCGCAAAGCAGCGACACCACTGGAAGTGGGAGCGAAGCTGAGCACGACGCAGACTCCCCGCGGCATGCAAGAGAGCAGCCGCATGGAAGCAGTGCCGTACCAAGCAGCAGTTGGTAGCCTCATGTATGCAGCAGTTGCCATGCGCCTCGATATCAGCCAAGCAGTGGGAGTTCTCAGCAAGTTTTGCGCGAATCCGGGCGTGCCGCATTGGGAGGCGGTCAAGCGCGTGCTGCGCTACCTTGCCAGCAGCAGCAGTCTTTGCCTCACCTTTAATGGCAACAACAGCCCCATCCTCATCAGCTACAGCGACATTGATTGGGGAGGTGACCTGGACACAAGGAGGTCGACCAGTGGGTTCGTGTTTGTGCTCGGGGGAGGTGCAATCAGCTGGAGGAGCAAGAAGCAAGAGTGCGTTGCCCTCTCCTCCACCGAAGCAGAGTACATCGCCCTGAGTGAAGCAGGAAAGGAAGCCGTGTGGCTGCGTGAGCTGCTGGAAAGCCTTGGACAAAAGCAGACCACATCGACCACCATCTACTGTGACGACATGAGCGCCATTGCTCTGACCAAGAACGCAGAGTTTCACGCCCGCACCGAACACATCGAACCTGCGGTACCACTTCATCCGCGAGCTTGTGGCAAAGCAGGTGCCGAAGATGAAGTTCTGCCCTTCAAGCATGATGCTGGCAGACTTCTTGACCAAGCCGCTGGCAGTGCACCGCTTTCAGTAGCTGAGGGGACAGTGCGGACTTGTGTGATTTTTATTCTCGCAAAGTGGGAGAATGATGGATATGAGAGTGCCAGAAAGTGACAAAAATAGGTTGCTCGATAAACATCATCAGGTCACAAAAGTGAATAGAGGATGTTTTTCTGGTTCTGTCGTTCTTTACGGAACTCGATTCAGAGTCCGTTTGAGGGAGATATGGATTTTCAAGGTTTGGTGGCGATGGGTCCGGTTCAAGTGATGGCTCCTGCACTACCAGCACCAATGACGGCCACAATTATTGGCCAAGGAGGTTTGGAGCGGCCTTCAGGGTAGAAAGGCGGCAGGAGGACCTTCAGGTAGTTTCAAGGAAGGTCCCCACCAAGATTATTGGTCGTGCACATGGCAGGGATGGTAATTCTCTTGTGTGAGAGTGTGACTGCCGCTCATCCCGCTAGGCTAGGAGTGTGCTAGAGGGTGAGCTTTGACAGAGTGGATCTCAGTGCTCCCTTAGCCAAATGAGGCATATAAGGGCTTGTTAGAAAGCTGTGATCATGTACTTTCTCAATAAAGAGTTGATGTAGACATTCGCGTTCTCTGCAGACCTATATTAGCTTCCGTATTTTATGTCTGTGCAACCTGCAACTCCCTCTCACAAACAGTTGGTCCTGCCTAGGCGGCTCTTAGTGAGCCTGATCACCTCCCTGAGGGCTGCCAAGTTTCCATCATCAGGTACACGACAGTGTTGACCGCTTCCGCCCAAAAGGTTGGCGGGAGCTCCGCGTCTTTGAGCATGCTCCGAACACGCTCCATGAACGTGCGGTTTGCTCGTTCAGCCACGCCGTTCAGCTGTGGTGTTCCAGGTGGGGTGACCTCGTGCTTGATCCCGCGACGCTTGAGGAAGGTGCGGAAGTCTTGGAGAGGTACTCTCCTCCACCGTCAGTGCAAAGCACCTTCAACTGCCTGCCACTCTCATTCTGTGCAACATCAATCCACACCTTGAAAGCATCAAAGAACTCATCCTTGCCAGCCAGGAAGGACACCCACGTCTTCCTCGACTTGTCATCAATGAACGTGACAAAGTACAACTTGCCGGGCAAGGACTGTGACGGCATGGGACTGCACAAATCAGAGTGAACGAGTGAGAGAAGCTCAGCCGCCCCCTTCCCTTCCCCCGTGAAAGGAGCGCGGGCTTGCTTCCCTTCAATGCAGGTTTCACAAGCCGATGTACCGGGCTTCTTTACCCCCTTGAGCTCCAGGCCGCAGACCATCTTCTGCATACAGATGATGGCCCCAAAGCCGAGGTGACCGGGCCGGCGGTGCCACAGGCCGAAGTCGTGTTTTCCCTCTCTCGCCACCAAGGCTGAGTCGGCTTCCTTCTCCGACGCCACGTAGAGGCGGTAAAGACCATCCTCCTTGTCCCCTCTTGCAAGCACACACCCCGCACTTGCAGAGATGGTGCAGCCACCATTCTCAAAACAAACCTGCATGCCTTCAGAGATGAGCAATGAGGCAGAGAGGAGGTTAGCTGCCAGCCCCGGAACATGGAGCACCCCCTTCACACGACGTTCCACGTGCTTACCCTCAACAGAAGCACAAAACACAATCTCACCCTCCCCAACCGCCATTTGCACATGATTGTCCCTCATGTACATCCGACAAGTCTCGATAGCGGTGTAGACGACGAACCATTCCCGACGACACGTCATATGCTGCGTGGCTCCCGAGTCGATGATTCAGAACAAGGCGGTGTTGTCGGAGACGTGCAGGACCCGGATAGTTGTCACGAATCCACTCTCCCAATCTACTGCGTTTGCAGAAGCGTCGGACTGCTTTCCCGCTCCCACTCTGGCCGCAAGGTCCGTCTTCTTCTTCCGCCATTCGCGCACCCAATGGCCCAGCTTCTTGCAGTAGTGGCAGTTCCCCTTCTTCTTCCCTCCTCCACCGTTGCTCTTGGTTGGTGCAGCACCACCCCCATGACCAGAGTTAGTGATGAGAGTGATGTCCAGTCCGCTTCCGCTCTCCTTTCCCTTGCGTTACTCCTCCTCAAACAGCAGGCTCTCCTCCACATCGTTGAGGGAGAGCTTGTCACTGTGCTGTTCCAGAGCAACAGTGAGAGGATTTTAGATGCTTGGAAGGCCAGAGAGGATGGTTAGCATGAGCACACGATCCTTGACAGGGTCCTCAATTGCAGCCAGCTGGTCAGAGAGAGACTTCACCATGTTGATGTAGTCAATCATGGATCCAAACTCATTCATCTTCACAGTGTGAAAGCGATGACGCAGTTGCATGTTCATGAGGGTTGAATTGGAAGCATAAGTGGACTCAAGCCTTTCCAAACCTCCTTTGGCGTGAGGATGCCACGAACGAGGAGTTGCTGCCGTTCAGCGAGGTGGAGGTAGATGGTGGCGAGGGCGCGGTCACGCTTCTCGCAATAGGTACGGTCCTCGCCAGGAGAGAGAGATCCTTCTGCTGGTTCCTTCTCCTTCTCACCCACCTGACTCCTGAGACCCTTCTCCATCAGCACCATCTTCATGTTGTTGCTCCTGTTGAAGAAGTTCCTGCCTTTGAAGTTGCCGATGTTGACGCCGGCCACCACAGAATCGGATGTTGCCATTGTAGTGCAACGTTCAGCCCCCAAACGACTCTCTCACACAACAGGGTACAAGGAGTGCCTCAAGGATGAGGGAAAGCCTTGTTATAGCTCTGATACCACCAATGGAAACTGGGGCAGCCCTCAGGGAGGTGATCAGGCTCACTAAGAGCCGCCTAGGCAGGACCAACTGTTTGTGAGAGGGAGTTTCAGGTTGCACAGACAGAAATTACGGAAGAAATTGCAAGTTTTCAAAGAATGCAAATGTCCAAATCGACTCTTGAGTGAGAAAGTACATCATCAAAGCTCTTTAACAAGCCCTTATATGCCTCATTTGACTAAGGGAGCACTGAGATCCACTCTGTCAACGTTCGCCCTCTAGCACACTCGTAGCCTAGCGGGATGAGCGGCAGTCACCCTGTCATGCATGAGAATTATATCTTCCACGACCTGCACGGCAAATAATCATGGAGTGGTCCTTCCTTGAAGTCTTCTAGAGGCCCTCCAGCCGTATTGTCTCCTTGAAGGCTGCTTTCAGCCATCCTGGCCAATAATCCTGTCGCCTTTTGAGCTCAAAGTGCTCAAGTCGTCACTTGAACCCGACCCATGATCTCGAAAGTTTGGAAATCAATATCTCACTCAAACAGACTCTGAATTGAGTTCCGCAAAGTGTGTTAGAACCTATGAAACATCCCTTATGCAACTGCCATGCCAGACGAGTTTTATCGAACAACCTATTTTTGTCACTTTTTCGCACCCTGATATCCATCACCCTCTCTCTCTCCCTCTCTTTCTCTCTTGGCTCTCTTGGCTCTCTCTCTCTCTCTCTCTTTCTCTCTCTCTCTCTCTCTCCCTCTTTCTCTCTCTCTCTCTTACTCTTTCTCTCCCCACTCTCTCTCCCTCCCTCCCCCCTCCCCCTCTCTCCACTGCTCTTTTTCACTCTCTCCATTCTCCATCTCTATGTTTGTCTCTCCTCTCTCTCTCTCCCTCTCTCTCTCTTCCCCCTCTCTCTCCATTTCTCCCCCTTCCTGCCTCTCTCTTTCTCTCTACTGCTCTCTCTTTCTCTCTATCTCTCTCTCTCTCTCTC
>SZWC01000241.1:488079-499792 GCA_023375785.1 Penium margaritaceum | reverse complement strand
CTCTCTCTCTCTCTCTCTCTTTCTCTCTCTCTCTCTCTCTCCCTCTTTCTCTCTCTCTCTCTTACTCTTTCTCTCCCCACTCTCTCTCCCTCCCTCCCCCCTCCCCCTCTCTCCACTGCTCTTTTTCACTCTCTCCATTCTCCATCTCTATGTTTGTCTCTCCTCTCTCTCTCTCCCTCTCTCTCTCTTCCCCCTCTCTCTCCATTTCTCTCCCTCCCTGCCTCTCTCCTTCTCTCTACTGCGCTCTCTCTTTCTCTCTCTCAATCTCTCTCTCTTTCTCTCTGTCTCTCTCTCTCTCTCTCCCTCTCTCTCTCTCTCTCTCTCCCTCTCTCCGCAGACTTGGGAGTGGAGGAGGCTCTCCCGCAGCTGCAGCGCCTTGCAGCAGTTAAGGGGGATCACAGCGGGGACTGGATGCTGGCTCATCCGCGGTCGGTGGCAGATCGGTTGTACATGGCACCGGAGGATTGGCGTGTGGCGTGCAGATTCCGGCTGGGCCTGCCGCTGGCACACTTACGCCACACCCCTACTTGTGTCTTCCCAGGTTGAGCGCAGCTCCGCACGTGCGTGCCGCAACACCCGCTGTGTTGTGCATGGGGTGGAGTGCCAAAGGCCGTTGATGATGCAGTGGTGCGGGAGTTGGCTGTGGTGATGCAAGAGAGTGGCATGGGTGGCATACAGGAGGAGCCACAGGGGATTTTGCCAGAGGGGCCACCGGATATCGCATGCTCTGCAGGAGGAGCCAGAGTCGATTCAGACATTCGCGTTCTCTGCAGACCTACATTCGCTTCCGTAATTTCTGTTTGTGCAATCTACAACTCCCTCTTACAAAACGTTAATCCTTCCTAGGCGGCTCTTGGTGAGCCTGATCACCTCCCTGAGGGCTGCCCCGGTTTCCATCAGTGGTATCAAAGCTAGAATAAGGCTTTGTCTCATCCTTGAGGCATTCCTTGCACCCTGTTGTGTGACAGAGCCGTTCCTGGACTGAACATTGCACTACCATGGAAACATCCGCTTCTGTGGTGGCCGGTGTCAATATCGCCAAGTTCGAAGGCAAGAACTTCTTCAACTTGAGCAACAACATGAAGATGGTGCTGATGGAGAAGGGTCTCTAGAGCCAGGTGGATGAGAAGGAGAAGGAACCAGCAGAAAGCTCCCTCTCCCCTGTCGAGGCCCGTACCTACCGGGACAAGCGTGACCGCGCCCTCGCCACCATCTACCTCCACCTCACCGAACGGCAGCAACTCCTCGTCCGTGGCATCCTCACGCCAAAGGAGGTTTGGAAAAAGCTTGAGTCTACTTATGCTTCCAAGTCAATCCTCATGAATATGCAGCTGCGTCATCGCTTTCACACTGTGAACATGGATGAGTCCGAATCCATGATTGACTACATCAACATGGTGAATTCTCTCTCTGACCAGCTTGCTGCGATTGAGGACCCTGTCAAGGAGCGTGTGCTCATGCTAACCATCCTTTCTGGTCTTCCTAGCAGCTACACTCCTCTCATTGTTGCCCTGGACCAGCGTGGAAACAATCTCTCCCTCAATGATGTGGAGGAGAGCCTGCTGTTTGAGGAGGAGTGGCGCAAGGGACAGGAGGGCGGAGGCGGACTGGATGTCGCTCTCATCACCAACTTTGGTCATGAGGGTGGTGCTACATCAACCAGGACCAACGGTGGAGGAGGAAAGAAGAAGGGGAACTGCCACTACTGCAAGAAGCCGGGCCATTGCGCGCGCGAATGCCGGAAGAAGAAGGCGGACCTTGCGGCTGGAGTGGGAGCGAGAAAACAGTCCGACGCTTCCGCGAATGCCGCAGATTGGGAGAGAGGATTCATGACAACCATCCGGGTCCTGCACATCTCCAACAACACCGCCTTGTTTTGGATCATCGACTCGGGAGCCACACGGCACATGACGTGTCGCCGGGAGTGGTTCGTGGTCTGCACCGCTATTGAGCCTCGTCGGGGGTACATGGAGGACAACCATGTGCAAATGGCAGTTGGGGAGGGTGAGATTATGTTTTGTGCTTCTGTTGAAGGGAAGCACATGGAACGTCGTGTGAAGGGGGTGCTCCATGTTCCGAGGCTAGCAGCTAACCTTCTCTCTGACTCATCTCTCATCTCTGAAGGCATGCAGGTTCGCTTTGAGAATGGTGGCTGCACCATCTCTACCAGTGTAGGCCATGTTCTTGCAAAAGTAGACAAGGAGGACCGTCTCTACCGTCTCTATGTGGCGTTGGAGAAGGAAGCCAACTCAGCGTTGGCGGCAAGAGAGGGCAAACACGACATCGGCCTTTGGCACCGCCGGCTTGGTCACCTCGGTTTTGGCGCCATCATCTCCATGCAGCATATGGTCAGCGACCTGGAGCTCAAGGGGGTGAAGCAGCCAGGTGCACCGGCTTGTGAGAGCTGCATTGAAGGGAAGCAAGCCCGCTCTCCTTTCACGGGGGAAGGGAAGGGTGTGGCTGAGCTTCTCTAACTCGTTCACTCTGATTTTTGCGGTCCCATGCATTCACAATCCTTGTCCGGCAAGTTGTACTTTGTCACGTTCATTGATGACAAGTCGAGGAAGGTGTGGGTGTCTTTCCTGGCTGGGAAGGATGAGTGCTTTGATGCTTTCAAGGTGTGGATTGCTGCTGCACAGAATAAGAGTGACAGGCGGTTGAAGGTGCTTCACACCGACGATGGAGGAGATCACCTCTCCAATGACTTCCGCACCTTCCTCAAGCGTCCCGGGATCAAGCACGAGGTCACTCCACCTGGAACACCTGGCTGAATGGCGTAGCTGAACGCGCGAACCGCACACTCATGGAGCGTGTTTGCAGCATGCTCCAATACACGGAGCTCCCGCCAATCTTCTTGGGGAAAGCGGTCAACACTGCCGTGTACCTGAAAAACTGGATTCCCACGCGCGCCGTGCCGCTGATGACACCGGAAGAGGTGTGGACGGGAAGCAAGACAACAGTGACGTAGCTGAAAGTCTTCGGATGTAGCGCATTCATGCACGTGCCTACCGGCAGCCGTAACAAGCTGGACGCAAAGTCGGTGAAGGCCGCCTTCCTCGGCTACGACACCATGGGATACCTCCTCTACAACCTCGCCGCACGCAAGATCATCCGCAGCCGTGATGTGGTCTTCCAAGAGGAAGTGAAGGGCTGGAATTGGAGCCCTATGTCGGCGGTTCCGCTTGCTCCCACACTAGTACCAGAAGTGGAAGAAGAACCGGTAGCAGAAGAGGGCGGTGCGGAAGATGGTGGTGACAGCGGCAACGACAAGGAGGTGGAGGGAGCTGAGAAGGAGAAGGAGCCGGCAGCGGAATCTGATGAGAAGGAAGCTTAAAGCAACACACAGCAGCTGCCACAATGGTCCGCACGCCTCAACAAAGGTGCAAAGGATAGTGGGGAGCCGCTGAGGCGATCCGAGCGCCTCGCAAACAAACAGAGGCCGCTGGAGGAGCTGGTGAACCTGTGCACCGTTCCACCACCAACGGAGTTGTCCGAACTCGAGCTTCTCTTCCTCACAGTCACCGATGACCCAGCCACATTCGCTGAAGCCATAAGCAGCGTCGAGGCGGCAGATTGGCCTGCTGCAGCAGATGAGGAGTATGGTGCGCTCATGAAGAACGACACCTGGACTCTCGAGGAGGCTCCACGCGGCAGCCGGGTAATCAGATGCCAGTGGATCTTCGAGCGCAAGCGTGGTACGGATGGTAAGGTGCTCAGGTACAAAGCACTGCTGGTTACAAAGGGGTATGCACAGACTGAGGGTGTGGATTACAATGAGACATTTGCACCTGTCACAAAGTTCCAATCCATCGGAGCGATCCTCGCTCTTGCTACAGCTATGGACTGGGAGGTGCACCAAATGGATGTGAAGTGTGCTTTTCTGAATGGTGACCTCAAAGAGGATGTGTACATGGAGCAGCCGGAGGGGTATGTGGTGGAGGGAAAGGAGGATTTGGTGTGCAAGCTTGTGAAGGCTCTTTACGGCTTGAAGCAAGCACCGCGAGCATGGCACCACAAGATGGATGAGCAGCTGAATGGGCTTGGTTTTGTACGCAGTGAAGATGACGATGCAGTTTATGGGCGGGTGCAAGAGGCAAGCCAGGTCATCATCTTGCTCTATGTTGATGATCTGCTCATTGTATCTGACTCCAAGACTCTTTGGACGATGTGAAGCAGTCCCTTGCTGCCACATTCGACATGAAAGACATGGGAGAGCTCAGCTACTACCTTGGCCTTCAGGTCAAGCGCGACCAGCAGCAGCTGACTTTGGAGCTGTCGCAGAGCACGTACGTGAGCGACATCGTTAAGCGCTTCAACATGGCAGGAGGGTGCAAGGCCGCTACACCATTGGAAGTGGGAGCAAAGCTGAGCATGATGCAGACTCCCCACGGCATGCAAGAGAGCAGCCACATGGAATCATTTCTGTACCAAGCAGCAGTTAGGAGCCTCATGTACGCTGCAGTCGACACGCGCCTCGACATCAGCCAAGCTGTGGGAGTGCTCAGCAAGTTTTGCGCGAATCCGGGCATGCCGCATTGGCAGGCGGAAAAGCGCGTGCTGCGCTACCTCGACAGCAGCAGCAGCCTTTGCCTCACCTTCAACGGCAAAAACAGCCCCATCTTTATCGGCTACAGTGACGCAGATTGGGGAGGTGACCTGGACACAAGGAGGTCGACCAGTGGGTTTGTGTTTGTGCTCGGGGGAGGTGCAATCAGTTGGAGGAGCAAGAAGCAAGAGTACGTCGCCCTCTCCTCCACCAAAGCAGAGTACATTACGCTGAGAGAAGCAGCGAAGGAAGCCGTGTGGCTGCATGAGGTGCTGGAAAGCCTTGGACAGCAGCAGACCACATCGACCACCATCTACTGTGACAACATGAGCGCCATTGCTCTCACCAAGAACGCCGAGTTTCACGCCCGCACCAAGCACATCAACCCGCGGTACCACTTCATCCGCGACCTCGTGGCGAAGCAGGTGGTGCAGATACAGTTCAACCCTTCAAGCATGATGTTGACAGACTTCTTAACGAAGCCGCTGGCAGCACATCGCTTTCAGCACACCGCTTTCAGCAGCTGAGGGGACAGTGCAGACTTGTGTGATTTTTATTCTCGCAAAGTGGGAGAATGATGGATATGAGTGTGCCAGAAAGTGACAGAAAAAGGTCGCTCGATAAAAATCATCCGGCATAACAGCTGCATAGAAGATGTTTCATAGGTTCTAACACACTTTACGGAACTCAATTCGGAATCCGTTTGAGTGAGATATGGATTTCAAAGTTTGGAGATCATGGGTCGGGTTCAAGTGACGACCTGAGCACTTTGAGCTCAAAATGCGGCAAGATTATTGGCCAGGACGGCTGAGAGCGGCCTTCAAGGAGAAAGTTCGCTGAGCCCTTATCCACTCTCTCAAAGTTCACCCTCTAGCACACTCCTATGGTGACCTTTCTCCTTGAAGGCCGCTCTCAGCCGTCCAGGCCAATAATCCTGCCACCTTTTGAGCTCAAAGTGCTCAGGTCGTCACTTGAACCCAACCCATGATCTCCAAACTTTGGAAATCCATATCTCACTCAAACGGAATCCGAATTGAGTTCCGTGAAGTGTGTTAGAACCTGTGAAACATCCTCCATGCAACTTTCAGTCCAGATGATTTTTATCAAGCAACCTATTTTTGTCACTTTCTGGCACCTTCATATCCATCATTCTCCCACTTTGCGAGAATAAAAATCACACAAGTCTGCACTGTCCCCTCAGCTGCTGAAAGCGGTGCGCTGCCAGAAGCTTGGTTAGGAAGTCTTCCAACATCATCCTTGAAGGGCAGAACTTGATCTGCACCACCTGCTGCGCCACAAGCTCGCGGATGAAGTGGTACCGCAGGTCGATGTGCTTGGTGCGGGTGTGAAACTCGGCGTTCTTGGTGAGAGCAATGGCGCTCATGTTGTCACAGTAAATGGTGGTCGCTGTGGTCTGCTGCTGTCCAAGGCTTGCCAGAAGCTCAAGCAGCCACACGGCTTCCTTTGCTGCTTCTCTCAGCGCAATGTACTCTGCTTCAGTGGAGGAGAGGGCGACGTACTCTTCCTTCTTGCTCCTCCAACTGATTGCACCTCCCCCGAGCACAAGCACAAACCCACTGGTCGACCTCCTTGTGTCCAGGTCACCTCCCCAATGTGCGTCACTGTAGCCGATGAGGATGGGGCTGTCGTTTCCATTGAAGGTTAGGCAAAGGCTGCGTCTGCTGTCGAGGTAGCGCATCACGCGCTTGACTGCCTGCCAATGCGACATGCCTGGATTCGCGCAAAACTTGCTGAGCACTCCCACTGCTTGGCTGATGTCGAGGTGCATGCCGACTGCTCCGTACATGAGGCTCCCAACTGCTGCTTGGTATGGCACTCCTTCCATGCGGCTGCTCTCTTGCATGCCACGGGAGTCTGCGTCATGCTCAGCTTTGCTCCCACTCCCAGTGGTGTTTTGGCCTTGCGCGCTCCTGCCATGTTGAAGCTATTGACGATGTCGCTCACGCACGTGCTCTGCAACAACTCCAAAGTCCACTGCTGCCGGTCGCGCTTGACCTGAAGGCCAAGGTAGTAACTAAGCTCTCCCATGTCTTTCATGTTGAACCTGGCAGCAAGAAACTGCTTCACATCGTCCAAAAGAGACGCCAATCTGCCACCTTGGCGCTGCGCATGGCTTCAGAGAATATGGCTGGGACATCGGTGACTGTGAGGAAGAGAAGCTCGAGGTCAGACGACTCCGTTGGTGGTGGAACGGTGCACAGGTTCACCAACTCCTCCAGCAGTCCCTGTTTGCTTGCAAGGCGCTCGGATCACCTCAGCGGCTCCACACTGTCGTTTGTACCTTTGTTGATGCGTGCGGACCGTCGTGGCAGCTGCTGTTTGTTTCATCGCTACTCCTCCTCACCAGACTCCATTGCTGGCTTCTTCTCCTTCTCAGCTCCCTCTTCCTCCTTGTCATTGCCGCTATCACCGCCATCTGCCGCACTGCCCTCTTCTGCTACCGGCTCTTCTCCCACTTCTGGTACAAGTGCGGGAGCAAGTGGAATAGCAGTCATAGGGCTCCAAGTTCAGCCCTTCACGTCTTCTTGAAAGACGACATCGTGGCTACGGATGATCTTGCGAGCAGCGAGGTTGTAGAGGCGGTATCCCATGGTGTCATAGCCGAGGAAGACTGCCTTCACCGACTTTGCGTTGAGCTTGTTGCGGTTGCCAGTAGACACGTACACGAATGCGCCACACCCGAAGACTTTGAGGTGCGTCACTGTTTGCTTGCGTCCTGTCCACGCCTCCTCCGGTGTCATCAGTGGCACGGCGCACGTGGGAATCTCGTTTTTCAGGTACACGGTAGTGTTGACCGCTTCCACCCAAAAGGTTGGTGGAAGCTCCGCATCTTTGAGCATGCTCCGAACACGCTCCATGAGCGTGCGGTTTGCGCGTTCGGCCACGCCGTTCAGCTGTGGTGTTCCAGGTGGGGTGACCTCGTGCTTGATCCCGCGACGCTTGAGGAAGGTGCGGAAGTCGTTGGAGAGGTACTCTCCTCCACCCTCGGTGCGAAGCACCTTCAACTGCCTGCCACTCTCATTCTGTGCAACAACAAACCACACCTTGAAAGCATCAAAGAACTCATCCTTGCCAGCCAGGAAGGACATCCACATCTTCCTCGACTTGTCATCAACGAACGTGACAAAGTAGAACTTGCCAGGCAAGGACTGTGATGGCATGGGACCGCACAAATCAGAGTGAAGGAGTGAGAGAAGCTCAGCCGCCCCCTTCCCTTCCCCCGTGAAAGGAGTGCGGGCTTGCTTCCCTTCAATGCAGCTTTCACAAGCCGATGTACCAGGCTGCTTCACCCCCTTGAGCTCCAGGCCGCAGACCATCTTCTGCATGCAGACGATGGCCCCAAAGCCAAGGTGACCGGGCCGGTGGTGCCACAGGCCGAAATCATGTTTTCCCTCTCTCGCCGCCAAGGCTGAGTCGGCTTCCTTCTCCGACGCCACGTAGAGGCAGTAAAGACCATCCTCCTTGTCCGCTTTTGCAAGCACACGCCCCACAATGGCAGAGATGGTGCAGCCACCATTCTCAAAGCGAACCTGCATGCCTTCGGAGATGAGAGATGAGATAGAGAGGAGGTTAGCTGCCAGCCCCAGAACATGGAGCACCCCCTTCACATGACGTTCCACGTGCTTGCCCTCAACAGAAGCACAAAACACAATCTCACCCTCCCCAACCGCCATTTACACATGATTTTCCCTCATGTACACCCGACAAGGCTCGATGGTGGTGTAGACGATGAACCACTCCCAACGACACATCATGTGCCGCGTGGCTCCCGAGTCGATGATCCAGAACAAGGCGGTGTTGTCGGAGACGTGCAGGACCCGGATAGTTGTCACAAATCCACTCTCCCAATCTGCTGCATTTGCAGAAGCGTCGGACTGCTTTCCCGCTCCCACTCCGGTCGCAAGGTCCGTCTTCTTCTTCCGGCATTCGCGCACCCAATGGCCCGGCTTCTTGCACTTGTGGCAGTTCCCCTTCTTCTTCCCTCCTCCGCCGTTGCTCTTGGTTGGTGCAGCACCACCCCCATGACCAGAGTTGGTGATGAGAGCAATATCCAGTCCGCTTCCGCTCTCCTCTCCCTTGTGTTACTCCTCCTCAAACAGCAGGATCTCCTCCACATCGTTGAGGGAGAGCTTGTCACTGCGCTGGTCCAGAGCAACAATGAGGGGAGTTTAGCTGCTAGGAAGGCCAGAGAGGATGGTTAGCATGAGCACACGATCCTTGACAGGGTCCTCAATTGCAGCGAGCTGGTCAGACAGAGACTTCACCATGTTGATGTAGTCAATCATGGATCCAGACTCATTCATCTTCACAGTGTGAAAGCGACGACGCAGCTGCATATTCATGAGGGTTGACTTGGAAGCATAAGTGGACTCAAGCCTTTTCTAAATCTCCTTTGGCGTGAGGATGCCGCGAATGAGGAGTTGCTGCCGTTTAGTGAGGTGGAGGTAGATGGTGGCGAGGGCGCGGTCACGCTTCTCGCAATAGGTACAGTCCTTGCCAGGAGAGAGAGATCCTTCTGCTGGTTCCTTCTCCTTCTCACCCACCTGGCTCCAGAGACCGTTCTCCATCAGCACCATCTTCATGTTGTTGCCCCAGTGTAAGACGTTCCTGCCTTTGAACTTGCCGATGTTGACGCCGGCCACCACAGAATGGGATGTTTCCATGGTAGTGCAACGTTCAGCCCCCAAACGACTCTCTCACACAACAGGGTACAAGGAATGCCTCAAGGATGAGGCAAAGCCTTGTTATAGCTCTGATACCACCGATGGAAACTGGGGCAGCCCTCAGGGAGGTGATCAGGCTCACTAAGAGCCGCCTAGGCAGGACCAACTGTTTGTGAGAGGGACTTGCAGGTTGCACAGACAGAAAGTACGGAAGCAATTGTAGGTTTTCAGAGACTGCAAATGTCTGAATCGACTCTTTAGTAAGAAATTACATCATCACAGCTTTTGAACAAGCCCTTATATGCCTCATTTGACTAAGGGAGCACTGAGATCCACTCTGTCAAAGTTCGCCCTCTAGCACACTCGTAGCGTAGCGGGATGAGCGGCAGTCACCCTGTCATGCATGAAAATTATGTTTTCCAAGACCTGCACGGCAAATAATCATGGAGTGGTCCTTCCTTGAAGTATTCTAGAGGCCCTCCAGCCGTATTGTCTCCTTGAAGGCCGCTCTCAGCCGTCCTGGCCAATAATCCTGCCGCCTTTTGAGCTCAAAGTGCTCAGGTCGTCACTTGAACCAGACCCATGACCTCCAAAGTTTGGAAATTCATATCTCACTCAAACAGACTCTGAATTGAGTTCCGCAAAGTGTGTTAGAATCTATGAAACATCTCTTATGCAACTGCCATGCCAGATGAGTGTTATCGAGCAACCTATTTTTGTCACTTTTTCGCACCCTCATATCCATTACCCTCTCTCTCCCTCTCTTTCTCTCTCGGCTCTCTTGGCTCTCTATCTCTCTCTCTCTCTCTCCCTCTCTCTTACTCTCTCTCTCCCCACTCTCTCTCCCTCCCTCCCCCCCTCCCCTTCTCTCCACTGCTCTTTTTCACTCTCTCCATTCTCCATCTCTATGTTTGTCTCTCCTCTCTCTCTCTCCCTCTCTCTCTCTCTCTCTCCCTCTCTCTTACTCTCTCTCTCCCCACTCTCTCTCCCTCCCTCCCCCCCTCCCCTTCTCTCCACTGCTCTTTTTCACTCTCTCCATTCTCCATCTCTATGTTTGTCTCTCCTCTCTCTCTCTCCCTCTCTCTCTCTTCCCCCTCTCTCTCCATTTCTCCCCCTTCCTGCCTCTCTCTTTCTCTCTACTGCTCTCTCTTTCTCTCTATCTCTCTCTCTCTCTCTCTCTCTCCCTCTCCCTCTCTCTGCAGACTTGGTAGTGGGGGAGGCTCTCCCGCAATTGCAGCGCCTTGCAGCAGTTAAGGGGGATCACAGCGGGGACTGGATGCTGGCTCATCCGCAGTCGGTGGCAGATTGGTTATACGTGGCACCAGAGGATTGGCGTGTGGTGTGTGGATTGCGGCTGGGCCTGCCGCTGGCACACTTACGCCACACCCCTACTTGTGTCTTCCCAGGTGGAGCGCAGCTCCGCACGTGCGTGCCGCAACACACGCTGTGTTGTGCATGGGGTGGAGTGCCAAAGGCTATTGATGATGCAGTGGTGCGGGAGTTGGCTGCGGTGATGCAAGAGAGTGGCATGGGTTGCATACAGGAGGAGCCAGAGGGGATTTTGCCAGAGGGGCGGCCGGATATCTCGTGCTTGGACCCAGTCACGGGACACCGGCTGGTACTGGACGTGGTCATTGCGGATCCACAGCGGCCATCACTGAGACGGAATCGGCTCTCAAGCCAGGAGCAGCATTGGCAGAGGAGGTGCGCACAAAGGAAAGAAAATATGGACAGTGGAGGAGTGAGGCAGATTGTGACCGGCTTGACTTTGTGTTCCCGGCTCTGGAGACGTTCGGCACTTTTTCCCGCGGCCTGGGGGGAGTGTTACGGTCTGCTACTGACGCGTCGGAGTGATGACTGGCGAGACACGGCGACACAGACGGGGTGGCATGGCCCCTTGGGGCCCTGCTGAACCAGAGGGTGGCGGTGGCCTTGCAGAGAGCGCAAGCACAGAAGATCAGACGACGTGCATTGGATTGGGCCCAGGACGAGGCGTTTGAGGCAGATGTGGCCCGTGCCCGGCGGGCGCTACTTGACCGTACCAAGGGTCCATCAGAGGCCGACCTGTGCTTTGTGGGCGGAGAGTAGAGGAGTGGTCTGCAGGGTCAGGTTTTCAGTATCATTCCAGTCTACCGAGTATCGCCTTCAGGGTCCAGGGGAGCTCTGACTATTGTGCTGATCATCAGGGTTAGAGTATCTTTGGCCTTGAAGAACCTTTGTTGTGTTCCGGCACTCCTTATTGGTTTCCTGTTTCTGCCTCCTTCTAGCTTGTAGAGAGTCTTTATGGTCCAAAGTATCTTCTCTTGCCCTCTTGTGTACTATTTCCATTCAGTTATGAGTTCAATCTCCCTCTCTTTCTCTCTCTCTATCTCTCTCCTCTCCTTTCTCTCACTCTTTGCTGCTACTCTCTCTCTCTCTACATCTCTCTCTCTCTCTCTCTCTCTCTCTCTCTCTCTCCCCACGTCCCTCTATCTCTCTCTCT
>SZWC01000241.1:474208-486736 GCA_023375785.1 Penium margaritaceum | reverse complement strand
CTCTCTCTCTCTCTCTCTCCCTCTCTCTCTCTCCCTCTCTCTGTCTCCCTCTCCCCTTCTCTCTCTCCCTCCCCTCTTCCCCTCCTCCCCCTTTCCCTCTTGCCCTCCCTCTCTTGCCTCTCCCTCACGTTCTCCCAGTCTCTCTGCCTCCTCGCTTTCTCTTTTTAGCCCTCCCTTTCCCATCCTTTCCCCTCTCAGACTTTCCCTCTCCTCCCTTTCCCTTGCTGATCTCTCTATTTCCGTCGTCCCTGACCTCTCCCTCTTCCCCCTCTCTCATGCCTTCCTCCTTCATCCCTCCCTCTCGGCTACGTCCAGGTTGTCCTGTTCTCTCTCTCTTGGCTGATCCCTCCTGACCTCTCCCTCGCCTTTCCTTTCCCTCTTAGTTCCTTTTCGTCTGCTCGTTGTTCCTCCTCCTCTTTGGTTATTATTTGTGTTCCCCAGGTTTCCTGCCCCCCTTCCGTCCGGCCAACGTCTCCTCCCCCTGGTGAGCTTGTTCCTTGTCTTCTGGGTGGGCTCCCCCTCCTGTGACCCCGTCTCCTTCCCCTTTCTCTTCCCTTCTCCCTTGTTGGCTTCTCGGTGGGCCCAGCTCATCATTATCCTGTCATTCTCCCTCTTTTTGCTTTTTCACTTCGCACCCTGTGTGTGCCGCTTGTGCACCTCGTGTGCGCTCCCTGTGCACCTCGTGTGCGCTCTTTGTGCACCTCGTGTGCACTGACCATGCGCCTTGTGTGTGCTGCCTGTGCATCTTGTGCCCGTTTCCCTTGGCCCGTGCTCTCTGTCGCCCTCCTTCTAGCACGTGCTCGTGTACCCCCTGTGCTTCCCCGTCACCCCCATTTTCCCCTCCTGTCTTCTTTTCTCCCTCTTCCCTCTTTCTCCCTTCCTTTCTTCCCCATCCCTTATCCTTCTTTTCTCCTTCCCTCCTAGCTATCTCTGCCTTTGTCTGTTCCTCTTTGCCTGTCTTGCTCTCTCTCCCTCTTGTTCTCCTTCTCTCTCCCTCTCTCCCAATTCCTTGATGCTTCTCCCTCTTCCCCCCCTGTCTCCCTCTCTTCCTCTCTCCCCTCCTCTCTCCCTCTCTCTCCCCTCCTTGCTTCCCCTCTCCCCATCCCTCTCACTCTTCTCCTCTCTTTCTCTTCCCTGTCTTGCGCCTCCCTCTCCCCTCTCTCTCTCTCTCTCTCCACCTCTCCTCCTCTTCCTCTTTCCCCTCCTTCCCTCTTCTTGGTTTGTGGTCCTCTCTCTATCCCCTCCACTCTCTCTCCCTTGGGTTTTCAACGCCACTCTCTCTTCTGCCTCGCTCTCCCCTCCCTCACTCCCTCCTTCCCCTCCCACGCCTCATCTATCTCACTCTCCCCTCTTCTCTGATGTAAACTGGGGCAGCCCTCAGGGAGGTGATCAGGCTCACCAAGAGCCGCCTTGGCAAGACCAACTGTTTGTGAGAGGGAGTTGCAGGTTGCACAGGAAGAAATTACGGAAGTGAATGTAGGTTTGCAGAGAATGCAAATGTCTGAATCGACTCTTGACTGAGAAATTACATCATCACAGCTTTCTAACAAGCTCTTATATGCCTCATTTGGCTAATGGAGCACTGAGATCCACTCTGTCAAAGCTCACCCTCTAGCACACTCCTAGCCTAGAGGGGTGAGCGGCAGTCACCCTGTCACACAAGAGAATTATGTCTCGCATGGCCTGCATGGCTATTAATCATGGACTGGTCCTTCCTTGAAGTCTCTTGGACGTCCTCCAGCCGTCTATTCTCTTTGAAGGCCGCTCTCAGCCGTCCTGGCCAATAATCCTGCCGCCTTTTGAGCTCAAAGTGCTCAGGTCGTCACTTGAACCCGACTCATGATCTCCAAACCTTGGAAATCCATATCTCACTCAAACGGACTCCGAATTGAGTTCCGTAAAGTGCGTTAGAACCTGTGAAACATCCTCTATGCAACTGTCATGCCAGATGATTTTTATAGAGCAACCTATTTTTGTCACTTTCTGGCACTCTCATATCCATCATTCTCCCACTTTGCGAGAATAAAAATCACACAATTCCGCACTGTCCCCTCAGCTGCTGAAAGCGGTGCGCTGCCAGCGGCTTGGTCAGGAAGTCTGCCAGCATCATGCTTGAAGGGCAGAACTTGATCTGCACCACCTGCTTCGCCACGAGGTCGCGGATGAAGTGGTACCGCAGGTTGACGTGCTTGGTGCGGGTGTGAAACTCGGCGCTCTTCGTCAGAGCAATGGCGCTCATGTTGTCACAGTAGATGGTGGTCGATGTGGTCTGCTTCTCTCCAAGGCTTGCTAGCAGCTCACGCAGCTACACGGCTTCCTTTGCTGCTTCATTCAGGGCGATGTACTATGCTTCGGTGGAGGAGAGGGCGACACACTCTTGCTTCTTGCTCCTCCAACTGATTGCACCTCCCCTGAGCACAAACACGAACCCACTGGTCGAGCTCCTTGTGTCCAGGTCACCTCCCCAATCTGCGTCACTGTAGCCGATGAGGATGGGGCTGTTGTTTCCGTTGAAGGTGAGGCAAAGGATGCTGCTGCTGTCGAGGTAGCGCAGCACGCGCTTGATCGCCTCCCAATTCGGCACGCCCGGATTCGCGCAAAACTTGCTTAACACTCCCACTGCTTGGCTGATGTCAAGGCTCGTGCCGACTGCTGCATACATGAGGCTTCCAACTGCTGCTTGGTACGGCACAGCTTCCATGCGGCTGCTCTCTTGCATGCCTCAGGGAGTCTGTGTCATGCTCAGCTTCGTTCCTCCTTCCAGTGGTGTTGTTGCTTTGAGCGCTCCTGCCATGTTGAAGCGCTTGACAATGTTGCTCACGTACGTGCTCTGCATCAACTCTAAAGTCTGCTGCTGCCGGTCGCGCTTGACTTGAAGGCCAAGGTAGTAACTGAGCTCTCCCATGTCTTTCATGTCAAACCTGGCAGAAAGGGACTGCTTCACATCGTCCAAAAGAGACATGGAGTCAGATGCAATGAGCAGATCATCAACATAGAGCAAGATGATGACCTGGCTTGCCTCTTGAGTGCGCCCATGGACTGGTTGATCAACTTCACTATGCACAAAGCCAAGGCCAGCCAGCTGCTCTTCCATCTTGTGGTACCATGCTCGTGGTGCTTGCTTCAGGCCGTAGAGGGCCTTCTCAAGCTTGCACACCAAATCCGCCTTTCCCTCCACCACATACCCCTCCGGCTGCTCCATGTACACATCCTCCTCGAGGTCACCATTCAGAAATGCACAAATCACATCCATTTGGTGCACCTCCCAGTCCATAGCAGCAGCAAGAGCGAGGATTGCTCCGATGGATGGGAACTTTGCGACAGGTNGAGCAGATCATCAACATAGAGCAAGATGATGACCTGGTTTGCCTCTTGAGTGTGCCCATAGACTGCATGATCAGCTTCACTACGCACAAAGCCAAGGCCAGCCAGCTCCTCATCCATCTTGTGGTACCATGCTCGTGGTGCTTGCTTCAGGCCGTAGAGGGCCTTCTCAAGCTTGCACACCAAATCCGCCTTTCCCTCCACCACATACCCCTCCGGCTGCTCCATGTACACATCCTCCTCGAGGTCACCATTCAGAAATGCACAAATCACATCCATTTGGTGCACCTCCCAGTCCATAGCAGCAGCAAGAGCGAGGATTGCTCCGATGGATGGGAACTTTGCGACAGGTGCAAATGTCTCATTGTAATCCACACCCTTAGTCTGCGCATACCCCTTTGCAACTAGCCGTGCTTTGTACCTGAGCACCTTACCATCCGCACCACGCTAGCGCCTGAACATCCACCGGCATCCGATCACCCGGCTGCCACGTGGAGCCTCCTCGAGAGTCCAGGTGCCATTCTTCATGAGCGCACCATTCTCCTCATCTGCTGCAGCGCGCCAATCTGCCGCCTCGGCGCTGCGCATGGGTTCAGTGAATGTGGCTGGGTCAACGGTGACTGTGAGGAAGAGAAGCTCGAGGTCAGACGAGTCCGTTGGTGGTGGAATGGTGCACATGTTCACCAGCTCCTCCAGTGGCCTCTGTTTGTTTGCGAGGCGCTCGGATCGCCTCAGCGGCTCCCCACTGTCCATTGCACCTCTGTTGAGGCGTGCAGACCGTCGTGGCAGCTGCTGTGCGTTGTTTTGCTGCTCCTCATCGGATTCTGCTGCCGGCTCCTCCTCCTCAGCTCCCTCCACCTCCTTGTCGTTGCCGCTGTCACCGCCATCTTCCGCACCGTCCTCTTGTGCTACCGGTACTTCTCCCACTTCTGGTACAAGTGCGGGAGCAAGCGGAACTGTCGACATAGGGCTCCATGTCCAGCCCTTCACGTCCTCTTGGATGACCACGTCACGGCTGTGGATTATTTTGCATGCGGCAAGGTTGTAGAGGCGGTATCCCATGGTGTCGTAGCCGAGGAAGGCGGCCTTCATCGACTTTGCGTCCAGCTTGTTACGGCTGCCGGCAGGCACGTGCACGAATGCGCCACACCCGAAGACTTTCAGGTACGACACTGTTGGCTTGTGTCCCGTCCTCGCCTCCTCCGGTGTCATCAGCGGCACCGCGCGCGTGGGACTCCGGTTTTCAGGTACACGGCAGTGTTGACCGCTTCCGCCCAAAAGGTTGGCGGGAGCCCCGCGTCTTGGAGCATGCTGCGAACACGCTCCATGAGCGTGCGGTTTGCGCGTTCAGCCACGCCGTTCAGCTGCGGTGTTCCAGGTGGGGTGACCTCGTGCTTGATCCCGCGACGCTTGAGGAAGGTGCGGAAGTCGTTGGAGAGGTACTCTCCTCCACCATCGGTGCAAAGCACCTTCAACCGCCTGGCACTCTCATTGTGTGCAGCAGCAATCCACACCTTGAAAGCATCAGATCACTCATCCTTTCCAGCCAAGAACGACACCCACGTCTTCCTCGACTTGTCACCAATGAACGTGACAAAGTACAACTTGCCGGACAAAGATTGTGATGGCATGGGACCGCACAAATCAGAGTGAACAAGTGAGAGAAGCTCAGTCGCGCCCTTCCCTTGCCCCGTGAAAGGAGAGCGAGCTTGCTTCCCGTCAATGCAGTTCTCACAAGTCGATGCACCAGGTTGCTTCACCCCCTTCAGCTCCAGGCCGCGGACCATCTGCTGCATGGAGATGATGGCGCCAAAGCCGAGGTGACCGAGCCGGCGGTGCCACAGGCCGATGTCCTGTTTTCCCTCTCTCGCTGCCAACACTGAGTCAGCTTCCTTCTCCGATGCCACGTAGAGGCGGTAAAGACCATCCTCATTGTCCGCTTTTGCAAGCACACGCCCCGCACATGCAGAGATGGTGCAGCCACCATTCTTAAAGAGAAACTGCATGCCTTCGGAGATGAGAGATGAGACAGAGAGGAGGTTAGCTGCCAGCCCCGGAACATGGAGCACCCCCTTCACATGACGTTCTACGTGCTTGCCCTCAACGGAAGCACAAAACACAATCTCACCCTCCCCAACCTCTATTTGTACATGGTTGTCCCCCATGTACACCCGACGAGGCTCAATGAAGGTGTAGACAACAAATCACTCCCGGCGACACGTCATGTGCCGTGTGGCTCCCGAGTCGATGATCCAGAACAGGGCGGTGTTGTCGGAGACGTGTAGGACCCGGATGGTTGTCATGAATCAACTCTCCCAATCTGCGGCGTTCGCGGAAGCGTCGGACTGTTTTCTCACTCCCACTCCAGCCGCAAGGTCCGCCTTCTTCCGGCATTCGCGCGCGCAATGGCCCGGCTTCTTGCACTAATGGTAGTTCCCCTTCTTCTTTCCTCCTCCACCGTTGGTCCTGGTTGATGTAGCACCGCCCCCATGACCAAAGTTGGTGATGAGAGCGACGTCCAGTCCGCCTCCGCCCTCCTCTCCCTTGCGCCGCTCCTCCTCAAACAGCAGGCTCTCCTCCACATCATTGAGGGAGAGCTTGTCGCTGCGCTGGTCCAGGGCAACAATGAGAGGAGTGTAGCTGCTAGGAAGACCAGAAAGGATGGTTAGCATGAGCACACGCTCCTTGACAAGGTCCTCAATCGCAGCAAGCTGGTCAGAGAGAGACTTCACCATGTTGATGTAGTCAATCATGGATCCGGACTCATCCATCTTCACAGTGTGAAAGCGACGACGCAGCTGCATGTTCATGAGGATTGACTTGGAAGCATAAGTGGACTTAAGCTTTTTCGAAACCTCCTTTGGCGAAAGGATGCCACGGACGAGGAGTTGCTGCCGTTCGGCGAGGTGGTGGTAGATGGTGGCGAGGGCGCGGTCACGCTTCTCGCGGTAGGTACGGGCCTCGACAGGTGACAGGGAGCTTTCTTCTGGTTCCTTCTCCTTCTCATCCACCTGGCTCGAAATACCCTTCTCCATCAGCACCATCTTCATTTTGTTGCTTCAGTTTAAGAAGTTCTTGCCTTCAAACTTGGCGATGGTGACGTCGGCCACCACAGAAGCGGATGTCGCCATGGTAGTGCAACATTCAGCCCACAAACGGCCCTCTCACACAGGGTGCAAGGAATTCCTCAAGGATGAGACAAAGCCTTGTTCTAGCTCTGATACCACTGATGTAAACTGGGGCAGCCCTCAGGGAGGTGATCAGGCTCATCAAGAGCCGCTTTGGCAGGACCAACTGTTTGTGAGAGGGAGTGGCAGGTTGCACAGGCAAAAATTACGGAAGCGAATGTAGAGTTTCAGAGAATGTGAATGTCTGAATCAACTCTTGATTGAGAAAGTAGATCATCACAGCTTTCTAACAAGCCCTTATATGCCTCATTTGGCTAAGGGAGCACTGAGATCCACTCTGTCAAAGCTCACCCTCTAGCACACTCCTAGCCTAGCGGGATGAGCGGCAGTCACCTTGTCACACAAGAGAATTATGTCTCGCATGGCCTGCATGGCCAATAATTGTGGACTGGTCCTTCCTTAAAGTCTCTTGGACGTCCTCCAGCCGTCTTTTCTCCTTGAAGGCCGCTCTCAGCCGTCCTGGCCAATAATCCTGCCGCCTTTTGAGCTCAAAGTGCTCAGGTCGTCACTTGAACCCGACTCATGATCTCCAAACTTGTAAAATCCATATCTCACTCAAACGGACTACAAATCGAGTTCCGTAAAGAGCGTTAGAACCTGTGAAACATCGTCTATGCAACTGTCATGCCAGATGATTTTTATCGAGCAACCTATTTTTGTCACTTTCTGGCACTCTCATATCCATCATTCTCCTCCTCCCTCGGTTCTCTCCCCTCTTTGTCTCCATCCCCCCCTCACTCCTCCCCTCCTCTTTCCTCCCGTGCTCTCCCTGTCTCTATTTTCCCTCCTCTCCCCTTCTCTCTCTCTCTCTCCCATTTTTGCTTCCTTTTCTCTTCTCTCCACCCCCTCTACCTTTCTCTCTCTTTTCCTTTCTCTCCTTTCTCCCTCCACTTCCTCCCTCCCCTTTCCTCTTCCTCTCCTTTCCTTGCTTTCCCGTTGGCTCCATCGGCTCCGTGGGCTCTGTCAGAAAACAGATGGACTCCGATAGAGGTCACTCCTCAGAAATACCGAGTTCTCAATAAAGGTTCAGGTCCCCACCCGAACCACCTTGGCAATGGTCCATCGGTCGATCTGACCGTTACGACCGATAACCCAAGTCATCCTCTAATAAAGTGACATCTGTCACCCGCGTCCGGCAAGCGGAAAGAAGCTGTTTGCTTTGCATATTTGTCCTGTTCTGCCCTTTTATACCGAAGATGTTCATTCCCTCAAGTCAACCAGAACAGTTCTTCTCATCATGTTCCCCTTTGATTCCGCAGCTTCGCCGTCGTGTCTTCGCTCTGCTCGTACCTCGCATATCTTGTCTTCTCCAACCTCTCTCAGCTCTTTGCTCTGTCACTCCCGCTCCTTCGCTCAACTCTCTTACTCAGCCATCCGTCACTCATCTCGCTCGCACTTTCTCTCACCAGCTCATCTACCTCAACCTTCTGACGTCTCGGCCCCTATCAAGCTCTGCGACTAACTCCTCGGACCGCTCTCGCTTACGTCACTTTGCTGACGCACTCGTGCTTGTTCCAATGCTTCTGCTTGCTTCTGCTACTGCTCTTTTCATGCCTGAATTCTTCTGACAGGCTCCATCGGCTCCATTGGCTCCGTCGGCTCCATTGGCTTCCAGGGCTCCATCGGCTCCACCGGCTCCCTTGGCCCCAGCGGCTCCCTCGGCTTTTGGCTCTTCGTACCACGTGGGGTCTGCCAGTATCCCCTGGCTTGTTTCCTCCTCCCTCCCCTCCGCCCCAACCCAGCACTACTCGTTCCCCTCCTCGGTGCTTCCCCCACAGCCCTCACGCTCCTCCTCCTGCTTCCGGGTCCTCCACATGGTGCTGCCCTTGAGCCCTCGGATCACTCGCCGTTGTTGCCTTCCCCCTCTTCTCCTCCCTCTCCCACGGGTTGTCTTTCCTCCATCCCTCCTTTCTGGCTTCTCTCCCTCTCCCTGCCCCTCCCCTCTTTCCTCCTTCCATTTCCTTAGTTTCTCCTCCACCCTCTGTCCCTTCCCTTCCCTCCCTCTTCTCCTCACTCTCTCTGTCCCCTCGCTCTATCCCCCCTCTCTCCCCTCCTCCCTTCCTTCCTCCACTTCCCCACTCCTCCTCTCTTTTGTCCCCTCGCTCTCCCCCTCTTCTCCCCCCTCTCGCTCTCCTTGCCCCTGTGCCTCCCTCCTATCTCCTTCCCTTCTGTTTTCTTCTCTTGTCCTCCACCCTCCCTCTTCCCTCTCTCTCTCTATCTCACTCTCTCCCTCTCTCTCCTCCCCCTTCCCTCTCCCTTCTCTTCTCTCTATCCCTCTCCCTTGCCTTAACCACCTGCAACCTCGTGCTCCTTCTTCCATACCACCCGTGTTCTCGTTCGCTCCCTCTTCCCTCACCCTCACTCCTACCCCACCCCCTCTCGCCCCTTCTCTCCTCAATCTCACTCCCCTATCCTACCCTCCTCCCTCATGTTTCCTTCTCCCCTACCCGCGCTAATCACATTCCCCCTTGTGTAATTCTCCGTTTTCCATTGCCCGTTCCTCTTTGCTTGTTGGCTTCTTTTCTCTGGTGCCCCTTCCTCCTGATTCTCCCCTTCCCCTCCCTCCTCTAATGCACTCCCCTAAGTACACACCTGTCACCATGGTTCCTCTCTTTTCTCTGCTGCAAGCTCGTTCTCCTGTAGTCATTCTTTCCTGGCGTCCCTTGCCCCTCGGTGCACACCTAGCAGCATCATGGCGGATCTCGGTCTTTCTGGAACCTTGGCTGCTGCGGCTGCAGCTCGTGTTTGCAACAATCTCAATCTCTCTTGGAGAAGCCCAAGCCCTTATAGATTACACATGCCACAAATGTTAGAAGGGGCCATTGCGGAAAGTTCTTTTGCGAGACAATTGTAAAACGAAAGCTAGGTTAACTACAAAAGATGTGGCAGTCAACGATGGTGGACATTAATGAAATCTGTTTTGTAGATCGTCTAGCGGTGCACGGACTGTAAGAAGGTGCTTGAACTAGTGTCATCAAATTTGGGTGATTTTTTTGCTATAGTCGACTCTTACAAATAGAACATCTACCATTGAATCGACACACTTTCCAAGATATTCAGTCAGTTTTGACTGTACCAAAATCATACTTTGCACGTTTACATCATTTTGGGAGATTGAACATCGCCTCTGTTGAAAGGGAACCTCTTAAACCCCACTACTGCACGTCCTTGGAGGTGCCCAGACCTTTATTGGACCCACAACCTGCGAATGTTATGAGTGGGTGTTTGAAAACTAGTTTTCGAGGAAAATCCGAGTATGAGGCAAAAATACTGACTATGAATGTATTGATGCAAAATTCAAAACTTTAGCTATTACATAGAGTATAATTTTGGGAAGTTATGACGGCACACGAATGTCATGTTTTCCATGACGGGTTCTGAGTGTGCTTTGGGCTATGCATGGAGGGGCAAAAATAGCTTGAATGGCGCTTGTGCAAGATGCCAGAGACGACTCGACAATATATAGAAGTTATAATTGACCAGTATACAGTTTTTGTTGTTGTGTCACTCTCACATTCACAAAAAATGTGTTTTTGCATGTGCAAATCTTTGTAAGAGACTCCAACCTTCCTTGTTGAGGTAGACCTAAGCTACCGCATGGCTTGGGAGGTATCCAAATCTAGATAAAGGTGTAGATATAGATGTAGATGACGGTATCACTATAGATAGAGGTGTCGAAATAGATGTAGATATACATGTAATTATAGATATAGATGACAATATTGTTGGCTCTGGTGGGTGTGGAGGCACCCTCAAGGATGCCTAGCTCTTGCCGATGCACGCTACCAGTGTTTGGGGCAGCCAATGGACACCTTCGGTGAAAAGTGTGGAGAATACGCATTCAGTACATTTGATCCTTATAGCCTGTGATCTAAGCTTTCCAACGCATCCAAGAATGCCCAAATCGGAGCAGTAGAGCCCCTGCTACGGCCGTCGAAGTAACCCTTGGTGGAGCCGCCCACCTTGCCTTGCACGCTAGGCAATGGGAGGCACTTCAACGATGACCCGTCGAAGCACCTTTCCTTGCCCAGAAGTCAAGGAGAAGTTGACCCTGGTCAAGGAGAGTCTTCTGGTTGCTTCCTTTATGGCCCTGGTGCATTTGGGGGTTGTTGGAGACGAACTCCGATCACTGGTGGTGGATTATCCTGCCACCCATGGCGAGTACCATATCCCACCCCCCCAAAACCCGAAATTTGGGGTAGGCTAACTTTCTGAATACTCATTCAAATTGAGTTATTCAAAGCTCTATCCTGCATAGAAAAATCCAAGAAATCCAAATCTAAAGTCAGATTATGTGTTTGACCACTCCTCAGTGGTCGAACCAGGGAGTTACAATCAACGGCACTCATGGCAAGGGGCACACCATGTCAATAATCTCCCCCTTGCACCGCAGCCTTGATGCCCTGTCCTTGGAACCTGTAGAATTTTAAACTTCACAGCGCAGACCAAGCTCCATGCAGCCCACGTAGTGCCTGTCCTTGGGCTGTGCCTTGGTCATGGCATTGGCGAGCATGCACTTAGTGCCACAATGCACAATAGCTGTATCTCCCTTCGCCACCAAGTCCTGCGCGTAGTGATGATGAATCTCAATGTGCTTGGTCCTCCTATACAGCACTGGGTTCTGGGTGAGGCCAATGGCACTCATGTTGTCAACGTTGAGTACCGTGGGCTTTCTTTGCGGCACGCCAATCTCCTTTAGCAGCCACCGCAGTCACACCGCCTCCTTTGCGGCTTCCGCGAGCGCGATGTACTCCGCTTCGGTGCTGGACAGTGCAACACAGTCCCGCTTCCTGCTTGCCCATGAAACTGCTGCACCACCAAGCACAAACACGTACCCCGACGTTGATTTTCTGTCTCTTCCTCTTGATGATGTAGAGGTAGAGCTTGCGGCCGTGGTCTTCCATGAAGGTCATGAAGTAGCAAGCGCCCCCAATGGAGCTCTCGAATGGTCCACACACATCAGTGTGGACCACCTCCAACTTCGCTGATGCACACATCCCTTTTGCATTGAACGGCTGTCGTGTTGCTTGCCGGCCACGCATGGCTCGCACACGGCATTCTTGGCTGCGTCGAGGCTCTTGACCTCAATACCCCGCACCAATTCCTTCTTCGCCATGTCCCTCACAGTCGAGGGAGCGATGTGACATGGGCAGTTGCCATGGTCCAGGTTTCCATCATCCTTCTTTGCGAGGTGGGCAACGTCGGACCCTGCCCGGCTGCCGAGGATCTTTGCACGTAGTAGGTACAAGTCGTCCTCTTGCTTTCCACGTACAATCACCTCGCCATCCCCCTCCTTCCGGCTGATGGCCTCCTTCTTGTTGAAGAGCACCTCGAGCCCCTTGTGGGTAAGGCGACTCACTGACAGCAGATTTGCCCCAAAGTTGGGCATGTGGAGCACGTCATGAATTGTGCTCGTGACAGCCTCCCCGTCCACATCCACCTCGATGCAAACGTTGCCTTCTCCGGCAGCCAGCTCTGTTTTCCCGTTGGCCACCGTCATGCACCGTTCTGAGGTGCCATAGGTGACAAATGCCGCCCACTTTCATTGCGTGTGGCGGCCCGATCCGGATTCAATCACGGAAACTCCCGGATGTGTCAAGTCGGTGGACTCCTTCGCCATCGTTGCTTGGTCTTCCTTCTTTCCAGCTTTCCCCGGCTGGTCCGACTTCCTGTTGGGGCAGTTGCGTGCGTCGTGGCCTTCTTTCCCACACACGTAGCACTCCCCCTTCTTGTCACCTTTCTTGGTGCCCTGCTTGGCACCCTTCCCCTTTTTGCCTCCCCTTCCACCTTGAGGGCGGACGGTATAGGCAAAACTTGATGTCGCCCCACTCTCTCTCCCACCATGCCACATCCATTCATTGCGGACGTACTCAGCCACCTTTTGGGTACTTCAGCTCATCGGCGGACCAGCCGTCTACGACGGTGATCATGGGACTCCAACTGTCCGGTACGGCCAGGAGGAGGATCATGGCTTGCAACTGAGGGTCGACCTTCCACCCGGTGGCCACGCACTCAG
>SZWC01000241.1:423015-433882 GCA_023375785.1 Penium margaritaceum | reverse complement strand
GATATAGATATAGATATAGATATAGATATAGATATAGATATAGTTATAGATACAGATATAGATATAGATAGAGATATAGATATAGATATAGATATAGATATATATAGATATAGATATATATATAGATATAGATATAGATATAAGTATAAATATAGATATAGACATAAATATAGATATAGATATAGATGTAGATATAGATATAGATATAGATAAAGATATAGATATAGATATAGATATAGATATACATACGGATATGGATATAGATATAGATATAGATATAGATATAGATATAGATATAGATATAGATATAGATATAGATATATACATAGATATAGATATAGATATAGATATAGATATAGATATAGATATAGATATAGAGATAGATATAGATATAGATATAGATATAGATAGAGATATAGATATAGATATAGATATAGATATAGAGATAGATATAGATATAGATATAGATATAGATAGAGATATAGATATAGATATAGATATAGATATAGAGATAGATATAGATATAGATATAGATATAGATAGAGATATAGATATAGATATAGATATAGATATAGAGATAGATATAGATATAGATATAGATATAGATAGAGATATAGATATAGATATAGATATAGATATAGAGATAGATATAGATATAGATATAGATATAGATAGAGATATAGATATAGATATAGATATAGATATAGAGATAGATATAGATATAGATATAGATATAGATAGAGATATAGATATAGATATAGATATAGATATAGAGATAGATATAGATATAGATATAGATATAGATAGAGATATAGATATAGATATAGATATAGATATAGAGATAGATATAGATATAGATATAGATATAGATAGAGATATAGATATAGATATAGATATAGATATAGAGATAGATATAGATATAGATATAGATATAGATAGAGATATAGATATAGATATAGATATAGATATAGAGATAGATATAGATATAGATATAGATATAGATAGAGATATAGATATAGATATAGATATAGATATAGAGATAGATATAGATATAGATATAGATATAGATAGAGATATAGATATAGATATAGATATAGATATAGAGATAGATATAGATATAGATATAGATATAGATAGAGATATAGATATAGATATAGATATAGATATAGAGATAGATATAGATATAGATATAGATATAGATAGAGATATAGATATAGATATAGATATAGATATAGAGATAGATATAGATATAGATATAGATATAGATAGAGATATAGATATAGATATAGATATAGATATAGAGATAGATATAGATATAGATATAGATATAGATATATAGATATAGATATAGATATAGATATAGATATAGATATAGATATAGATATAGATATAGATATAGATATAGATATAGATATAGATATAGATATAGATATAGATATAGATTTATATTTAGATATAGACATGGATATAGATATAGATATAGAGCCCAAAAGGTTGGCGGGAGCTCCGCGTCTTTGAGCATGCTGCGAACACGCTCCATGAGCGTTCGGTTCGCGCATTCAGCCACGCCGTTCAGCTGCGGTGTTCCAAGTGGGATGAGCTTGTGCTTGACCCCGCGACACTTGAGGAAGGTGCGGAAGTCATTGGAGAGGTACTCTCCTCCACCATCGGTGTGAAGCACCTTCAACCGCCTGCCACTCTCATTCTGTGCAGCAGCAATCCACACCTTGAAAGCATCAAAGCACTCATCCTTTCCAGCCAGGAACGACACCCACGTCTTCCTCAACTTATCATCAATGAACGTGACAAAGTAGAAAATTTTGGACAAGGATTGTGATGGCATGGGACCGCACAAATCAGAGTGAAAAAGTGAGAGAAGCTCAGTCGCGCCCTTCCCTTCCTCTGTGAACAGAGAGCGGGCTTGCTTCCCTTCAATGCAGCTCTCACAAGCCGATGCACCAGGCTGATTCACCCCCTTGAGCTCCTTGCCGCGGACCATCTGCTGCATGGAGATGATGGTGCCAAAGCCGAGGTGACCGAGCCGGCGGTGCCATAGGCTGATGTCGTATTTTCCCTCTCTTGCCGCCAACGCTGATTTGGCTTCCTTCTCTGATGCCACGTAGAGGCAGTAAAGACCGTCCTCCTTGTCCGCTTTTGCAAGCACACGCCCTGCACTTGCAGAGATGGTGCAGCCACCATTCTCGAAGCAAACCTACATGCCTTCGGAGATGAGAGATGAGACAGAGAGGAGGTTAGAAGCCAGCCCTGGAACATGGAGCACCCCCTTCAGACAACATTCCACGTGCTTGCCCTCAACGGAAGCACAAAACACAATATCACCCTCCCCAACTGCCATTTGCACATGGTTGTCCCCCATGAACACAAGACGAGGCTCAATGACAATGTATACAATGAACCACTCCCGGCGACACGTCATGTGCCGCGTGGCTCCCGAGTTGATGATCCAGAACAGGGTGGTGTTGTCAGAGACGTGCAGGACCTGGATGGTTGTTATGAATCCACTCTCCCAATCTGTGGCATTCGCGGAAGCGTCGGACTGTTTTCCCGCTCCCACTCTAGCCGCAAGGTCCGCCTTCTTCTTCCGGCATTTGCACGCCCAATGGCCCGGCTTATTGCAGTAGTGGCAGTTCCTCTTCTTCTTTCCTCCTCTGCCGTTGCTCCTGGTTGATGTAGCACCGCCCCAATGACCAAAGTTGGTGATGAGAGCGACGTCCAGTCCGCTACCGCCCTCCTTTCCCTTGCGCCGCTCCTCCTCAAACAGCAAGCTCTCCTCCACATCGTCGAGGGAGAGCTTGTCGCTGTGCTGGTCCAGGGCAACAATGAGAGGAGTGTAGCTGGTAGGACTGCCAGAGGATGGTTAGCATCAGCACACGCTCCTTGACAGGGTCCTCAATCGTAGCAAGCTGGTCAGAGAGAGACTTCACCATGTTGATGTAGTCAATCGTGGATCCAGACTCATCCATCTTCACAGTGTGAAAGCGACGACGCAGCTGCATGTTCATGAGGATTGACTTGGAAGCATAAGTGGACTCAAGCTTTTTCCAAACCTCCTTCGGCGTGAGGATGCCACGGATGAGAAGTTGCTGCCGTTCGGCCAGGTGGAGGTAGATGGTTGCGAGGGCGCGGTCACGCTTCTCGCGGTAAGTACGGGCCTCGACAGGGATTGGGAGATTTCTTTTGGTTCCTTCTCCTTCTCATCCACCTGGCTCCAGAGACCATTCTCCATCAGCACCATCTTCATGTTGTTGCTCCAGTTGAAGAAGTTCTTGCCTTCGAACTTGGCGATGTTGACGCCGGCCACCACGGAAGCGGATGTCACCATGGTAGTGCAACGTTCAGCCCACAAACAGCTCTCTCACACAAAAGGGTGCAAGGAATACCTCAAGGATGAGACAAAGCCTTGTTCCAGCTCTGATACCACTGATTGAAACTGGGGCAGCCCTCAGGGAGGTGATCAGGCTCACTAAGAGCCGCCTAGGCAGGACCAACTGTTTGTGAGAGGGAGTTGCAGGTTGCACAGACAGAAATTACGGAAGAAAATGTAGGTTTGCAGAGAACGCGAATGTTTGAATCGACTCTTGAGTGAGAAATAACATAATGACAGATTTATAACAAGCCCTTATATGACTCATTTGGCTAAGGGATCACTGAGATCCACTCTGTCAAAGTTGACCCTCTAGTACACTCCTAGCCTAGCGGGATGAGCGGCAGTCACCCTGTCATGCACGAGAATTATGTCTCCCACGACCTGCACGGCAGATAATCATGGAGTGGTCCTTCCTTGAAGTCTCCTGTAGGCCCTCCAGCCGTCTTTTCTCCTTGAAGGGTACTCTCAGGCGTCCTGGCCAATAATCATGCCGCCTTTTGAGCTCAAAGTGCTCATGTTGTCACTTGAACCCGACCCATGATCTCCAAACTTTTGGAAATCCATATATCACTCAGACGGACTCCGAATTGAGTTCCATAAAGTGCGGTAGAACCTGTGAAACATCCTCTACGCAAATGTCATTCCAGATGATTTTTATCAAGCAACATATTCTTTGTCGCTTTCTGCCAGTATCATATCCATCACTCTTTATTGAGGAGAAGCACACATGGTTATGGCCCATCAAAGGGAGATAGAGCTGGCTGTCCAGGCTTGGACGGCAGACTAGTGCACTGGCCAGAAATCTTCTGATGGTCACAAATTTGACTCCCACCATGCACACCATGGTTGAGGTGCCCCTTGGTGGATTCTAGTGACAATATTCCATGATACATTGGTGCTATGTGGTTGCTTGATCCTTCATTGGGGTCCAGGGTACTCTGGGCGGCCGTCACCAATGCTGGTGTTGTGACAGAAACCGAGGTGCAATACTTCACTCCGAAGCATGTAGCAAGCGCTATGGTAATCCAAAGTAAACACGGTCTGTGCATTGGAGAGCTTGTGCCTAGAACTATGACTTTGCTGATATGGTCTTTTTCCTTGAACTCAACCAAAGTTAGTTTACAGTTCTTCAAGTGTAACTGCATGCATTCTACTAACTTGGTGTGCGGCAATCCAAAATGCACACCAAACTAAGAGTCTCTTTGCCAAAATGCTGTGAACACTTGGACGACAGCATAGCAATCTCGACACTAACTACACACTGTAGAAAGGTGCCAGAGTGATCTATTTCTTGCCTTTAGCAGCAATTTTAAGCAGAGTACAATGTTCAGATCACATATTTCAAAAGGTGATGGGAATGGAATGTTCATGCTCAAATTCCATGCTCTTCTTCTGCAGCAAGGTGCTGGTTCTCTGAAGGAGCCATTAACTGCCACAACATCTGTGCACACTGGAAAGAAATGTGTAAATGTTTAACACCTTTTTTCATATGATTTAGTGCATTCCATCATAGGAAGAGAAGATATAATCTCAATGCAGAATTCAATCTGCAGCACGCACCTTGCAGAGTTTTGGAATGGAACACAAAAGAGGTTATGCGCCACTGGTGTTTCCATCTACTGCATGGGATCAGTCGCCTAATGCCAGAACATCACTGCCCATGCACTTTCATTTACATGCGTGCTGTGGTGTATCCTCCACCAGATGAGGAGGAGCCCTGCTGCACCAGGTAAACAGCATGTGGTGAATACGAGGTTCATGGCCAAGTGTACATTATGAACGTTTGACACTCAGTGTGCATATGGGTGCAGGTTGAAAATACGGATTTTGCATCCCCGACCAACCTGCATCTGATTCGTTAGGTTTGGAGTTGCCTTGAGACCTGTTCGCGTGTGTTACCAATCATTTCTTGTGATAACCGTGTGTTTCAGCAAAATTCTTACTCTTCATCGATGCCAAAGCTAGCCCAAGCAGCAACATTGCATGGGATGCCTCACTCGTCATGAGGCATGCTGTTTTGGCATTTGAGTTCACGCAGAATGCAGTCCTTTATCCATCAGATTTCCCTCAGTGGACATGCGATGGACACATTCTTGCAACAATCCCTGTGTGTGTGTGTGTGTGTGAATGTGTGTGTATGTCTGTGCGTGTGTGTGTGTGTATGTGTGTGTGTGTGTGTGTGTGTGTGTGAATATGGACCGGGGCCCGGGACGACAGCATTATGCAGCTGGGTTGTGGCAACACTGGTGGACGCAGGTTCCATGTTGGATTCTGGCTGCAGCCAGACTCTTGCCGCCACAAGAGAGCTCTGGGGATATTCTCAAAGATCCAAGAATATCATCGACTGAATGTTTTTTCTACAATACTCATTCTGCTTTAGCTGAGCTGTAGGACAGTCTGAGTTCCAAGAAAGGATAATGCTCGGGTACCCGATTGACATTTTTTTTTAATCTATGTCCTTGTTTCTATTAGGGCTTGGGTCCAGTGCGACCATACGTTTTGCCTCTGACCATGTGGCTTGTGCAAACTGGCCTGAGCGGCCTTCTAGACCTTTTCTACACTCACGTGACTAATCCATTCGATCATTGACCATTGACCTTGCCTCTTACCTTGCTTCAGTCTTGATCTCACCATGGCATCAGAGCTAGGCATATACTAGGTTGTACCCTTGCCCTTGTGCTTGTACCCCCGGCCGTGTCCATGCCTTAGGCCGCGCTCTTTGATTAAACCTTGTTCTCTGACTTGGCCTTGCCCTTGTCCTTGGTGACGCCCTCAGCCCCGCCCTCCGCCTCGGCTTTGACCTTGGCATTAGGGCATACATGACCAATTGTATCACCCATGAAACAGTGTATCAACAAATGTACTGGAAAGTGAACAAACTAGTGGACATGGATGGTTCACAGAAACTAATAAATATCACTTAGAGCCTATTGTAGTTGTCATTCTGTACAACGAATTTACATCTGGGCTTTGTAGACATGCATTCATGTGGATATTTTATGAAAAATGTTTCCATGTAGGAATACAATTTTTGATACACTGATTGAAAAGTGCGTGATATTGAGGTGATTAACCATAACTCAAGGCAGGGGCAGTGGCCGCAGCCAAGGTCGAGCATAGGGACAGAATGCTGCGAAGAAAGGGATCATGTGCAAGGCCGTGATTGAAAGCAAGGGTGGAGGGCAAGGCTGTAAGGCTGGGCAGAGGTCGTCAGCAAGTCCAAGGTCGAGGCCAACGTGGAGGACTGGGCAGAGGGTACATTGAGTTCTGTCCCTACGCTCAACCTTGGCTGCGGCCACTGCCCCTGCCTTTGACCTAGGCCATAGTCGCTGCTTCAGCCATGACCTCTGTTTCTGCCGCTGTCATTGTCACTCCCGACAAATTGACATCTCGGCTGCTGCTTCAACACATCTTTTATTATTCTTACCACATAATATGTAAACTATTCTGTGCGGCCTAGCCGTGGCAGAGTTTCTTCTTACATGAGGAGGCACTGTTTTGGGTCCCTCCCCCGTTCCAGACTTCCAACCCTCTAACACCATTTTCTCCCTATGATTCTGACATCAACACAATGTCAGCCTTTGACCCAGCAGCCGGCAAGCCCGTTAACCCCATCACTGATGTGCCTCGCCTCACCAATAGCACCCTTGACAAGTCATGGGCGGGAATTGTTGAGGGCATGGGCCAAGCATGTGTGGTACTGCTACAACCCAAAGTCGTTGAGGCCTTACACTGCAGCAGATCGGGTGTGCGATTTCCATCTCTTAATGAACATCGTTCCGCAGAAGCACATTTGACCGCTGCAACGCTTTGCCGGCCCAGGGAAAGAGGAGGATGTGGAGAGTGAGGAGGATACCGATAATGGAAGTGGTGAGAAGGACGATGTTGCCGCATCATCGCTGAAAGCAGCACCACGTGAGGCATGGTTGTACCTGAAAAACAATTGGTGTCACAGGCAGACGGGTCGCGCAAGCAGTGGCATCTGCTGAACATATACTTGCACCCTGGGGAGACAATGGAGTCATACTAGAACCATAGCATGCTACTGACCGACAAGTTGCATGAGTACCGCCTTCACATGCGCAGCTGGGCCCTTGCCATGCAGCTGATTGGCTTGCCAAGCCTGTGGTCTGAGAGCGTCCTCGACCTCTTGCGTGACCATGAGCGTGAGCTACGTGTGTCACACCAAGTCCTTAACTGGAATTACACACAGCTGCTCGCCAAAGAACGCGACAGCCGCTTTTACGTTGTAGAGCAGGAGACAGAGCCAGCAGGTACAGCAGCAGTGGCAGCAGTGGCAGCAGTGGCTAGCCCCTCCACCGCGATCCGCAAATCTTCACAAGGAGGTGGGGATTGTGGCTGAAAAGGGGGTGGCAACCAAGCCATTGGACAGGGCACCTGCTACAACTGCCAGCAACCTGGGTATCGCCGCAAAAACTGCCGTCTTCCACCACAGCCTGGACTCCAAGTTCGGATCCGTGATGCACATGAACACTGGGAGAGGAGGCAGCGGCAGCAGCTGCAACTGCAACACCAGATCCGCCCTGATACGCAGCGTCTGCCCCACCAGGGTGGTCGCATGTGCGCAACAGCTGCACATCCTGCTCCAGCTCGCGGCGTCGTTGGTGCTGGATCAAACCCGGGACGCAACACTCTCCATGAGCGCCTTCTTCATGAGTTGGCCAACTACCACACACGTTGCCACTTAGGGAGGTGGAGTGATGTTTGCAAGAGCACCAGAAATGGAATCTTTATTGAAGATGACTGTGAAAGTGCATAGCATGCAGTTGAGTTTGTTGTCCACCTCCTTGCTTGACAGCTCTGGCATGCACACCGCACAAGGCAATGGTATATGCACCATCACACTGCACGAGAACAAGCACGTTTTCTTCTCTGGGGAGAATACAGATGGCTGTACCGGGTTCATGCCGTTTCCATCAACGAGTCTGCTGATGCACGTGTGCTTCTCGCCTGTATGATTTTCCCCGCACATGCTCAACTGTTGCACCACCATCTTTTCCATGTCAGCACTGCCGCGCTGCGCACTATGCTTCACACCCTACCCGCTCATGGCCTGAACAAAACCACATTCACGGCGCCATGTGGCACATAATTTCTTTCTTGTGCATAAGAAAACATTGCAGCGTCTTCCCTACCCTGAGTCAACTAGTCAGTCCACCTGTCCACTGCAACTCGTCCACTCGAATATGCTTGGCCCTCTCCCAGTAGAGTCTCTGGGAGAGAAGGTGCGATGTGTCCTCACCCTCATTTAAGACCTTTCCAGGTTCAATTGGGTGTGAATTGAGTGAGGTTGAGGACGCACTGCATGACTACATTCAGATCCGATCAAGGGGGTGAGTTCATGGGTCCGACTTCACGGTAAATTCAGTCTATGGGGGTCACAACGCAACTCATTGCCCCTGAGAGCCCCCAAACAAATTGTAGTGGCTGAATTTTGGAACCACACTATTGGTGACGGTGTCCGTGCAATGTTGATAGAAGCCGGCACGAGTCCCTCCTTTGCTGAAACCACAAACTACCTCACCTGGGTCCAGAGCAGGAACCCACATGGTCCCTTACCATCTACCTCCACCCCTTGGGAGCAGTGGCATGGGAATCATGCAGACCTTAGGCTTGTCCGCATCTGGGGTACCATGGCCTGTGTGTGGTACAAAAGGGATGAACGCACAGGCAAGCTGTCACCTCGAGGGATGATGTGTATTCTTCGGGATGGCGGCTCAGTCGAAGGTGTACAGATTCTGGGACCCTGAAGTGCTGAAATTGGTCCAGACACGGGAGGCATTGTTCTAAAAAAATCTCCTGTATTCTCAATTAAGAAACGTCAAGCAACAACCACCCCCAACAGTATCCTCGGGTCCATCATTCTTGGATCCTTCTTTCTTTGATTACGCCACACGTCCTGTTGCGCGTCCAACCCCTCCATCATTGTCCTCCTCTACCGATTGCTCAGAGCCCCACTCCAAGTCCCCTGCACATGACATCCATGGGGGTCTGGGAAAGTTGCCAGGACAAGGCAAGTTTCCATCTAAAAATGATGTTCCCCCTTGGGAGTGATGGAACCGACTCCCCCCAGAAATGATTACATTCAGCTTCGAGGACCTCAACTTCCCGAGCCCGCTTGAACAGGCTCTGGAGGAGATCGGTCCACATTATCTCCCTGACCTCTCAAGCTCACCCTCGGAGTAAGAGGAGGCTGTCCCTATTCCCTTCCTTGATGGATACTCAAGGGCTCCAGGAGGGCGACTCAGAGAGAATGCTCCACCCTCTCGCCGGGTTTTTGGTCCCACCATGCACCCTAGTTATCCAGACGGTGCACGAGTGCTCCTTACTGAGTCTATCCATGCCACTGATGGGACAGACTGCATGCAAAATTTCACTGTGGAGGAAACAGCCTGCCTCACACTGCCTCAACTCTTTCCTCCTCACCAGTAGGTGTCATTTCATTGCATCCTGACCCCCTCAACATCAAGGAAGCACTTCAACGTCCTGATGAGGTTGAGTGGCTAAAAGTATGCCAGTTACAGCTTGATTTGTTCACTCCCCATGGGGTGTATGACCTGGTGGATTTCTGGCATGGAAGGAAAGCAGTAGGTGTCAAGTGGGTCCTGAAGGTGAAAAAAAAGAAAAGGGTACCTCATAAAGGGGAGGGAGGGAGAACGAGCCCCTTCCACAGCATTTTCTCGATCAGATGAGCCCACCTCATCCTCGGACTGTATGAGACAAGTGTACGAGTGGATGTATATAGTGGAAGTAACAAAACATACACTAGTGTGCTTCTTGCGACTTTCGAGAAATCTCCTCCCAAGACAACACTTGCCTTTTTTAAGAACTCCTCATTATACAAAGTCTCAAGAATGCCTCTCATACACTTTCCTGTTTTTTTTTTTTGGGGGGGGGAGGGGTTCGTTGACATCGCTCGGTCCATCCCCCTCCCTCCCAAAGTTTATGAGATGAGTGTATGAGGGGGCATATGCCGTAGAAGTCGCAAAAAGTACACTAGTGCACATCTCATGACTTCCTGGAAAATCTCTCACAAGACTATACTAGTTGTTGAAAGTTGAAGGGGGACAAAGGGAAGGGAACAGACGTAGGAGAAATGTTTAGATCAAGAAGTAGGTAAGGCCCAGCAGGATGTCGACAACTATAGTCCCCCGAGTACGTTTTATGACTTCCACCACATACACTCCCTCTTACACTCATCTCATACACTCCGGAGGAGGGGGAGATGGACCGAGCAAAGTCGAGGGACCTACCTTCCCACCCCCAAAAAAACCGGAAAGTGAATGAGGCGAGTGCATGAGATGGTGTATGTGGAGGGTAGTAAAAAGACACTAGTGTAGTCTAGTGAGATATTTATGGGGAATTTTTGAGATGTACACTAATGTACGTTTTGTGGCTTCCATCACATACACCCCTTGAAACACTCAGCTTATACACTCCGGGGGGGGGGGGGGGGGG
>SZWC01000241.1:393589-421046 GCA_023375785.1 Penium margaritaceum | reverse complement strand
GAGAGGGAGGAGGCCAGAGAGGATTGAAGGAGAGCGGGAGGGAGGAGAAGATGGGATCGAGGGAGAGAGGGAGGGGGGAGGACAGGTCCAAGGGAGAGAGGGAGGAGGGAGGAGATGATGGAGGGAAAGAGGGAGGGGGGATGGGATTGAGGGAGATAGGAGGGAGAGGATGGGATGAAGGGAGGGAGGGAGAGGAAGGGGGGATGGGGTTGAGGGAGAGGGGAAGAGGGGGGGAAGGATGGGAGGAAGGGAGTGGGGTCGAGAGCTGGGGGAGGGAAGGGATGGAGGGAGAGGGAGGGGAGGGACGGGATAAAGGAGGGATGGAGAGAGAGAGGGTACGGGAACTGGATTGAGGGAGAGGGAGGGGAAGGACGGGAGCAAGGGAGAGAGGGAGGGGAAGGGATGGGATCAAGGGATTGAAAGAAAGGGGGGAGTACAGGATCAAGGGAGAGGGGATGGGAGGAGAGGATGGAAGGAGAGAGGGAGGGGGGAGAGGATATAATTGAGGGAGCAGGGAGGAGGAGGACGACGGGAAGGGAGTGAGGGAGTGGCAGAGGGGATAAAATGGGGTTGAGGGAGAAAGGAGGGAAAGGACGGGAGGAAGGGGGCAAGGGAGAGGAGGATGGGGGAGGACGGGATCAAGGGGGGTAGGGAGGGGGATGAAAGGACCAAGGGAGAGAGGGAGGAGGGAGAAGAGGATGGAATGAGAGAGGGAGGGGGGAGAGGATGGGATAGAGGGAGTGAGGAGTGTCAAAAATGATTTCCCGGCGTGCCCTGAACCACCTGAGTGTCCATGGCTACTTAGTGCAAAGAGACTTACAAGGGAGGTGTGTGCTTTGGGTCGCCACAACACCAAGGGAGCAAAATTCTGGTAGAATACACATTGCGGAAACTGAGAAAGGATGAGGACCATTAATGGTTAGTTCTTTTGGTAAGATTACATCAGATTGGCATAGCCTGCGATCTAAGCTTTCCAACTCATCCAAGCACGCCCAAAACGGAGCAGTAGAGCCCCTGCTACAAACGTTGAAGTAACCCTTGGTGGAGCCGCCCACCATGCCTTGCATGCTAGGCAACGGGAGGCGCTTCGACAATGACCCGTCGGAGTGCCTTTCCTCGCCCATAAGTCAAGGAGAAGTTCACCCTGGTCAAGGAGGTCCTCCTGGTCACTTCGTTCATGCCCCTGGTGCATTTGGAGCTCGTTGGAGATAAACTTGGACCACCGCAGTGGAATAATCCCGTCACCAATGACGGAGACCCAGATTCAACCCGCCGACCACCCGAACTTCGGATAGGGTTAGCTTTCTGAATTCCCAACCAAATCGAGCAACTGAAAGCTCGAAACTTCATGGAAGAATCCAAGGAGTCTAAATCTGCAATCATATTAGAAATCCAACCACTCTCCAGTGGCTGAACCAGGAAAACGGCAAACGGCATCTATGGCAGGAGCACTTTTTAACAAGGAGGAGAAGGATGAGGGGAGAGGATGGAATGAGAGAGGGAGGCTTGGGAGAGGACAGGAGTGAGGGAAAGAGGAGGAGGAGGACAGGATGAAGGGATTGAGGGAGAGGTTGGAGGGGGGAGGACGGGATCAAGGGATAGAGGGAGGGGGGAGGACAGTATCAGAAAAATGCAGTGAGCGGAGACGGCACTGGCAGATGAAGGCAGAAGCAAGAACGCATGCAAGAGTCCATTAACCGAGTGATGGAAGCAGCAAGGTGGGAGTCACATCGAGGAGTTAGGTGCAGAAGCTTGAGGACACGTGAGGTCTCGAATAGAGGAGCAAGGTTGTCAGGTAGTCAGCGAGAGGAAGTTGAGGTCGGATGAGAGCGATGAGTTGATGAGGGTTGAGCAAAGAATTGAGAGTGACGGAGCAAGAAGGCATGGCACAGACAGAATGAGCAAAGAGCAAGCAGAGCGAGGACACGGCGGCAAAGCCGCAAAACCAAAATTAAACAGGATGAAGAAAACTATTCTGGATTAAACTTGGGAGGGAATGAACATCCTTCGTATATACAATAGAACAGGACAAACAAGCATTAATGGTTTTTTTTCCACTAGCCGTACGCGTAGCGACGTGATCGCTTATTAGGGGCAGCGCGACTCTGGTGGAACAGTCGTGACCGACCACCAGTTGTTACCGAAGAGGTTCGGTGCAATACCTGAAGCTGTATTGAGAGCTCGGATTATCCGAGGGGTGTTTGGTATAAAGAGGACCTTGTCGGAGTCATCTTTCTGACAGCCCCCCTGAATCCGACAAGGTGTGAGTACCTGAGTGCCTATAGGGCCCCAGTGTCCAGGTGTCGTTGCCTGATGGGGGGATTAACCACACGACAGAGGGATAGGATGATCATGTTGCAGAGGTTTGCATTCCACGCTGCTGCCACAAGAGTGTGCCACATTACTGCGACAGGTGACAATTCGTCGATGATTCTATGGTAGACAGTATGGGTGGTGTGGCGAAGGCACCTTTTGATGTTCTGAAGGATTGTTGTGTATGCCCTTGGAGGACACCCAGGGTTGTCATAAACTCCTTCTAGAAAGAGGGAGAGCTGATACCCACGGAGAAAAGATTACCTTGTCTTGACTTGCATGCCTCCATACTAGTCGTGGATGTTTCCTCCCAACTGATTGAGTACGGGCTTGTGTGTCTAGTCGAGGGCTTGTGCTGCCATGATGTTCATTGTTTGGAGGATGTGGCATTTGCCGATGTCAGCTTACCAGCGCAGCTTAACAGGTTTGCCCTGTTGAGGATGGTGCTGAGGTTGGAGAGAGGAGAGGAGATGGAAGGACCTATTGGAGTCTGCCAAGAAGAGGTGTCGGCTTGTGTCACTCATTTGTCCAAAGTTGGTACACGGGCGAGTGATGTCCGATGTCTCTGGTGCAATTTTCCTCGAGGTTGAGAGGGGATTTCTGGTAGAGAGGAGGTGGTGGTGCAAGGGATGAGCAGAGTGGAGGATGCTGGTGACTACTGAGGAAGTGGACGTCGTGCTGAGATCTTTGTGCTAAAGTTTCGGCTTGGGTGCTGGTCGTCGCGGAATTGGGCGATATGACCAGGCACTATCTGATGCTGAGCAAATGAGGAAGATAAAGGCGGAGGAATGACTGACCATGGAGTGAGCGGAGGAACAAACCGCATGCACTGCGGAAGGTTCGGCGTGGGTGCAGGTCGTCGCGACCAGGCGATGCGACCGGGCAAGTCCGTGCGCCAAGCCGCTGAGTAGAGCTGATGGCCAGTGTAGACGGATAATGATAATGGAGTAGGTGCAGGGGCAAAACCACGTGCGCTTCAAAATAGAGGGATAGAATGCTGCAAGGGGAAGGCAGATACCAATGTACCACGAGAAATCTACTACCTGCGTGGGTGCAGGCTACTGCAAAACACACAGCGAGCTCGTACAGATCCTTGTGCTGGCGGCAGATGCTGACAATTGTTGATGAGAAGGTGGTAGCTAATGAAGAACGATGGGCGCAGGGGTGAGTCGCGTGTGTTGCGGAAGTTTCTGATGAAAACTGGGGCAGCCCTCAGGGAGGTGATCAGGCTCACCAAGAGCCACTTAGGCAAAACCAACTGTTTGTGAGAGGGAGTTGCAGGTTGCACAGACAGAAATTACGGAAGCGAATGTAGGTGTGGAAAGAACGCGAATGTCTGAATTGACTCTTGAGTGAGAAAGTACATTAGCACAACTTTCTAACAAGCTTAAGTATACCAAATATGGTCCATGGAGCTGGAAGAACCACTCTGTCAGCATTCACCTCCTAGCACACTCCTAGCCTAGCGGGATGGGTGGCAGTCACACTCTCACAAGAGAACTACCATCCCTGCCATGTGCACAATCAATAATCCTGGTGGGGACCTTCCTTGAAGCTCCCTAAAGGTCCTCCTGCCGCCTTTCTACTTTGAAGGCCGCTCCAAACCTCCCTGGCCAATCATTGTGGCCGTCATTGGTGCTGGTAGTGCAGGAGCCGTCACTTGAACCGGACCCATTGCCACCAAACCTTGAAAATCCATATGTCCCTCAAACGGAATCCGAATCGAGTTTCGTAAAGTGATACAGAACCAGAAAAACATCCTATATTCCCTTTTGTGACCTGATTGCTTTTATTGGGCAACCCACTTTGGTAAAAAAAATTGGCACCCTATATCCAACATTCTCCCACTTTTGCGAAAATAAAAATCACACAAGTCCACACTGTCCCCTCAGCTGCTGAAAGTGGTGTGCTGCCAGCGGCTTGGTCAAGAAGTCTGCAAGCATCATGCTTGAAGGGAAGAACTTGATCCGCACCACCTGCTTCGCCGTGAGTTCGCGGATGAAGTGATGTCAGCTGTTCTCTTGCATGTCGCGGGGAGTCTGCATCATGCTCAGCTTTGCTCCCACTTCCAGTGGTGTTGCGGCCTTGCGCGCTCCTGCCATGTTGAAGCGCTTGATGATGTCGCTCACGTACATGCTCTCCGACAACTCCAAAGTCAGCTGCTGCCAATCTCGCTTGACTTGAAGGCCAAGGTAGTAGCTGAGCTCTCCCATGTCTTTCATGTTGAACCTGGCAGCAAGGGACTGTCATAAACCGGCCCCCGGGTGGAGGCAGTTCCAACGTCGCCTGACGGGTCTTCTGTGTTCACGGCTATGTTTTGTGCAGCTTCTGAGTCTAAGCGCGAGCTTTCTGGTCGCCTCACGTTATGTTTCTGGAAGTGGAAGACAATTGTGAGACAGTCACTTTTGCAAAGGGAAGAACGCGATTTTGCATTAGGTTTTGAACATGGACATGATCTAAACATTTGTAGGGCTATTCATGAGCTCTCCAATGCACCAAACCGTGCACGATTCGGATCACTGTAGCTCCCGCTACGTCATCCGAAGCGCAGCACCCCAAATCAGCCGCTCAGTCGGAGGCACGCACCACGTCGCCCGCCGAGGCGCCCTCACACATCAAGGACCCATCAAAACGCCATTCCGGAGGCGCAGATGTCCCTACGCATAGTGGCGGCGCCCCTCGCGCCTTTGGGGTCTGTTTCGATGAGTTAATCATCGAGTTTGGTGATGGGGATTGATGTGGGTCGAAACCTGTTCGCGGACCTCCAGTAAGTCCCCGAGTAACAAACTGTACTACTGAGTTTCGGACTCCGAGCCAGGATTTTGGCTAAGTCCCTCAGTAACAAACTGCACTCCTGAAATCCGGCGGATCATCCACCGGACGCCTCGGCAGACCTTCCGGAGCAAAATCCCCAGATGGCATTTTGTTACTCGTTCCGGTCAATTATTCACCGGAAGTCGAACCGCGGCCGGCTCCCAGAACCGCCGCGCACACCCCAACTTTGGAAGCCCATATCTCCCTCGTTACTAGTCCGATTCCGGTGAAACAACTTCCACCNAAGTCCCCGAGTAACAAACTGTACTACTGAGTTTCGGACTCCGAGCCAGGATTTTGGCTAAGTCCCTCAGTAACAAACTGCACTCCTGAAATCCGGCGGATCATCCACCGGACGCCTCGGCAGACCTTCCGGAGCAAAATCCCCAGATGGCATTTTGTTACTCGTTCCGGTCAATTATTCACCGGAAGTCGAACCGCGGCCGGCTCCCAGAACCGCCGCGCACACCCCAACTTTGGAAGCCCATATCTCCCTCGATACTAGTCCGATTCCGGTGAAACAACTTCCACCGGATTGAGCAACTCGTCAACTTTCAGGGGCAATCCTCCATTTGAGGATCCGAGCAATCATCGAGTCGCCAGATCCGTCGACGAGGAATTTCCTCTCTCTGGCGGCTCGTCGACGCCTCCCGGCGCCGCACTTGGGCATGCAGAGGGGCAAATCTACAACATTCTCCCCCTTGCACCTGCCATGCCCGCTGCTCCTGCCTGCTCTCTCTCATATTCCGCTGCGCTCTCCAGCCCATCATAGCTGGTCATCCCAAGTCCGGTCACGCTCAATGCGTGCCGGTCCACGGGTTGCGCTTTGGTCAAGCAATCCGCAAGCATGTTGTGCGTGCTGCAGTGTTGCAGCACCACCTGCCCCTTTTCAACCATGTCCCGTGCGTAATGATAACACACATCAATGTGATTCGTTCTCCTATGCTGCGTCGGGTTGTTGGTCAGCGAGATTGAGCCGGTGTTGTCCTCTTGCACCACCGTAGGCTCCTGATGCGGCACGCCCAGCTCCCCCATGTCCGCCATCTGGAATCTGCTGCTCAGCTACTCTTTCAGCCGCTGTAGGCTCGGCAAATCCGTCGAGCACATAATCAGGTCGTCCACATAGAGTGCGACGATATGATGGAGCTGTTTGTCGCGCCGCACGTACACGTTGTGATCCGCCTCACAGCGCTTGAAGCCGAGTTGTGCCATGAAGCTGTCCATCTGTTGGTACGAGCATCTGGGCGACTGTTTTAGCCCATACAAGGACTTCCGCAGCTTACACACCTTGCCCTCCGGTACCTCCACCCCCTCTGGCACTTCCATGTAGATCTCTTTGTCTATGATGCCGTTGAGGAAGGCCGTCTTTAAGTCCATTTGGTGGAGCTCCATGTCCTTCGCGGCCGCCACCGCAAGGATCGCCCGGATGCTTGTGAACTTGGCGACGGGAGCAAACGTCTCATCGTAGTGCTCCCCCTTACGCTGTGCGTGCCCTTTTGCCACCAGCCGCGCCTTGTACTTGTCAACCACACCTTCCTTTGTGAACTTGGTCTTGAAGACCCACTTTGAGCCGATGACCTTGGCATCTTTCGGCCTGTCAACCAGCTCCCACGTATCGTTTTCCGTGATGGACGCCAACTCCGATTTGATGGCTGCGTCCCATTGATCCCCTTCGGGGCGTGCAAGCGCCTCTTGCACGGTCGTCGGTTCCGTTGATGCAGCCAGCATGCACCGCGTCATGCCAATCCATCGGCCGGTGCTCCTGTCGAAGCGCTTCCCCGCTTTTCGCTGCCTCCCGCTGCGGCGCAGTAGTTTTGGTGGCGCATCGTCGCTCTGCTGCGATCCCTCCGACTCAGCACGATCCGGTTCATCATCGACCGGACGGCTCCCCGAGGATCTCTCCCGCTCCGGCGAAACATCGCCCGGACGGACGGCGCGTCCAGTGGATTTTCCACCAACGCCCGTTGCACACTCTGCCGGGAGTGCGCGCCTTGGCACCCTTGGTGCCTCATCCGCCGGATCCTTCCGGTGGATCTCCTCATCAGCTTGATCGTCATCAGAGTCCTCCGCTTCGGCTGCCACCGCTGGTGCACCGTCGCGTTCTGATGCCGCATCCTCAACTTCGGCGTCCGCCGGCTCCTTCTCGTAGTCAAGGAGCTGGAACCACTCCCCCTTCTTTGGGGAGTCCACCACGCCCACGTCGTTGCTGCCGATGTAGCTCTGCTGCTCGTCAAACTCGACGTCTCGGCTGCCTATTATCTCCTCCTTGCGCATGTCGTAGAGCCTGTACGCCTTATGCGCGCTCTCATAGCCAAGGAAGAGATACGAATTTGCCCGCGGCTCTAGCTTGCTGTCGCGCCTCTGCGCAGCTTGCACCATCGCGTGCGCCTTGCACCCGAACACTTTCAGGTGTGCCACACTTGGCTTGCACACGCTCCAAACCTCCTGCGGCGTCTTCCAGCCGCTCTTCCCCTTCAGCACCGCTGTAGGAGTGAGGTTGATGGTGTAGCTCACCGTACGCACAGCTTCCGCCTAGAAGCTCCGCGGCACTTCCGCATCCACCAACATGGTCCGTACCATGTTCAGCAGCGTCTGGTTCGCCTGCTCCGCCACGCCATTTGACTGAGGCAAATACGGCGTAGTTTGTTGCCATTTAATGCCCTGATGCTTCATCCACCCGCTACAGCCCATGTATTCTCCGCCCTTGTCGCTGCGTAGCACTCTGACCTTCCGTCCAGTCTGCCTCTCCACCGCGGCGACATACTCCTTCAGCTCGTCCAGGACCTCGCCTTTCCACTTCATGAAGTACACAAAGAGTTTTCTGCTGTAGTCATCAATGAAGGTGATGAAGTAACACGCGCCGCTCTTTGACGCCGTCTTGAATGGTCCGCACACGTCGTTGTGCACGACCTCTAGCAGGTCTGAGGCGCGATTCACGTTCTCGTTGAACGGTTTGCGCAGTACCTTGCCCAAAATGCAAGGCTCGCACTTTTTGTGCACTGCTGCATCTGTCACCTCTTCCGCACCGTCGATGACGAGGCCGCGTACCAGCTCGCGCTTGGCCATCTCCTTCACGACTGCGGGTGAGGAATGCCCCAGTCGTCGGTGCCAGAGCTCCAGATCAGCTCCCCCTCCTTTGGCCAGGTTGACGGTGCGTTCCTGCAAATCTGCTGAATCTGTCGCCGCGGGGATCACCTTGGTCTCCACGATGTAGAGGCCTCCCTTGCGCTTAGCCTCCAGCACGGTCGCGCCGCCACCGTCCTTCCGCACGACTGCCCCTCTTCTCCTGAAGAGCACCTCGTACCCCTCGTGAGTCAAGCGGCTGACACTTAGGATGTCATCCAAGCCAGGTACGTGCTGCACGTTCTTGATCATGCGCTGCACCCGCTTCCCACCAACCACCACCTCCACGTCCACGTCTCCTTGGCCAGCCGCCGGCTCGACCTTGTCGTTCGCGACCACCATGGACTTGCTGGACATGGTGTAGTTGATGAACCCGACCTTCTCGACCTGGGTATGCTCCTCGGCTCCGGAGTCAAGGCAACGCCGGTTAGCCGTCTTGAGGTAGTGGTTTTGAGTGCCGTTGAGGAGCGCACTCTTGCCTTTGGCGTCCTTGCCGCCGGCCTTTGCCTCCTCGGTGCACTCACGGGCCCAGTGGCCCTCCTTGCCGCAGTTGCGGCACGCACCCTTCTTGGCGCCCTTCTTGCCGCCGCCGTGTCCGCCACCTCCCTTGCCCCCACTTCCGCCACCACGCGCTTTGGTGACGAGGGCCGATGAGGAAGACGAGGACTCCTCGCAGCTCCGTCGCTGCGCCTCGTTGCGGATGTACTCTGCGACCGCGCCATAGGTCAGCTTGTCCTCTACCCATCCTCCCAAGACTGTGATGAGAGGGCTCCAACTGTCAGGAAGGGCCATGAGGAGGGCCATCGCCTGCAGTTGCGTGTCGATCTTCCACCCCATGTCATTGCATTGTGAGGCGAGCGACTCGATCTGCTGCATGGCGGTGATGCCATCATCTCCCTCCTCGATTCTCACTGTCAGGAGTCGCTTCATGGCAAAGATTTTGTTCGCCAGCGACTTGGATTGATGGATGGTACAAAGTTTTTGCCAAGCCTCGGTTGCCAACTTGCAGCCTTGGAAGTAGCCCCACTGCGACTCAGCCGTCCCGGACACCAGCATCATGAGCGCCTCCGTGTTCTTCTTTGCGAAGGCCTCCTTCTCCGCTTTTGTTGCTGCCGTTTAGTCGAGGACTTCGGTTCCCAACATGACCTGCAGCACACCCTTATGCGCGAGGTGGATCTCGAAGTGCCACCTCCATAGCCCAAAGCCAGGGCCGCACACATACTTTTGGATGGTCTGCGTCTCCTTCTGCGCCATTGCGCAGTCTTCAACTACGGGCCCTCAGAGTTTGACGGCGATGTCGTCCCCGACGACAATCCCGTCCGCCGCGAAAGCCGTGAGTGATGTGTAGACCGGTCAGGGCTGTGGGCCCATAACCCTTTGTCATAAACCGGCCCCCGGGTGGAGGCAGTTCCAACGTGGCCTGACGGGTCTTCTGTGTTCACGGCTATGTTTTGTGCAGCTTCTGAGTCTAAGCGTGAGCTTTCTGGTCGCCTCACGCTATGTTTCTAGAAGTGAAAGACAATTGTGAGACAGTCACTTTTGCGAAGGGAAGAACGCGATTTTGCATTAGGTTTTGAACATGGACATGATCTAAACATTTGTAGGGCTATTCATGAGCTCTCCAACGCACCAAACCGTGCATGATTTGGATCACCGTAGCTCCCGCTACGTCATCCAAAGCGCAGCACCCCAAATCCGCCGCTCAGTCGGCGGCGCGCACCACGTCGCCCGCCGAGGCGCCCTCACACATCAAGGACCCATCAAAACGCCATTCCGGAGGCGCAGATGTCCCTACGCGTAGTGGCGGCGCCCCTCGCACCTTTGGGGTCTGTTTCGATGAGTTAATCATCGAGTTTGGTGATGGGGATTGATGTGGGTCGAAACCTGTTCGCGGACCTCCAGTGGGAATTTTGACTAAGTCCCCGAGTAACAAACTGTACTACTGAGTTTCGGACTCTGAGCCAGGATTTTGGCTAAGTCCCTCAGTAACAAACTGCACTCCTGAAATCCGGCGGATCATCCACCGGACGCCTCGGCAGACCTTCTGGAGCAAAATCCCCAGATGGCATTTTGTTACTCGTTCCGGTCGATTATTCACCAGAAGTCGAACCGCGGCCGGCTCCCATAACCGCCGCGCACACCCCAACTTTGGAAGCCCATATCTCCCTCGATACTAGTCCGATTCCGGTGAAANAAGTCCCCGAGTAACAAACTGTACTACTGAGTTTCGGACTCCGAGCCAGGATTTTGGCTAAGTCCCTCAGTAACAAACTGCACTCCTGAAATCCGGCGGATCATCCACCGGACGCCTCGGCAGACCTTCTGGAGCAAAATCCCCAGATGGCATTTTGTTACTCGTTCCGGTCGATTATTCACCAGAAGTCGAACCGCGGCCGGCTCCCATAACCGCCGCGCACACCCCAACTTTGGAAGCCCATATCTCCCTCGATACTAGTCCGATTCCAGTGAAACAACTTCCACCGGATTGACCTACGCGTCAACGTTCAGAGGCAATCCTCCATTTTAGGATGCAAGGAATCATCGAGTCGTCAGGTCCGTCGACGAGGAATTTCCTCTCTCTGGCGGCTCGTCGGCGCCTCCCGGCGCCGCACTTGGGCATGCAGAGGGGCAAATATACAACAGGGACTGCTTCACATTGTCCAAAAGAGACTTGGAGTAAGATGCAATGAGCAGATTGAGGTATGGTTAATCAAGGCCATTTTATACACTCGTTTTGTAGTGTGTGTATTGAGTGTGCTCTCATCAAAGGGTGTTCTTTGCACTAGTCCCTACACTCCTTTAATTCTGCATGACAAGAGTGTACTTTTGTCTTACATGAATGTAAATTTGTCTTCTCTGAAAAGGTCTTCAGTGCGTGTGGTTAGTGTATGTGGGTAGTGCAATTAGTCACCATACAAAGGTACACTAAGAGCCCACTTAGTGCGCAGATTAGTCTCATATGTCCTAGCATACCTTGCCTTTTGTCCTACATGCCAAAAAATTTCTCTTCTTAGGAGGGACGTCAGTGCGTGGGGATAGTGTACGTGGGAAGTGCGCTGTGTCCCCTTACAAAAGTACACTACGAGCACACTCAGTGTGTATATTTGTCTCATGTTCTCAGCAGAGTCTGAGTTGTCTTATATGGCCAAACCTTTACCTCCTTATGAGGTACCTCAGTGCGTGGGGCTAGTGTATGTGGTAAGTGCACTCGGTCACCATATAGAAGTACACTAAGAGCGCATTTACTGTGCTAATTTGTCTCATGTGTCTTAGTCTATAATGATTTTTTTTTCACATATGTCTAAAAGGTTCCCTTATCATCACTAGGTTGTACTAAAGAATAAGTGAACATTTTCAAGTCAAATGTTTTTTACATCTCATACTACATTATATGTTTCTATGCATTTAAAGGGCCACTCCAAGTGTCATATCTCTTCATAGTTCACACAAGTATATGTTACGGCTTTAAAGCCAAACTTGTTACACTGTACAATTCTTTTCTAGGGGTTATTCAGCATGTCGCTGGTAGATACCTTATTTGGACGTATATATGTACAAACGGCTAATCCATGTTACATCTGTTTTAAACTTCATGTACAAAACAACGTGTTACATTTCTCGCTTCCGCCATCTGCTCCGTCCGCTTGCATTGATTTGTGAACTTGACGGACGACATCCTAATGGCGACCGTTTAAGATTTATCGAGCCAGAATTATGCCGCGCTATTCGCCGCTTGGATCCTCGCCATAATTCTCTACAGAAGCCCCCCCAGTGTACCGGGGGAGTGCACGTGACGAGTGCACTTGAAGCAAGTGGAGAAGTGCACTTATCATGCACTGAGTGCACGGCAGTCTTTTGAAGCCATTGCAGAATAGGTTTCGCGACGATATCACAAACAGTTTTGTTTGCTTATCAAATGCACTACAACATAGGTCGCAAACCACAATGACGAGTATTGAAGCACATTATAGTGCAAAAACAGTGGACTGCAATTCCACTCCTGATGCGGACGTGTTCAGTAAAATTTGTTTGCCTGGTGAAATCATAGTGAAAATCTTTGTTGAATACTGTAGGAGCAATATTGTTTGTTCTTGCAGGAAATACAAACATTGCGAGTTATAATAGACGGGTACTAGTCTCCCGAATATCAATATTTTTCCGATGTTTATAGGAAGAGATATCTTTTACATCGGAAAATATCCGGACAGTCGTACTGAAAAATGCAGCCCTCCAAAAGGTATTATCCGCCTGTTCAGAATGAAAGCAGTTGGTCCCATGTCGCCATGCAGCATCGGTAGAGGAGCCAGAAGAGGGAGAACAGTCGTTGTGACGAACTCAGCCATCCGAAATTAATAATTGAGTTATTTTTGAGGAATTGGGGTTTCCATATCTGTCCACTGGTCGCGCAAGTCACATGCGCAACCACCGAGATTATATGTTTGTACTTGGACAGTATTTTTGAACAACAGCAGTTATATTTCTCTCAATCGAAGAAGAACTATGACACGGTTCAAAAGTAGTCCGATCAAATAATGAATCGAATGTTGTCACACATTTTTTTAAAAAACAAAGAGAATAAAGGCGCCCTGTTCGGTCAAAGGCCCAACTTTTGTTAGTCCTGTATTATTCACTATTCCACCCACAATCCAGAGATCAAATAGAAATAGTACACGTGCAATAGTTCGAGTTCCTGAAATAAAATTTTTATTGTATAACTCATCTATATAACCACGACGTAAAGACCAAGCATGCATATTATTCAAAAAAACGCCTAGAAAACCCTCTTTTGTTGGATCTAAAAATTGTTGAAGATTTCGTTCTTTTGATAGTCATGGTCGTGGAGGACGATCTGTAGATAAATGGGCTCTTATGCACCTAACTGTGATTAAACAAAGGGCAGGTCGTCCGAGAGAGCCGTGGTCGTTTCTGTCGTTTCGTTTCAGTTGACTCGACCGCTGCCTCCCCTTTGTCGCAACCTCCGGCCCACTGTCACACCAGTGCCCGCCGGGGGCTGGCGCAAAATCGCCCATCCCTGTGGATTCCGTCGGTCGCCTCTCGTTCATCGCCGGAAACGACAAGTTGGACCTTTCCATAATTACTCGAGAATATTGTTAAGAGTTTCCATTCAAACCAGTAGTCTTTGTGTGTTGTTTACATAGCAAACCAGCAAAAATGTGGGATGTTCAGAATCATGCACTCGGTGTACGATAAGTGCAATTCTCCAGGCAAATCGAACACACTAGCCCATATACACTATCAGTCACACTAGGGGGGGGGGGCTTAGGGTCGGATCGACAGCAAATTGACTACCCACAACAGGTCGGAGATCGCCGTGGTGTCGACAAACATGTAACCGTGAGCTGACGGTCGTCACCCTTGGAGACCGTCAACTGTTGCGTACTCTCCGTGAATACATCCGTAAACAGGTTGGCTCAACATGTATTACAAGGATAGTTAACAACTATGCCATTGAGAAATGATAGTACAGTAATAGGACACCAAAACTTTCATGTCATGTTCTAAAGAATCTCAGTATAAGCAGATGTTATTCTAAATGTAATGCAACTAAGTTTTTTTTTTTGGAATATAAATAATGGATTTTGCATGAGATTTTAGCACGTGAGAGAGAGAGAGAGAGACAGAGAGAGAGAGAGAGAGAGATAAAGAGAGGGAGAGAGAGAGAGAGAGGGAGGGAGAGAGAGAGAGATTGAACGAGAAAGAGAGAGATAAATGAATCGATGTATAGAGAAGTAGATATATGGATAGTGAGGGAAAGCAAGAGAGAGCGTGAGAAAGAGAGGGAGAAAGAGAGAGATAGAGAGAGAGAGAGAGGGAGAGAGAGGGGGGGGGGAGGGGGAGAGAGAGGGGTGAGAGAGAAAGAGAGAGTGAGAGATATGAAGAGTGCAAGAGGGAGAGAGAGAGGGAGAGATAAAATGAGATCAATAGAGAGGAATAGAGGATCAAAGGGAGAGGGAAGGGGCACGTGTTTGATGGAGTGCACTATGCAAGCACACTAAAGACTTAGTGTGTTCTCATAATGCAAGCGCACCAATACAATGCACTAGAAAACGAGTGTGTGATTTAGATATCATTGGGCATATATGAGCAGATCATCAACATAGAGCAAGATGATGACCTGGCTTGCCTATTGCATGCACCCATAGACTGCATGGTCATCTTCACTGCGCAGAAAGCAAAGGCCAGCCAGCTGCTCATCCATCTTGTGGTACCATGCACGCAGGGCTTGCATGTACACATCCTCCTCGAGGTCACCATTTAGAAATGCACAAGTCACATCCATTTGGTGCACCTCTCAGTCCATAGCAGCAGCAAGAGCAAGGATTGCTCGGATGGATGGGACAGGTGCAAATTTCTCATTGTAATCCACACCCTCAGTCTGTTCATACCCCTTTGCAACCCACCGTGCATTGTACCTGAGCACCTTACCATCCGTATCACGCTTGCGCCAGAAGATCGACTGGCACTCGATCACCCGGCTGGAACGTGGAGCTTCCTCAAGGGTCCAGGTGCCGTTCTTTATGAGCGCACCATACTCCTTGTCTGCTGCTGCATGCCAATCTGCCGCCTCGACGCTGCGCATGGCTTCAGAAAATGTGGCTGGGTCATCAGTGAATGTGAGGAAGCAAAGCTCGAAGTCCGACGATGCTGTTGGTGGTGGAACGGTGCACAGATTCACCAGCTCCTCCAACGGTCTGTGTTTGCTTGCGAGGCGCTCGGATTGCCTCAGCGGCTCCCCACTGTCCTTTGCACCTTTGTTGATGCGTGGGGATCATCGTGGCAGCTCCTGTATGTTGCTTTGTTGCTCCTCCTCATCAGATTCGGCTGCTGGCTCCTTCTCCTTCTCAGCTCCTTCCACCTCCTTGTCGTTTCTGCTGTCACCGCCATCTTCCACTCCGTCCTCTTCTTGTACCGGAACGTCTCCCACTTCAGGTACAAGTGCGGGAGCAAGTGGAACTGCAGACACAGGGCTCCAATTCCAGCCCTTCACATCCTCTTGAAATACCACGTCATGGCTGTGGATGATATTGCGTGCAGCGAGGTTGTAGAGGCGGTATCCCATGGTGTCGTAGCCAAGGAAGGCTGCCTTCACTGACTTTGCGTCTCGCTTGTTACGGCTGCCGGTAGGCACGTGCACGAATGCGCCAAACCTGAAGAATTTGAGGTGCGGCACTGTTGGCTTGCGTTCCGTCCACGCCTCCTCCAGTGTCATCAGCGGCATGCCGGGAATGGGACTCCAGTTTTTCAGGTTCACGGCAGTGTTGACCGCTTCCACCCAGAAGGTTGGCGGGAGCTCCGCGTCTTGGAGCATGGTGCAAACACACTCCATGAGTGTGTGGTTTGCGTGTTCAGCCATGCCATTCAGCTGTGGTGTTCGAGGTGTGGTGACCTCGTGCTTGATCCCGCAACACTTGAGGGAATTGCGGAAGTCATTGGAGAGGTACTCTCCTCCACCGTCGGTGCGAAACACCTTCAACCGCCTGCCACTCTCATTCTGTGCAGCAGCAATCCACACTTTGAAAGCATCCAAGCACTCATCCTTGCCAGCCAAGAAGAACACCCACATCTTCCTTGACTTGTGATCTATAAACGTGATAAAGTACAACTTGCCGGACAGGGACTGTGATGGCATAGAACCGCACAAATCAGAGTAAACGAGTGAGAGAAGCTCAGCCTCCCCCTTCCCTTCCCCCGTGAAAGGAGCACCGGCTTGCTTCCCTTCAAAGCAGCTCTCACAAGCCAATGCACCAGGGTACTTCACCGCCTTGAGCTCCAGGCCACGGACCATCTGCTGCATGGGGATGATGGGGCCAAAGCCGAGGTGACCGAGCCGGCGGTGCCACAGGCTGATGTCGTGTTTTCCCTCTCTCGCTGCCAATGCTAAGTCGGATTCCTTCTCCAATGCCACCTAGAGGTGGTAAATATTGTTCTCCTTGTCCGCTTTTGCAAGCACACGGCCTGCACGGGAAGAGATGGTGTAGCCACCATTCTCAAAGCAAACATTCATGCATTCGGAGATGAGAAATGATATAGAGAGGAAGTTAGCTGCCAGCCCCGGAACATGGAGCACCCCCATCACACGACGTTCCACGTGCTTACCATCAACAAAAGCACAAAAAACAATCTCAACCTCCCCACCCGCCATTTGTACATATTTTTTCCCCATGCACATGCGACGAGGCTCGTTGGCAGTGTAGACGATGAACCAATCCCGGCGACACGTCATGTGCCACGTGGTTCCGGAGTCGATGATCCAAAACAAGGCGGTGTTGTCGGAGACGTGAAGGACCCGGATGGTGGTCACTAATCTACTCTCCCAATCTGCTGCATTCGCAGAAGCATCAGAATGCTTTCCCGCTGCCACTCTAGCCGCAAGGTCCGCCTTCTTCTTCCGGCATTCACACGCCCAATGGCCCAGCCGCAGTAGTGGCAGTTCCTGTTCTTCTTCCCTCCTCCGCCGTCGCCCCTGGTTGGTGCAGCACCACCCCCATGACCAGAGTTGGTGATGAGAGCGACGTCCAGTCCGCTTCTGCCCTCCTATCCCTTGCGCCGCTCCTCCTCAAATAACAGGCTCTCCTTCACATCATTGAGGGAGAGCTTGTTGCCACGCTGGTCCAGGGCAACAAAGAGAGGAGTGTTACTGCTAGGAAGGCCAGAGAGGGTAGTTAGCATGAGCACACGCTCCTTGAAAGGGTCCTCAATCGCACCAAGCTGGTCAGAGAGAGACTTCACCATGTTGATGTAGTCAATCATGGATCTAAACTCATCCATCTTCACAGTGTAAAAGCAACAACGCAACTGCATGTTCATGAGGATTTACTTGGAAGAAAAAGTGGACTCAAGCATTTTCCAAACCTCCTTTGGCATAAGGATGCCACGGACAGGAAGTTGCTTTCGTTTGGCAAGGTAGATGGTTGCGAGGGCGCGGTCACACTTCTCGTGGTAGGTATGGGCCTCGCCAGGAGAGAGGGAGCTTTCTGCTGGTTCCTTCTCCTTCTCATCCACCTGGCTCCAGAGACCCTTCTCCGTCAGCACCATCTTCATGTTGTTGCTCCAGTTGAAGAAGTTATTGCCTTCAAACTTGGTGATGTTGACGCCGGCCACCACAGAAGCGGATGTCCCCATAGTAGTGCAACGTTCAGCCCATAAACGGCTCTCTCACACAACAGGGTGCAAGGAATGCCTCAACAATGAGACAAAGCCTTTTTCTAGCTTTGATACCACTGATGGAATCTGGGGCATCCCTCTAGGAGGTGATCAGGCTCACCAAGAGCCGCCTAGGGAGGACCAACTGTTTGTGAGAGGGAGTTGCAGGTTGCACAGACAGAAATTGCTGAAGCAAATGTAGGTGTGGAAAGAACGCGACTATCTGAATCGACTCTTGAGTGATAAATTAAATTAGCACAGATTTCTAACAAGCATAAGTATGCCTCATTTGGCACATGGAGCTGGAAGAACCACTCTGTCAAACATCACCTCCTAGCACACTCCTAGCCTAGCGGGATAAGCAGCAATCACACTCTCACACAAGAGAATTACCATCCCTGCCATGTGCACAACCAATTATCTTGGTGGGGACCTTCCATGAAGCTCCCTGAAAGTCCTCCTGCCGCTCTTCTACCTTGAAGGCCGCTCCAAAACCTTCCTGGCCAAACATTGTGGCCGTCATTGGTGCTGGTAGTGCAGGAGCCGTCACTTGAACCAGACCCATTGCCACCAAACCTTGAAAATCCATATGTCCCTCAAACGGCCTCCGAATCGAGTTCTGTAAAGTACTACAGAACCAGAAAGACATCCTCTATTCACTTTTGTGACCTGATTTGTTTTATAAAGCAACCCACTTTGATCACTTTTTTGGCATCCCATATCCAACAGTTTCGGCGTTGGCGCAGGTGGTCGTGAGGCAATGCGACTGGGCGGATCCTTGTGCCGAGCAGAGGATGATGCGGGAGGCAGAGGAACAATTGATGACACAGTGGGCACAAGGGCAAAACCACGTGCATTGCAGAATGATGAGGATGAAGTTGATGATGGAGCTGATGTAGAAGCAGGCTGATGGAGGAAGATGAGAACGATGAGGAAGATTGAGGGCTGAAGGAGGAAGATGCGGAGGGAGATGGTGGCGATGCAAGGGAAGAGGATGAAGTTGAGTGAGCAGTGGTGGCAAGAGGAGGATGAAAGGAGAGGCAAGGAAAGTGGCTGTAGACGTGGGGGAGGGAACCGGTTGCTCTGATGTCAAGAGAGTGACGGCTTAATCCCCAGTTGGCCTGAGACCGACGGGCAGGAAGACTGGTTCTGTCTGATGTCCTGACAACAAGAGGAAGTTGGCTGTAGCAGAGGGATTCGTGAGCTGAGCAGTGAGTTCAGTCCGCAAATGTCAAGAGAGTGATGGCTTGTTCCCCAGCTGTCTCGTAGCATGAGCATGAAGACTGGTGGTGTCGATATCCTGATGGCAGACAACAATCTCCTGTTACTACAATGAGAGGAGGCGGTACGGGAGGGTGGCTCGAGGAGATGGAGGTGATGCAGCTGATGTGGAGGAAGAAGATGGAGGAGATGAAGCAGTCAAAGTAGGCAGAGGCACTTGGAACAGCTGGAGGAAGAGGAAGGATGATTTCCCATGCGAGCGGACAAGATTGCAGAGGACAGGGAAGCTTCGAGAAAGATGGCTACAGGCGGCAGCTTCAGAGCTACTTGCAGCTGTTACCGGCTTGGTCAGGATGACAAGGAGTCTCTCCTGCTTGAGGAGAAATTGGAGCACTGCTGCTGACATCAGCTGCTAATGAAGCTGAGCTGCGCAAAGCGGTGGCGGCGGTGGCAGGTGAAGGCTGGACAGAGTGCAGCGATGGCGATAACGAAGCAAGGACTGGCTCACGGGGCACCAGATGATGTTGCCTGATGCTCTCATACCATGCCAAGAGAATGCAGTGAGTGGAGAAGGCAATGGCAGATGCAAGCAAAAGGAAGAACGCATCCAGAAGCCCATTAACCGAGTGAAGGAAGCAGAAAGGTGGGAGACACAACGAGGAATTGTGCACGGAAGCTTGATGAGACATGATTTCCCAAACAGATGAGCAAGTTTAACAGGTAGTCAGCAAGAGGAAGTTGAGGTCTGTTGAAATTCACATAGCAGGATCTTTAGGAATCTTCAGATGTAGTCCACAGATTGATCTGTTGTCTGATGCTTTGCTGAATTGTTTATGATGATCTCTTAGACACGTAACACCACTCACACACACACAGGCACTCTTGCCTTGGTAATGTCACTGACTGTGCGATTCAAGAGTATGAGATGAAGGCACAGTTACAAGACTTCTCTCACAAGCTTTCCAATGGTACAAAGCTTGTAAAGAATGATCACGTACAGACAAAGTAACAGGAAATACAAACCTACAGCTACTAAACTGTCTATGCTAACCAGGAGCAAAAAAATACAAGTGTTATGTAGTCCGGTATCCTGTGTCTTTGAGGTCTCCGTCACAGGATTATCCGGATGCCCCTCGATGACCTCCCATCATTGGCAGACCGATGTTGTTGGATGCCCAGCGCCCTCGGTGCGATCCACGGACGAGATCATCCGGATCTGCAGTCACTTTCCATGGTCGTTGATCTTGTCTCAGGCGTTGTCCCGAGAGGAGCCAATCCGCACACTTCTTGATTAGTCAGCCGTCACGATCAACCCGCTCCCCTTGCAGTGATTTGTGATCACAGGATCCATCTTTAGAAAGAGCAATGCCTGCCTTGTGCTCCAATCCTTTGCCACGTCAGCAGACTTGACATCAAGAGCAGCTCACACTCACACTCTCGCTTAGTCTACCAGGCCACACACCGTGTTTGCCCAAATCCTGCCAGAATATCTAGCATTCATTACCACTGATCTGTCAGCTCTCAGGAGCTCCAATACAAAAGGTAGAGTGAGTAGGGCTGTGGATGGATGGATCAGTGGGACGCCTAAAGAGGCCTACCCACAGCCATACCATACCCCGCCATGTAGGATAAACAGGAGGGTCTCGAGAGAGAGAGAGAGGGCGAATCTCTCTCTCGGCCCTCTTGTTTTCCTTTTTTGTTGTTGTGTCGAGCCCAATAAATCGTTGGATCGAGGAGATCGTTCGGCTGTCTTTTTTTCAACATTCCCCCCCTTGTCGATCCATCGCTGATGAGGTTGGAGCCGACAAGTGGAAAAAAGGAAGAAGCCCCCCCATGAGAGCAGAGCCTGGAGATCGGGGCAAAAGAATGTAGGGCGAGGCACGGGAACGCCCAGTGAAACACTCCCCCCTGGGCAAACCGAGCCTCGACAGGGAAAAAGAGAAGATGGGAGAGTCCAGGACACCAGGAGGAACAAGACGCAGGGTGTACAATGGGGCAGTGGAACTGTTTGGCCCGGGCAAAGCCCCGTTGGCTGGGGAAAGACCGTACCAAACAGCACACCCTGTCCGGACTTGGGGGAGTGGCCACCTCCCGCTCATCCGGCCCGAATGGTGAGCTGACAGCGGCAGCCCACCCACCGGGGCTTAAAGTCAAGAGAGGCCGGACAGCTTTTAGGTGGAGCAGATTTGCAGTTGCGAGCGATGTGGTCCCTCCCCCCACAAACAGGCCAGTGGGCAAAGACGTTGACGTTTTGCGAGGACCGAGGCGCGGGAGGAGAAGCAAAAAAGAGAGCACAGGCGAGAAGACAAAGAGAAAGAGGGAGTGCGCAGAGGAGGCAGAGGGGTCGAAGTCTCCGCGTCCATCACAACGCCTCATATGGGGGGACAGAAGAGGAGAACAACCAGCAGCGGCAGGTTAGAGAGCACATGAGAAGAGGACGCAGAAGCAAGAGAGGCGGGGTGAGCGGTCGTACGCGACCGGCGTCCCTGCCAACGCCTCATGTGGGGGGTACAGAAACGGGAAGCCACGACAGCTCCACTGATGACCATCTCCGTCCGTTCCACTGCCTCATATGGGGGGGACGGAAGGAGAGGGCCGGGAACGTGTGTGCAGAAAGAGATCAGGAAGAGGAGAAGAGGCCCATGCGAGCGCAAATATGAGCATGGCGGTTGGCCGAGAGAGCTTTGGTGAAGATGTCGGCAGTCTGATCAGCAGTGGGGAGGTAGTTCATGACGACCTCACCTTCAGCAACTGCGTCGCGGATGTAGTGGTACTGCCTTCAAACGTGCTTGGTGTGATCATTAAGGACTGGGTCTTCAGAGAGAGCGATGGCACCCTCGTTGTCAAAGTGAAAAGACGTAGGTTTGATTTGGTCAAACCTTAGCTCACTCAAGAGCATGCGAAGCCAGATCGCCCTCCCTCGTGCATTCACTCCCAACAATGGACTCACCTTCGGTAGATGAAAGAGAAACCACGGACTGCTTCTTGCTCCGCTACCTGACGGGTCCACCATTTAGTAGGAAGATGTACCCAGATGTAGAGCGACTGGTGGTTTGAGAACAAGAGGGATCAGCATCACAGAAGCCCTGGATAATGTTGTTGTTAGAGGAGTAGCAAGAGAAGCACATCCGCAAAGATAAGAATGAGAATGAGAATACTCCGTTTGGCAGCCACAATATGAGCAGCGGTAGGTCGTTGACACCCTTGGCTGAGAAGGCCAACAGCAAAGGAGAGGTCAGGCGGGGTAGCCACAGAGGAGTACATCAGAGATCCCACCATGCGTGGGAAAGATTGGACATCCTCCGGGGAAGCCAAGGGGGTGACTATCGTGACGGGTTTGGCTAAGCCGTGATCCTTGGAAAGCGGCGTGGACTGAGGGGTAGATGTACCAAGACCAAATGCGTCAACCACACGTTGAGCATATGTGGCTCGGGTGAGCGTCACCTGGTTGTGTGTTATGTCATGGGTGACTTGAATCCCAAGATAGTACTTGAGTGGCCCCATGTCAGTCACTTCAAAATGGTGAGACAGCTGTTGCTTGAGGGTATACAAGACAGGAGGAGATGGCCATAATAGAATAAGGTCTTCCACATAGTGAATGACTCCGAGAATGTTAGAGCCACCGCAAAAGTACACTGAGTGATCCGAGTGAAGACGTTGGAGGCCTTGGATCGGGAAGAACTCATGGATCTTCAAGTTCCATTGTCGTGGAGCTTGCTTCAGGCCATACAAGGACTTGTTGAGTTTACAGACAAGATCAGGTTTGTCTGGAGAGATGAATCCCTCAGGCTGAGTCATGTAGATTGTTTCGTTGAGGTCACCATTGAGGAAAGTACTTTTGACGTCCATCTGGTGGAGATGCCACTTGTTGTTGGTAGCCAGGGAAAAAATCACTCTGATGGATGAGTACTTGGCCACAAGTGCAAAGGTGTCTTTGTAGTTAACCCTAAGCACTTGGCTATATCCACGTGCGACAAAGCAAGCTTCGTAGCGATTGGATGTGCCTCCACTAGTTAGCTTGGTTTTGAACACCCACTTACACGTGACGATGGGGGTGTTGGCTGGTTGAGGGACGAGATCCCATGTATCTGCTTTTCAAGTTGAGAGAGTTCCTCTTGAGCTGCTTGGCGCCATTGGTCAGCATCCAGACGGTGCATGGCACCTTTGAAGCTGACAAGGTCCCCCACTTGCGTAAGTAGTGCATTGTCATCACAGTCATCATCGGCTGGGAGCTCGGTGGTGGACAGGAAACCGAGCTGAAGAAAAGACGAAGGTCTGGTGAGTCGAGCAGACCGGCGCAGTCCTGTCTTGGAAGCAGCTGGTGGGGTAGATGACACGGTGCTAAGGATGATTGTCTGTGGAGCGGCAGGAGCATTGTGATGTTATTCTAGAACCACAGGAGGAAGTACACTGGCATGGTCATCAGGTGCAGGGTCAACGGAGAACTTTTGAAGTGTTGGTGGAGTTGTCTCAACATAGACAGTAGGCGTGACTACCGGTGGTGCTGCATCTCATGCCTGGTTGAAGAAGCTTTCATCAAAGATGGGTTTTCTACTTTGAATCACACGCTTGGTGTCTGGGTCCCATAGTCGATAAATGTCGTGTGTTTCATACCCAAGAGGGATGCAGGCTTTGGATCGTGGATCAAGTTTGGAGCGTTCTTCTGGCCGGACTATGGCATGTGGTGTACAGCTGAAAATACGGATATGTCCCAGATAGGGCTTGTTCCCAGTCCATGCTTCATAGGGTGTTGATGCACCTGCAGGCAGCTTTGTGGTGGGAAGACAATTTGTGAGATACGCCGCGGTGTGAAGAGCCTCAGCCTAGAAAGCATATGAGAGTCCAGCAGTGTAAAGCATTGTCTGAACACGTTCAAGTAGTGTCTGATTCATCCGTTATGCTTTTCCATTCAGTTGTAGAGTATATGGCATTGTGGTTTGATGTTGAATCCCTCTCTTGTTATAGAAGCTTTTGAGGCTGTGGTTGACAAACACGGTGCCGTTGTCAGTGCAGATTCTCTTGACTGTCAGGCTGGTCTCATTCTCAACCTGTCGTATCATGTTTTTAATTGCTTCGATGGCCTCAGATTTGAATCGAAGAGCCCGGGTCCAGACCATATATGCGTAGTCATCCATGATGACAAGGAAATAATGCTTGTTAGAGAGGGAGCCCTCCTTGATATAGTATAGGTCCATGTGCACGAGTTCCAAGCTCTCGTGGGTTCCATGAGACGGGAGAGTTTGAAAGGAGGCCCGATGTTGCTTGCCTGTGAGACAGCCCTCACACATAGGTTCTTCGACATCTTTCAACAAGCTGGTGGGAAGATCATGGACACTTGAATCTGCAGCCAGTTTGGTTAGTGTTGAGTAGGTGACATGTGCCAGACGCTTGTGCCATAGACCTGCCATGGTTGATGGAGATGTTGTTTTTGCCAATGTGGAGTTGGACATGGAGGCCATAAAAGCCATCTCTTGCGTCTCTGGGTCTCTTGAAGGTTCGCTGGTATCAAGGATGGTCAGGTTTCTCATTCGAGTGGCAACTGCTGCCAGTTGAGACGTCTGGTTGTACACTTTGCAGTTCTTTTCAGTGTCAAATACCACTTTGAAACCTTTGTCCTTGAGCTTGGTGACAGAGAGAAGATTTGCAGCGAGATCTGGGACATAGATTACGTCTTCAAAGGTCCTGATTGCTGGTTTTCCGTTGCACTTGATGCCAACCTTAACCGTCCCTTGCCCGTAGGCGGGGATGGTTCTGCCATCACCAAGGCGGACTTCTCGTGGTGACAGGAAACACTTGAAGTTGATGAACCAGTCCTTTTCGCAAGTTATATGTCTCGTGTAGCCAGGGTCCATGATCCAAGCCAGGATGCCAACGGCCAAGAGAAGTGCGCTGTTGATGGAGCACATTGCCATTTCTTTTGTTACAAACTCTTATTCTGGCCACGTATGATGTGGTGCATCTTCTGGTGCCTAACTACAGGTTGAGTGCTCTGGATGGGTAACTGACATATCTTTGTCAGACAGGATTGGTCCTTCAGACAGGAGGTTGAACTGAAAATCGTCTTCTTCATCAGATAATTCCTGTGCTTTTGATGATCCTGTAAGAAAAGCAGCCACGGTTGACATGTAAGTTGTGAGAATTGCTTGGTGTGGCTGTCAATGACCATAGTGATGAGCAAAGTTTGGTCGTCGTTTAGGACAATCCACGGCAATGTGCCCTTTTTGCTTGCACATCCAGCACACTCTGTCGTTTGGTGGAACAAAGCCCCGTGGTGAGTGAGGAGATGAATAAACTCTGCCGTTGAAGTGCGTGAGGGAGCCCTGACTTCCGTTACCGTAGGATCCAAACTTCTTCGTCCTCTGTCCCTGATTTTTGGATACGAGGCCAGTTTCGCCTCCATTGTCCTTGAGGTATTGTTCTTCAACCATCATTAGCTCTTCGACATCCTTCTTCAGAGTTAGGGAATATGGCTGACTTCCAGGTGGTACTGCTGCTACGGCGCCAGTGCCCACGACGGCACCAGGTGCACCAGCAGCTTCTCTCCCTTGTGAATCAATAGCTTGCTGCAGAGTTGTGCGAAGTTCAGCCAGTTGGGCATCAAAAGTCTTCCCCTGCTTCTGAAAGGTCTGGAGTTGGTTTATGGTGTCCTTGAATCTGACAGGTAGTGCACGAAAAAGAGTTAGCACTAGTACTCTTTCAGAGATTACTTCTCCCATTGCTGAGATGCGGCTGGCTAGATGTTTGAGATTGGACACGTGGTCCTCTAGACGTGTTCCGTCTTCCATTTGTTGAGTGTGAAACTCGGTCAAGAGGCTTCCGAGTTCAACGTCGCTTGTTCTCTCATAACGATTCTTCAGAGCCTTCCAAGCCTTCCTTGGACAGTTAGTTGGGTTGTCTTCTCTGATGATGAACTTGAGTCATTCCGTTACATATAGCGGCAGAATTGAAAAGGCTTGATTGCAGCGCCGTTTCCAGTTGAGTTGTTCTTCAGATGATGCTCCTGCGGGTAATGTATCAGTGGGAGGATTGCAGAAGACTCCCCAAAGGCCCTTGTTCAGAAAAATCATCTCAATGTTGAATGCAAAGGTATGATAGTCATCGCCGTCAAACAGCGCCACTTTGAAATGATCCCCATTGTTGATGGTTGCCGCCATGGTTGGATAGATTTGAAGATACGACCTGCTCTAATACAAAATATTGAATTTTACATTACAGGATCTTTAGGAATCTTAAGAGGTAGGCCACAGATTGATCTTTTGTCTGATGCTTTGCTGAATTGTTGATGATGATCTCTTAGACACGTAACACCACTCACACACACACAGGCACTCTTGCCTTAGTAATGTCACTGACTGTGCGATTCAAGAGTATGAGCTGAACGCACAGTTACACAACTCATCTCACAAGCTTTCCAATGGTACAAAGCTTGTTAAGAATGATCACGTACAGAAAAAGTAACAGGAAATGAAAACCTACAGCTACTTAACTGTCTATGCTAACCAGTAGCAGAAAAATACAAGTGTTATGTAGTCTGGTATCCTATGTCTTTGAGGTCTCGGTCACAGGATTATCCAGACCTGCTCGATGACCTCCAATCATCGGCAGACCTAGGTTGGCGGATGCCAAGCGCCCTCGGTGCGATCCACGGACGAGATTGTCCGGATCTGCGGTCTGTTCCATGGTCGTTGATCTTGTCTTGGGCGTTGTCCTGAGAGGAGCCGATCCTCACACTTCTTGATTCGGCAGCAGTCACGATCAACCCGCTCCCCTTGTAGTGATTCGTGATCACAGGACCCATCTTTAGAAAGAGCAATTTTTGCCTCGTGCTCCAACCCTTTGCCACGTCAGCAGACTCGATATCGAGAGGAGCTCACGCTTACACTCTCGCTTTGTCTGCCAGACCACACACCGTGTTTGCCCAAATCCTGCCAGAATATCTAGCATTCGCTACCACTGATCTATCGGCTCTCCAGAGCTCCAATGGAACAGGTAGAGTGAGTAGGGCCGCAGATGGATGGAATCAGTGGGAAGCCTAAAGAGGCCTGCCCACAGCCATACCATACCACGCCATGTAGGATAGACAGGAGGGTCTCGAGAGAGAGAGAGAGAGAGGGTGAATATCTCTCTCGGCCCTCTTGTTTTCCTTTTCTGTTGTTGATGTGCCAAGCCTAGTAAATTGTTGGATCGAGCAGATCTGACGGCTGTCCTTTGTTCAACAAGGTTGGGTGAGAGCAATGAGTTGATGAGGATTGAGCAAAGAATTGAGAGTGACGGAGCCAGAAGGCATGGCAAAGACAGAATGAGTGAAGAGCATGTAGAGCGAGGACACGACGGCAAAGCCACGGAACCAAAGGCGAACAGGATGAAGAGAACTGTTCTTGGTTAAACTTGGGAGGGAATGAACATCCTCCGTATATTCAACAGAACAGGAAAAACAAGCATTAATGGCTTCTTTTCCACTAGCCGTACGCGTAGCGACATGATCGTTCATTGGGGGCTGCTCGACTCTGGTGGAACGGTTGTGACTGACCAGCCATTTCCGAGGAGGTTTGGTGCAAGACATGAACATGTATCAAGAGCTCGGACTATCCAAGGGGTGTTTAGTATGAAGAGGACCTTGTCGGAGACATATTTCTGACAGACCGGACTAATAGAGGGAGGAGGGAGGAGAGGATGGAGGGCAAGAGGGAGGGGGAGATGGGATTGAGGAAGAGAGGAGGGGAAGGACGGGAGAAAGGGAGAGAGGGAGAGGGAGAGGGAAGGGGAGGGATTTGAGGGAGAGGGGGAGAGGGAGAAGGACAAGAGGAAGAGAGCGGGGTCA
>SZWC01000241.1:308998-392456 GCA_023375785.1 Penium margaritaceum | reverse complement strand
CTCTTCCTCCCTTCCTCCCCCTCCTCTCTCCCTCAATTCTTTTCCCCCTCCCTCTTTCCCTGAATCCTCTCCTCCCTCCTCCCTATCTCCCTTGGTCCTGGCCTCCCCCATCCCACTCTCCTTTGATCTCATCCTCTCCTCCCTCCCTCTCTCCTTCCATCTTCTCTGCCATCGTGTCTCTCTCCCTTAATCCCATCCTCCCCCCTCCCCTCTGATGGAAACTGGGGCAGCCCTCAGGGAGGTGATCAGGCTCACTAAGAGCCGCCTAGGCAGGACCAACTGTTTGTGAGAGGGAGTTGCAGGTTGCACAGACAGAAATTACGGAAGCAAATGCAGGTTTGCAGAGAACGTGAATTTTTGAATGGACTCTTGAGTGATGCATTACATAGTCACAGCTCTCTAACAAGCCCTTATATGCCTCATTTTGCCTAGGGAGCACTGAGACACACTCTGTCAAATTCTAACCTCTAGCACACTCTCCTAGCCTAGCGGGATGAGCGGCAGTCACCTTGTCACATAAGAGAATTATGTCTCACACCACTTGGACGACCAACAATCGTGGCCTGCACCTTCAACTGCCTGCTACTCTCATTCTGTGCAGCATCAATCCACACCTTAAAAGCATCAAAGCACTCATCCTTGCCAGCCAGGAAGGACACCCACGTCTTCCTCGACTTGTCATCAATGAACGTGACAAAGTATAACTTGCCGGACAAGGACTGTGATGACATGGGACCGCACAAATCAGAGTGAACTAGTGAGAGAAGCTCAGCCGTCCCCTTCCCTTCCCCCGTGAAAGAAGCGTGGGCTTGCTTCCCTTCAATGCAACTCTCACAAGCCAATGCACCAGGCTGCTTCATCCCCTTAAGCTCCAGGCCGTGGACCATCTGTTGCATGGAGATGATGGCGCCAAAGCCGAGGTGACCAAGCCGGCGGTGCCACAGGCTGATGTTGTGTTTTCCCTCTCTCGCCACCAATGCTGAGTCAGCTTCCTTCTCTGGTCACCCTCGACGGAAGCACAAAACACAATCTCACCCTCCCCAACCACCATTTGCACATGGTTGTCCCCCATGTACACCCAACGAGGCTCGATAACGGTGTAGACAACGAACCACTCCCGGCGACACATCATGTACCGCGTGGCTCCCGAGTTGATGATCCAGAACAGGGCGGTTTTGTCGGAGATGTACACGACCCGGATGGTTGTCACGAATCCACTCTCCCAATCTGCAGCGTTCGTGAAAGCATCGGACTGTTTTACTGTTCCCACTCTAGCCGCAAGGTCCGCCTTCTTCTTTTGGCATTTGCCCGCCCAATGGCCCGGCTTCTTGCAGTAGTTGCAGTTCCCTTTCTTCTTCCCTCCTCCGCCGTTGCCCCTGGTTGTTGCAGCACCACCCTCATGACCAGAGTTGGTGATGAGAGCGATGTCGAGTCCGCTTCCGCCCTCTTCTCCCTTGCGCCGCTCCTCCTCAAACAGCAGGCTCTCCTCCACATCATTGAGGGAGAGTTTGTCGCCACGCTGGTCCAGGGCAGCAATGAGAGGAGTGTAATTGCTAGAAAGACCAGAAAGGATGGTTAGCATGAGCACACGCTCCCTGACAGGGTCCTCAATCGCAGCAAGCTGGTCAGAGAGAGACTTCGCCATGTTGATGTAGTCAATCATGGATCCGGACTCATCCATCTTTACAGTGTGAAAGCGACGACGCAGCGGCATGTTCATGAGGATTGACTTGGAAGCATAAGTGGAATCAAGCTTTTTCCAAGCCTCCTTTGGCGTGAGGATGCCACGGAAGAGGAGTTGCTGCCTTTTGGCGAGGTTGGAGGTAGATGGTAGCAAGGGCGCGGTCACGCTTCTTGCAGTAGGTATGGGCCTCGACAGGGGAGAGGGAGATTTCTGCTGGTTCCTTCTCCTTCTCATCCACCTGGCTCCAAAGACCCTTTTCCATGAGCACCATCTTCATGTTGTTGCTCCAGTTGAAGAAGTTCTTGCCTTCAAACTTGGCGATATTGACGCCGGCCACCACAGAAGCGGATGTCGCCATGGTAGTGCAATGTTCAGCCCACAAACAGCTCTCTCACACAACAGGGTGCAAGGAATGCCTCAAGGATGAGACAAAGCCTTGTTCTAGCTCTGATACCACTGATGGAATCTGGGGCAGCCCTCAGGGAGGTGATCAGGCTCACTAAGAGCCGCGTAGGCAGGACCAACTGTTTGTGAGAGGGAGTTGCAGGTTGCACAGACATAAATTACGGAAGCAAATGTAGGTTTGCAGAGAATGCAAATGTCTGACTCAACTCTTGAGTGAGGAAGTACATAGTCAAGTCTACCCTCTAGCACACTCTCCTAGCCTAGCGGGATGAGCGGCAGTCACCTTGGCACACAAGAGAGTTATGTCTCACACCACTTGGAAGACCAACAATCGTGGTCTGTACCTTCCATGAATCCTCTTGGAGGTCCTCCAGCCACTGTTTTTCCTTGAAGGCCGCTCTCAGCTGTCCTGGCCAATACTCCTGCCGCCCTTTGAGCTCAAAGTGGTCAGGTCGTCACTTGAACCCGACCAATGATCTCCAAACTTGGAAAATCCATATCACTCAAACGGACTCCGAATCAAGTTCCGTAAAGTGCGTTGGAACCTGTGAAACATCCTCTCTGTAACTGTCATGCCAGATGATTTTTTAATCTAGCAACCTGTTTTTGTCACTTTCTGGCACTCTCATATCCATCACCCTCTCCCACGCTCCCTTCCTCCTATCCTCCTTCTACCTTCCCCTCAATCCAGGTCCCTTTCCCTCTCTCTTTCCATCCCTCCTTGATCCCATCCCTCCCCTTCCTCTCCCTCCATCCCCACCCCCCACTCTTGAACCCGCTCTCTTCCTCCCGTCCTTCCCCCCTCTCCCCCTCTCCGTCAATACCGTCTGCCCGCTCCCCCTCTCCCTCCTCCCTTCCTCCCGTCTTTCCCATCCTCTCTCCCTCAATCCAATCTTTCCCTTCCTCTTACCCTCCATCCTCTCATCCTTCCTCCCTCTATCACTTTTTCCTTTCCTCCCCCTCCCTCTCTCCCTTGATCCCGTCCTCCCCCCTCCACCCTCTCCCTTGCTGCCTTCCTCCTGTCCTCATCCTCCTCTCTCCCTCAGTCTTGTCCGCTCCCCAGCCTCCCTCTCTCATTCCATTCTCTCCTGTTTTCCTCCTCCTTCTCACTCCCTCAATCCCATCCTCTCTCCCCTCCCTCTCTCATTCCATCCTCTCCTCCCTACTCTCTCTTTCTCCTGGTCCTTTCCTCCTCCTCCCTCTCCCCCTTGATCCCATCCTCCCCCCTCCCCCTCTCCCTTGCTCCCTTCCTCCCATCCTCCCCCTCCTCTTTCCTTCCATCCTCTCCTCCCGTCATCTCTCCCTTGATGCTGTCCTCCTACCTCTCTTTCAATCCCTTTATCCCATCCCTTCCCCTCCCCCTCTCCCTTGCTCTCGTCCTTCCCCTCCCTCTGCCTCAATCCAGTTCCCCTTTGCTCACTCTCGCCATCCCTCTTTGGTCCTGTCCCTCCCCTCCCTCTCTCTCCATCCCTCCCCCCAAGCCCTTGATCCCATTCCCTTCCTCCCTTCTTCCCCACCTCTTCCCCTCTCCCTCAACCCCGTCCATCCCCTCCCGCTCTCCCTCTCCCTTCATCCCATCCTCTTCCTCCTCTCTCCCTCAATCCTGTCCTCCCTCCCTCTTGCCCTCTATCCTCTCCTTCCTCCTCCCCCTCTCCCTTGGACCTGTCCTCTCCCATCCCTCTCTCCCTCAATCTTGTCTTCTCCTCCCTCCCTCTCTCCTTAAATCCTCTCTGCGCTCCTCCCTCTCTCCCTTTCTCCCGTCCTCCCCCGTCCATCCGCTCCCTTGCTCCCTTCCTCCCATACCCCTTTCTCCTTCACTCCTTTCCTCTCCCCCCCCTTCTCATTCCATCCTCTCCTCTCTCCTCCCTCTCTTCCTTGGTCCTTTCCTTCCCCTCCCTCTCCTCCTCGCTCCCGTCCTCCCCACTCCTCCTCTCCCTCGCTCCCTTCCTCCTTTCCTCCCCTCCTTCCTCCCTGGATCCCGTCCTCCCCTCTCCCCTTGGCCTCCATCCTGTTCCCCCTCCCTGCTCCCCTCCCTCCCTCTCTCTCCCCCTCAATTTCTTTCCTCTCTTTTCTCCCTCTCTTCCTCTCTCCCTCCCTCCTTTCCTCTCTCTCTCTATCTCTCTCTCCTCTCTCTCTCTCCCTCTATCCCTCTCTCTCGCTGTCTCTCTCTCTCACTCTCTCTCTGCTCTATCTATCTCCATCTCCATCTCTCTCTCTCTCTCTACCTCTCTCTCTCTCTCTCTTCCTCTCTGTCTCTCTGTCTATCTCTCTCTCTCTCTCTCCCTCTCCCCCTCTCTTCCTCCCCAATCATCCCCTTCCTACCTTCCCCTTCCCTTCCTTGTCCCCCCCCCCTTGCATTCTCGCCCCAATCAGTCCCCCCCTCCCTCCCTCTCTTGCTCCCCCCACCTTCATCTTGGCCACTTCCTCATCTCTGTTGACATTTTCAAAAAAATCATCATCAGCATCATCACCCGCATCATCATCGGCATCCGCATCATTATCAACCTCGTCCTCGTCATCTCTCTCTTGCAACCGTCGTACCCCCTTGCTTTATCCACTGATCCCGTTCCTCCCCCTCCCTCTCTCCCTCCCTCATGTCCCCCCTCCCTCTCTCTCTTTCTCTCTCTCTCTCTCTCTATCTCTCTCTCTCTCTATCTCTCTCACTCTCTCTCTTGCTCCCACCTTCTCCCTTCCCTCTCTCCCTTGCTTCCATTGTTTGCTACATTTTGTATCTTGATGCCTCCCTCTCTTGCTTTCCCCCATCATCCCCCTTTGACATCAGCAGGCCACATCAGCATCTGCCTCAACCATATTGATCCCCTCCACCGCCCCCCCCCCCCACCTTTACCTTACCTCTCCCTTCCTCTCCCTCTCTTTCTCCCTCCCTCCCTCCATCCTTTGTACCTCCCCTCCAACCTCCTGACCCTGCACCCTCCATACCTCTATCCGCTTTCTCTCCCCTTGATCCCTCCCTCTACTCATCCTCCTCCTCATCCTTATCCTCATCCTCAACCTCCTCCTCGTCGTCCTCCTCCTCCCCATCATCATCATCATCATCATCATCATCATCATAATCATCCTCACCCTCATCCTCATCATCTTCATCATCATCATCATCTTGCTACTCCTGTTAGGTGGTGTGCAGAGGGTTGGAGACATCCACCCTTGTGTAGGAACCGTCTTGATCCTCACGTTCCATCATGGCGACTGTGTGGGAGCCATGATGCTTTGCCTCTTCTTCACTGCTTCTGCTAGCATGTTGAAGTACAACACAGGCGAGACCCACCTGTGTGTGGGAGCCACAACGTTTTGCCTCTTCTGTCCCGCTCCTGTTAGCACGTTAAAGTAGAATAATGGAGAGACTCACCCCGTGTGGGAGCCATAGTAGGTTTACCCTCCATCACTCGCTTGTTCTATCATGTTAAAGTAGAGAAACATTTCTCTTAGGTAGCCTACTTCGGTCATGGAAGCAACCCGGGTCGCTTGTCACATTATTCATTGAGGATAATTCTGGTTTGATGGAAAATCCACTGGCCAATGGGTGGATCCGTGTATCGCCTAGGTGGCACATAGGCTGTTGGAAATGAATTCCTGCCTTTGGCCATGTCACAATGTGTTCCTTGGCGCTGGCCGGGTGGGCGACTGTAGTTGTCAACATTCAGCTTGGCCTTACCCACTTCTTGATCTAAACATTTCTCCTACATCTCTTCCCTTCCCTTTATCCCCCTTCAACCTTCAACACTAGTTTTGTTCAGTACCACCCACGTAAACTTTCTCATACACTCACCTCATACACTTTGTGGTTTTGGGGGGGGGAGACGGGTTCCTCGACTTTGCTCAGTCCACCCCCCCTCCTTCTGTATGCACGAGGGGAGTTTACAAGGGGGTGTGTGTCTTGGAAGTTGTGAATTGTACACTAGTCTACATCACACAAAGTCTTGCAATTTTTTTCGCGAGACTACACTAGCGTCTTTTTTTATACCCCCTCCATTTACACCATCTCATGCACTCGTCTCATATATTTTTCCATTCTTTTGGGCGGGGGAGAGACGGGTCCATCAACATCCCTTGGTCCATCCCCCCCCGAAGTGTATAAGGTGAGTGTTTGAGGGGGTGTATGTGATGGAAGCCACAAAACATACATTAGTGTACATCTCAAACATTCCCCAAAAATCTCTCACTTGACTACAGTACTGTATTTTTAATACCCTCCACATACACTGTCTCATGCACTCGCCTCATTCACTTTCCGTTTTCTTTGGGGGGTGGGAAGGTTGGTCCCTCGACTTCGCTTGGTCCATCCCCCCCCTCCTCCGGAGTGCATGAGATGAGTGTACGAGGAGGTGTATGTGGTGGAAGTCGCAAAACGTGCTCTAGTGTACATCCCACGACTTCCCCGAGTTCCGCAAATGGGGTTTCAATTTCCAGGACACCCCGCCACCGAGGGGTTTCACAAGCCCCCCGGTGACGGGGTTTGTGACTTTTTGAGTACCTGGTTTGCGAGCGGTTTGAGTGAGGGTCGGAGAATATTCCATACAGTAGAAGGGAACCTTCTGGGCCCCGCTACAGCATGGCCCAAAAAGATTCCGTACAAGCGAAAAAACAAAACCCACAATCCCGGTTGTAATTAGGGGACTGGCTTGCTTGAGGTTTGACTGTTCGAGTACCTACCTTGTGAGCGGTTTCAGTGGGGGTTCCAAGGATCCCCCATATGATTGAAGGCAACCTGCTGAGCCTCAATACCGTGGGGCCTAGCAAGAGTCCAGGCAAGCAAGAGAATGAAACCTGGTTTGTGAGAGGTTTGAGTGGAGGGTCCAAGAATCCCCCACACAATAGAAGGGAACCTGCTGAGACCCACTACAGTGGGGCCCAGCAGGAGTCGAGGCAAGCAAAAAGATGAAACTCACAACCCCGGATGTAATAAGGGATTGGTAAGTACTCATGAAATAGGTCACCTACCACTTCACCATGTGCTTTAATGATATTCGACAAAATGTGCAAAACATTCTTGGTTCCAGGAAACAAGCAAGTGTCATTATTAAAACTTCTATGAATGTTCTAGGATGCCAACCCACTATGTACACAGGAAAGCCAGTGCATGATGTACACGTGATTGGCCATAAATGTGCTGGCAGTCAATGTTGTAACTCAACAAGTGAGAAAACTTTTCTTTGTCTTTGTTTTTAGGTTGCACCATTGCCATTGAAACATGCAGTGCAAGGCTTTCCATAACCGGACTAACTAGTGATGCATGGACAGCCAAATCAAGGTATTGAACTGAACCATAAGCTCAAACCACAACTTAAGGCCGTTTGGCACATGGTTGTAAGAGGTGTCCATGTTCAAGTGCGGACAGGACAACTTCATGGAATCACTAGAAACTGGCTAAATCAGTTTCTACCACGTACAAGTGAAGTGGAAGTTTTAGAGCCATTTCTTATCTTGCCCATGCGCTCGTCACCTTTCCAGTGTGGAACAACAATTATAGCACTTTTGTTCCTTTTCTTGGCAAACCACCCTTCTCACAAATGGCAGCTTAGCAGCAGAACAACAGGACCTGGGAGTCTCAGTTCCCTTCTTGGTATTGGAGGTAAACTGCCAAACATACCCAGCACATGAGCAGGTCCAAAGGCATAACAGTGACAGAAATTGCCAAACACTCCAAATACTACACATGTGCCTTGGAAAAGTGTGGAGACCATTCTTTGGTGTGAGAATCTGCCTCAGGGTGCCCCTGGTTGTCACTGAAATTGTTCGTTTGTTGAGGATCGATTTTGTGCGGCTGTTTTGTGGGGTTGGGGTAGTGGGCCTACGAAATTCACACGTGTATACACTCATTTTTTAAAATTCGGTTGATTTTTTGTTAGTTTTTCCTAAAGTATCGACGACTTGTCCAACAAATGTTTGCATGATGTAGGCATGCCCTAACTGCTGCATTACATGTTGCTTTTACAACTTCAACCTTATAATCGCCATCGCCGTGTCCATCGGATCGAGAGAGAAGCGAGTGCCATGTCCGTATGGACTTCTACGCGGCATGTCCATCGCATCCTTGCAGATGCCAAAACATCCTCGTCGCCCAACGACTCCCCCGCCTGCTCAACAAATGCTCAACAAATGTTCAACAAATGCTCAACAAATGGTCGACAAATGCTCAACGCACACAACTGAGCTCCCAACAATCTCTTTGTGATTGTTGGGTTGCTCTTGCTGAAAACCATTGCCACTCAACGAAAACGTTCGCCACTTTGCGGCGCTCACCTACGATTCCGATCCCTTGCGCAACTGACGAGTTTTGGTTCAGTTGCAGAACAAACTCAAGGGTTTGACGTCTAGTTCAACTTCACGGTGGGATCGAAATCAAAAACTTTAAGACCGAACATGAAAACCCAACAAACTTAGGTCGGAAGGTGGGCTGTAACTTCCGATTCTGTTGAATCGCTAGTTGGGAGCGCCCAACTAACAATTTCAGCGACAACCAGGTGCACCCTCAATGTACACTTGGCAGTGCCAGAAGTACGAGGCACCTCATTTTGGAGAAGTGTTGAGTCCAACTTCATCATACGCTTAAGATTCTCCCGTGACAAATCTCACTTTGCCATTTCTGCATTATCACTTTCTGCCCACATCTTTACCAGGTGTGGGTACCAAACCTGGTAAAGAGAAATTGAATTTTGAATAATTGGATGACTTGAATTTTGTTGAATTCTTCACGTCGAAAGTTTTACTCCATGCTTCCAGATTGCAATAATGTTTCGCAGCCTTGGTAGGACCTCAGGTTCAGCCAACAGATGTAGTGAAGGGGGGTGACATTTTTTTTCAAATATAAGGTTACTAGAGAAATGGATGTAGAAGAAGGATGCCACATCAGTGCACGTGACCAGAGAGCTGGATAAATTAAGTTCTTTTCCAATCTCTGATTTCCATGCATGTAGAGGACAGGGTACAAAACATATTGCTGAAGTGTATCACCTGACCCCCCACCATCACCTCTCCCCATCCCAAACCCCATCTTCTGACCTTTGATTTCCCAGAACGCCCACCCACCTTCCTGTCCAGCCCCATAACCATCCGCACATCCAGCCAATGTAAATCTATCATACCCAGCCAGTGAAAGTTCCAGCGGCCAACCCTTAGCACACTTGGGTACCGTCAGGTTAACTGTTGCATTCCGCTTGCTGGAAAGTGGATAAACATCAAGGAGCCTGCTGCCATAGGAGAGCTTAGCAAGCAGCCACACACCACAAGCCACTGGCTGCAGGAGGCATGCAAGCGGCTCTGTTGCCCCACTCAATGGGGCGTTGAGACACAAGCCTTGCAGCACCAGAAAAACTGCATGCACTTGGACCCTGGTTCACATTCTTTACGTAGTAGTTGTGGAACGCAAATGATGCACGTGCAAATAGCGTTGCACGATCCGAACAAGTGGCACCAGGCTGTATCAGCTCACAACCAGCCCTTCCTGTGCCACATGCCCAGTCAAGTGCACCCTGTGCTCTGGTTCCTTCTGCACCATCACACACTCTGTCAAACGTCCTAGGTGATGGAGTAGGGGTGGGAGACAGGGTGGAAGATGGTGTGGGAGAAGGGGTGGGAGTAGTAGGGATTGGGATGGGAGTCGTTGTAGAAGATCCACCAGCAAGTATAGCAAGTGCTCCCACCAATGGAGAGTTGACGAATGTCGACACCTCACTCTGCTGGTAGTTGTCTCGCTGGTCAGAAAACCCATCTCTATCACTTGGACCACCCACCACGGCTCCCTCTAGGATGTTGGGGTTGGGGTTGGGAGAATGAATGTGGGTCCAACCCACACCGCATGCCAGGCCAGGAGGAAGCTGCTGAATTGAAAGTATGGATGAGCCACGGTGGTGGATCTTCCTTGGGAAGTTGTTGCCAAAGCCAACCATGTAGCTCATGCCAATAGGGTTGTTCCCTAGAATGTAGTCCACCTGCGCACATGCCACACATGAAAAGTGGTAAGTGGGTGGCATGAATCCATAGGAACACGATGTTGACACAAGCATCAACAAACGTGGAAGAAGGAGTTGTCCTTGGACAGCCCATCAAGTTTGTCTTCTTCTGGAAACAGGCCATCCTTCTGCCCCTTGCAAGCGATTCAAACCTGGGATTTCACAAAGGCACGGAGGTCAGAAGGCTGATCGTCTGGCAGGCAAAGTCCTGAGCTCATCTCCAGTACAGCTCCAGAGCGCTGGTAGTCCACAGGGACTGCCTGCCCTCGAACAGAACCTGCCTCACAGAGAAACACAGCATTTAGACAGTTTGCTTCGATCAAGCATCCGCAGCGAACAAATAGGCGAGTATAATGGCTAGGAAAGGTGCAAGAGGTTGAGGTGGAAGCCCCACATTCATGTCAGAAGAGGGGTGAGAGGATAGACCTTTGAGAGGAGAATCTGTGCACCACTGAACATGTTATCCCAGCTCAGAGTGGGTGCCACATTTGTTCCACCAAAGCTGGCACTGTTGTTGGCCACATATGCGGCGTACTGAGCATCGTCGGGAGACGCACGCACAAGCCATGCTGCTGCCCACAGCAGCTCGTCCTGTTTCTCATACACACGTGTGGAGGGAAGCAAAGAGGTGCCACAATCACTCCATGGACATAACTGAAAATGTTTTCTGGGACCCGAGGACGAAGCAGACAAGCAAATGAAGATCAAATGTGCATCCATGTGCATGTAGAGTACGTTTGTCGAACGTGAACATTTCAGCCTTACACGGGTGCAGTTTCTGCACCCAAAAAAGGTACAAAATGTACATTTTTTCAGTTCTCAGTTCATACCCGGATGAGTGCATGTGCACGTCACGCATGCTGTCCAAAGACACGGAAAAAAAGCACGGCAAAGGTAAGGGCACAGCCAGTCGTTATGACAAAAAAACCCAATGAGACACGGAAACAGTATTGCAGCAGTGCACACTCACATTAAACCCAGAAAAGGAGTTGTAGTATCTTTCAACGCCTGGGATACTCCTTGTGTAGGCCACACGGTAGCTGTCCGCGAAAGTGAACAGTTGCGGCACAAAAACTGGGAGTTTCCAGCGAATAACCTTCATCGCAGTTGTGCATGCCATGTCCCAAGTGTAAAGCCTCACTTCAAAAGTTCTTCATTGTTGAAAAATTGCCCCTCCGCATGCCCAAGTGCGGCGCCGGGAGGCGCCGACGAGCCGCCAGAAAGTGAAAACGCCGACGAGCTGCGTAAATTACTCCTTCTGGTGCGTTAGGCTCTTGGTACACCTAAAGTCCTTGTACCACGCCAGATTTGCCCTTTCCTTCTGCGACATGTCGGACTTGGCCATGAAGAGGCGGTCGCGCACCTCCTTGGCCACATTCATGTTGCCAAAATGGCGCACGCCGGTCTGGTTCTGCTGCAGTTGCTGCTGCTGCTGCTGACGTTACTGTGTTTCTTGTTGATGTTGCTGTGGAGACTGTTGCTTTTTCTGCTGCTGCTGCTGCTGCTCCTTATGGTCCCTCTTAAACTTGAAGGACTCTTTCTTGTAGTGCCCCTCTTTCTGGCAATACTGGCCCTTGCCTTTCTTCTTGCCTCTCTGCTGCCCGGACAGCTGCTGCTGCTGGTTGCGTGAGCCCATGGCCATGAAAGCTGCTTCTGTGCTGGGGCTCATGGAGGAGGGGAGCTTGATGTCTATTGTCATGGGTGTGCTGATTGGCTTGCAGTCCTCCATGTTCTAAAGCTTGATGACTTCCATGATGTACTTGGTTTGGTTGAGCTCGATGTTGTTTCTTGCTCAGTTGCGGTGGACGGCTATGCCCAGGTAGAACTTGAGGGGATCCATGTCCTTCATCTTGAACGTGTTGCTCAGATCTGTCTTCAGCGTGTTCAACAGTTCGACCGATGACGAGCAGATGATAAGGTCATCCACGTACAGTGCAACCAGCATAAAGCCTTGCTTATCCTCCCACACATAGACACAAGGATAATTTTGGCAGTGTGTGAAGGTGAGCAGGGCCATGAAGCCGTCCATCTCTTTATACCACATCCTTGGGGCCTGTTTGAGCCCATACTATGCTTTAACGAGTTTGCAAACCTTGCCCTCTGGAACTTTCACTCCCTCTGGCACTTCCATCAATACTTCTTTATTTAGCTTTCCGTAGAGGAAAGTTGTCTTGATATCCATCTGGTGGACCTCCAGATCTTTTGCAGCAGTGATACCCAACATGGATCTGATGGAGGCAAAGGTGACCACAGGCGTGAAGGTCTCCTCGTACTCTGAGTCTGTACGCTGGGAAAACCCCTTTGCCATCACTCTTGCCTTCTACTTGTCGATTATACCATCCTGCTTGAACGTTTTCTGGAGTACCCACTTTGACCGCACCACGTGCATGTTTGGGGGTCTGCCCACCAGAACCCATGTTCCGTTTTCTTCAATGGATGCGATTTCGCTATCCAATGACTCCTTCCTGTTGGCCGCATCCCACATGTTCATAGCCTTTGTTACGGTCACAGGCTCTCTCTGAGCCAAGCATGACCAGCTGATTCCAGTCCATTCCGCACTCTCAGCATCGTATTCAGGCGGAGGTTTCTTCTGGCGCGTACTATGCCGGAGTGTTACTGGTGGTCCTTCAAGGCTTGTTTCCTTCTGTTGCTCGTGCGCTGCCAGTGATCCGGTGTTTGAGGAAGAGCCACCGGCCTCAGAGTTTGACTCAGATGCCTCGGACGACTCAGAGTCAGTGTTTGAGCCTATCGTTGTGCCAGCCTGCATAGCGACTCTCCCTGCAGGACCATCCTTCTTTGGCACCATCGGCCACTTTTCTGGTGCCTGATCACCTCACTCGAGCAACAACCCACTCTCTTGATTTGGAACATGGATAGGGTTCAGCGACTCTCCCTTGTCGAGCGTCCTTTCATAAAACTTGACATCTCGGCTCCAAATGAGCTTTCGAGCCCCTTGGTTCCACAGCGTGTATGCCTTGTGTGCGGTGTCGTATCCGACCATTACACACTTATGAGCAAATGCATCCAGCTTTCCACTTCCTTCTCTTGCTTGGACCTTTGCCCAGGCAGTACAGACAAAGACCCTCAAGTGTGAGTCATCTGCCTTCTTACCTGACCAAGCCTCCTGTGGCATCCTGAGCTGCTTCTCTTGCTCCTTCTTATGACGACTTCCAAGCGCGACTGCCGGAGTGAGATTTACAAGGTAGCAAGCAGTTATTGGAGCTTCACTCCAGAAGCGAGGTGGGACTTTGGCATCAAAGAGGATGCTTTGTGTCATGCCGAGGATAGTCTGGTTCATCCGCTCGGCAACGCCATTGCTCTAGGGGATGTAAGGCGTGGTGGTCTGGTGCTTGATGCCATATTGGCTCAACCAGCCTTTGTACGCCTCGTACTCACCACTCTTGTCCGTGCGCATTACCTTGACCTTCTTTCTTGTTCACCGCTCTACCATCACGACAAACTCTTGCAGCTTCTCCGTGACCTCTCCCTTCATCTTGAGGAAGAAGATGCACATCTTGCGACTGTGGTCATCGATGAAGGTCAAAAAATACTTGCTGCCGCCGTTCGAAGGGGTGCGGAATGGTCCGGACACATGAGAATGAATCAGGTCCAAGATTGATGCCGCACGTTTCCCATTACGCTTAAAAAGCTTTCTCTTTGCCTTGCCTTGGAGGCATGGCTCACACTGATTTTTGCACTTTCCTTCATCCTTGGCCTTGCAGCCCTCCATCCCATGAACCACTTCGTGCTGCTGTATGGCTTGTAGTGTGCTTTCGGCCACATGGCCAAACCGCTTGTGCCACAGCTCAGCATCTGTGTCGGTGGAGTTGGCCGCCATGGTGACGGCTTGTGGTGCAATATCAGGCTAAGGAGACTTGGACTCTTCAACTGTCGCATATCTCTCATTTGTAGTTTCAAGGGGTTTGGTCTGCAGCACGCAGAGTCCATCAACTCTTAGGACCTATGCGACAAGACTCTCCTTGGCATAGGAGATCTTGATGTCCTTCTTCTTCACAATCACGGCCTCCTCCTCCGTGAAGACTACCGTCATGTCATGGTCCGTGATTTTGGACACTGACAAGAGATTTGCCGTAAAAGATGGTATGTAGACGACGTTCACCAGATTCAAGTCTTTTTCAGGACCATTCACGTTGATGATGATCAACTCGCCTTGCGCATGGACAAGGCTGCCATTGCCACACCTAAAATGACGTTCAGTGTCACCAATGGAGATGAACCCATCCTTCTCCGTTGAAGAGTAGTGGTTTGTGCCGGATCGAGCCCGTAGGGTCCACGCATGAGCAGTGCGGCTCCCTTGGATGCCGGCATGCTCTCAGCCATCATGTTTGTCAACTCCTTACCCTTTCCTTTGCCCTCATATCTACGACCATGATCTCCGTCTTCCTTCTTGGGAGCCCTATACTCCCGTGCTCAATGCCCAGGCTTACCACAGTTATGGCACTTCCGAAGACGCTTCAAACTCTTTCCACCGCCACCATTGCCTCTTCTTCTACCGCCACCACTTTCGCTACTGCTCTCACCAGAAGAGGAGTTGTTGCCACGACCACTATACTTTGAAGCATTGGCTGAATTGTTAACCTCACTACCGCTGCGACGCATGGCCTCATTGGTTGGAACTGGAGGAGAGAGGGAGCCTTGGAGCAGCAAGCATGTGGAACTAGAAGGACATCACTTGTGCTGAAGAATGGTTCTCGAATCACTCAAAATGATGGAGTACATATAGAGCTAGAGCTTGGGCAAGTCAGCCCTCTCACAAGTCACACCACTTAGCCATGGAGGCTAAGGCATACACACTAGAATCCATAATCTCACACAAGGGAGGAAATCAGCTTAGCAATCAGGCTGACCACTCACACACGACCTAGAGAGCTAGAAAATGCTCTCATGGCACACTCCTAGTGGTCACATAACTCACAATCCCATGGAGAATCGCCATGTGTCCATGGCTAGCACACAAGGATCTCACCTCACCTAAAAAGTAAGGAGAGGTACCTTTTTCCTAGTCAGCATACTCTGACAAGGCAATCCAAGAATTTAGGACCTTTTGGATATTTCTCCCGTCAGGTCTTGACCCTATACCTCTTGCCTTTTTCTTTTCTCAGGCTAAGGCATGGAGCCATCGCCTATGGTGACCCGGATATCGGCGGTCGATGACCCCAAAAAGTTCGAAAATTCATATATGTGAATCCGACTGTTGGATCTGCCTCAATCTAGGACCGTGGACATTTTGCCACCTGATATTTCCAATGGTGATGTCACACTGACGATCGGAGCAGGCATCTAGTACTTTCTTGGAACTTGCTCCTATGGACCTGTAATTGAGCCGGATGGCTCCTTTTCCAACAATCTCCCACTTTGCCACAGTCAGAGTGTGCTGAGTCCACATGCCTTCGTGCAGATTTGCTGCTTTGCACAAGTCACTGGCTTGGTGCAGAAATCAGCGATGTGCTTGCTCATTGGAGTAAATTCTAGCTTGATAGCTCCATGTTCCTGATGAAGTGATATGCGATGTCAATGTGCTTGGTGCGTGCATGGTGCTGAGGATCCTTGGCGAGTGCTTGGTGCGTGCATGGTGCTGAGGATCCTTGGCGATGGTGTGGTTGTCGACGCGCACAGGAACTTGAACTTCTGCACTCCCACTCATCTCTGCCATCAGACGCTGAAGCCAAACTGCTTCCTTGGCTCCAAAGCTGAGAGAGAAATACTCAATTTCCGTGCTTGAGGTGGCCACGACCACCTACCGCTTGCTGCACCAGCTGATGGCCCCACCATTCATGAGGAACACATGTCCAGAGATGGACTTGCGGTCCTCAGGGTTTGAAGTCCAAACTACGTCTATATAGCCGATGATATTGTTGTTGTTGTCGTTGTAGGTGATAGCGATGTTGATGGTTCCAGCAAGGTAGCGGAAGATTTGCTTCACTACCTTCTAGTGCTCAGGTCCGGGGTTTGCCATGTGTTGGCTTACATTGCTAACAACGTGTGCAAGGTCCGGCCTGGTTGCAAGCATCAGGTAGAAGAGGCTACCGAAGGCACTCTGGTACTTTTGCTACTCGGCAGCATCTGCTTCTCCATTGAAGCTCACGACATACTGCCGCATCCCCAACGGCGTGCCGATGGGTTTTGCCTCTGCCATGCCAAACCGCTGCAAGACATCCTTGATGAAGCGGCATTGCTGCAGCGAGAGAGAGCGTGATTTTTGGTCATGCGTGATCTGGATTCCGAGGAAGTATGACGCCTCCCCAAGATCAGACCTTTGGAAGCCTTCCCTGCATGGCCTCCTTAAACTCCTGTAGTGCAGACATGGTGTTGGAAAGGAGGAGCATGTCTTCCTCATACACGATGATGAGAAGGACCTCATGCTCATGCTACCAACGGTAGACACTGTACTCACACTCGCTGTGCTTGAACCCCATGCACTGCAATACCGCATCCAACTTCTGGTTCCAAGCACTCGAAGCTTGCATGAGGCCGTACAGCGACTTCTGCAGCTTGCAAACGAGGTGCCCCTCGCCATCCATGACGAATCCCTCCAGCTGCTCCATGTAGATTTCTTCCTCCCAGTCACCATTCAGGAACGCCGTCTTGACGTCCATGTGTAGGACCTCGAAGTCCTCTGCTTCTGCATGGGAAAAGAGCGTACGGACAGAGGTAAACTTTGCAACAGGAGCAAACGATACCGTGTAGTCAATGCCTTCTTGCTGCGAGTAGCCCTTGGCGACTAGCCTTGCCTTGTACTTTTCCAGGTTGCCATCTACTCCGCGCTTCTCCTTGAACACCCACTTGCACTTGATCAACTTACGTCCATGTGGACGCTCAGTTAGCTCCCACGTACCATTGTCAAGCTGCGACTGTATCTCCTGCTGCAGAGCTTGTGCCCAATCTGCTACATCCGGGGCAGCCATGGCCTCCCTGTAGGACGTTGGCTTGTCTGAATCTGCTGCAACTGCGACATTGATCTCATCTGGTTTTTGCTACATCCAGAAATACCCGCGCTCACCAGGCTTCTAGCGCACCCTGAGAGGGTACTTTCGACCAGGTACTTGAGCGTTAGCAGGCGGCTGGCGCGGTGGTGCTGGCACAACTGCTCCTACTGATGGTGGTAAATCTTCTTCCTCTGCTTCTGCCGATGAGGTCGCTGTATCTGCTGCATCAAACATGGGAAAGTATACCGGTTATCCCACTCTCACGCTGGAGGAAGGATCAAGAGAGACTGGGTCAGGAAGGATATCTGCTCCCACTACCTCCTCAGTTGTTGCTTCTGCTGCCTCCTCACAAACAATGTTGGTGCCGATGACATTGCTCTCATTGAAGACGACATCCCTGGAGATGATGACATGGCTTGTATCCCTCTTGTAGAGGCGATACGCCTTGCTTGCCATGTCATAGCCGATCAGCATCTTTGCGCTCTTCGCGTCCCATATCTGCTGCTTCTCCTTGGGCATGTGCATGTATGCCAAGCTACCAAACGCGCGAAGATGATCCACGCTTGGTTTCTTTCCGAACCATGCCTTGTATGGCATCATATATTCCAGGGCCTTGGTTGGACTGCGGTTCTTGATGTACACCGTAGTGCTCACTACTCGGCCCAAAAGTCGTAGGTCAGCCAAGCCGCGTGTAGCATTGAGCGCGCCAACTCAACAATGGTGCAGTTTGCGCATTCTGCTACGCCGTTCTTCTGTGGCGAGTATGGCAAGGTGCGCTGCACCTTGATGAGTGCTGCTGGGAGGTAGTCCTGGAACTCTTTGCTCACGTACTCTGCACCGCAGTCGCTGCGCAGCGCCTTGATTTTCTTGCCAGTCTGGTTCTCCACCATGGCCTTGAACTCCTTGAATATGTCAAAGCACTGGTCCTTGGAGGAAAGGAAGTACACAGCAGTGTAACGGCTGAAATCATCAATAAAGGTGAGAAAATACGCAGAGCCTCCAAAGCTCTGGGTCTGCATCGGGCCATACAAGTCTCCGTGGACAAGCTCCAGCACCTCCTTTGCACGCTCTCCTACTCCACAGAACGCCTCGCGATGCTGCTTCCCCTCCAAACAGCCGATGCACAACCACTGCTCAAAGTTAGACATGGTGGGTAAGTCACTTACCATCTGTTTTGTTTGACATTGCTACAAGGCGCGCATGCCAATGTGGCCGTAGCGCGCATGCCACATTCCGCCATCTGTGGCCTGTACCATTGCTGCAAGACTTTGCTCGCGCCTTCCTTCACCGACCTGGCCAACTCCTCTCCGTTTCCTTGTCGAGGATGAAGCCATAGTCGTTTTCAAAGACGACGCGCAAACCTGTGTTGAAAGAGAGGATACTCAGATAAGGTTGAACACAGCATCCGGTACATATAGCATGCCATGGAATACTCCCACTTCAATGCTACGCGGGGTCTCCAACCACATCTCCACAATCCCAATCCCCTCAGCATACACCACCTGATCATCACCCAAAGCAATCGGACGGGAGAGAATAGAGAGCAATTGCGTAAAGTACTACTTGTGGTGCGTCAGGCTTTTGGTACACCCGGAGTCCTTGTACCATGCAAGATCCGCCTTCTCCTTCAGCGACATATCAGACTTCGCCATAAAGAGGCAGTCGTACACCTCCTTGGCCACGTTCATGTTTCCAAAATGGCGCATGCCGGTCCGGTTTTTCTGCTGCTGCTGCTGCTGACGTTGCTTTGACTGCTGCTGCTGTTGCTATGGAGGTTGCTGCTTTTGCTGCTACTGCTGCTGCTCCTTCTGGTCCCTCTTCAACTTGAAGCACTCTTTCTTGTAGTGCCCCTCTTTCTGGCTAAAGTAGCACTTGCCCTTCTTCTTGCCTCTCTGCTGCCCGGACTGCTGCTGCTGCTGGTTGCATGAGCCCATGGCCATGAAAGTTGCATCATTTCTGTAGCTGCCGCCGTTGCGCTTTGCGGCATTGCAATGCAGCTCTACCTGCACCAGGTCGAGAGTCAGCTGGCACTCCAAGGTCTCTTGCATCGTGTCATAGCTCGTTAGGAGTCCCCTCAGTAAGAGAAGGACAAAGCGCGTGTCTTCCACAGGGTTGCCGGCCGCTTTCAGGTGCTTTGCCAGCTCCTTTGCCCTGTCCAAGTACGCCTCCATCCCTTTGCCAACCTACATTTTCAACGCCATCATCTTCTTCTCCAAAAGCATGACGGATGCAAGATCCTTGCACTCATACTTCTTGCACAACGTGTCCTACCCCTCTTTTGCAGAAGCCTTGTCACTCACGTACTGGAGATGCAGGTTGGAGATGGTGTTGAAAAGTAGCCTGTAAGCCTGCGTGTCCTTATTCCATTTCTTATACGTCGCTGCTGCAGTTGTAGATGAACTTGCATCTGCTGCACCTTTCTGCGGTGTCTTCTCCGACACGACCTCTGCTGCGATGATACCTTTTGCCTGTGGAGGTGGAGCGCGCTCGTTGCCACTCACCACCTCCCACAAGCCCCTTTCCTCCAAAACGAGGCGTGTACAGATCTTCAAAAACGTGAAGTTAGCGCGTCCTTCTTGCCTCTCCAAGGGCTAGGCTACTGTTACCACACCGGCTGCTGCCATTTTCAGCCTTGGTGATGGTCAGTGTTGTCCTTGAGTGGCAGCGCTACCCGTGCTTCTGCTGTTGCTTCTGCGAGAAATTTGTCTGACAGATATGAACTATAGAGGCCATCACACTGGGAATTTTGAAATATTGAGCCCACCACTGGAACATTCAGCTCAAAACCTTTCAGATCCACTCATAAAAGAGGGTCATCAATGGGGGAGTTTGAAAGATATGCCCTCTTGAAAACAAGGAATGCTTCTGCTCCTACTCCTGCTCACACGAGCCAGCTTGTAAACGACGTTTTCTCCTAACGTACCAATGGAATGCAAATATTTTTGCTTCAATGGAAAGCTTTGGAAAATACTTGGATTCTTATGTGCTACTTTTAAAATTTGACAAAGAAACGAGAGAGTTATGGTCATCACAGGGCGACATTCTTACTCAGAGAGAATAGTGTAGCTCTTGCCTACCTCGTTTTGCAGCATAACTCTCAATCTGACTGTTGGATCTTCGCGACTTTGGGTTCGTTGGAAAGCTTGTCTCTTCAGCTTGAAGATCCGGTGGTGGATATTCAAATTTGGTGAAGTTTTACTCCAACCTGTCACTTTCAAAGCGATGGCCTCTGCTGGTTGAAAGAGGCAGAACCTGGCTCTGATACCAAGTGTTGGAACTGGAGGAGAGAGGGAGCCTTGGAGCAGCGAGCATGTTGGACTGGAAGGGCATCAATTGGGCTGAAGAATGGTTATTGAATCACTCAAAATGACGGAGTAAATATAGAGCTAGAGCTTGGGCAAGCCAGCCCTATCACAAGCCACAGCACTTAGCCATGGAGGCTAAGGCACATACACTAGAGTCCATAATCTCACACACGGGAGGAAATCAGCCTAGCAATCAGGCTGACCACTCAAACACGACCTAGAGAGCTAAAAAATGCTCTCATGGCACACTCCTAGTGGTCACATAACCCACAATCCCATGGAGAATCGCCATGTATCCATGGCTAGCACACAAAGATCTCACCTCACCTAAAAAGTAAGGAGAGGTACGTTTTTCCTAGTCAGCACATTTTGACAAGGCAATCCAGGAATCTAGGACGTTTTTGGATGTTTCTCCCATCAGGCCTTGACCTTGGACCTCTTGCCTTTTTCTTTTCTCATGCTAAGGGATGGAGCCATCGCCCATGGTCACTTGGATATCGGTGGTCGATGACCCCAGAAACTTCGAAAATTCATATCTCCTAATCGGATTGTTGGATCGGCCTCAAACTTGGATCGTCAACATTTTGCCACCTGATCTTTCACATAGTTAAATCAGATCAACGATCGAAGCACGTATTTGGTACTTTCGTGGAACTTGCTCCTGTGTACTTGTAACTGAGCCGGATTGCTCCTTTTCCAACATCGTTGTGCACGTATTCGGACAATGCCTCATACGTCAAGTCCTCCTCCTTCCAACCGCCAAAGACGGTAATCAGGGGACCCCAGGTTTCAGGTAGCGACATGAGGAGGATCATGGCCTACATGTTGGTGTCGATTTCCCAGTTCATTTGGGTCATTTACTACAGTAGTCCTTAAAACCGTAACCCTCATTGAAATCAGCTTTTGCAGGATGAAAAGGCGATTTGCAAGAGCCGTTGATTGGAGTACACGTGCAAGCTTCTCATAAGACTTTGATGCATGTGTGATGCCTTGGAGGGGGACATGCTGTGACTCGTGCACTGATCTCACAAGAATTGCAAGCGCTACGTCATTTCTGACACTCCACGCTTCATATCCAGCATCTGTTTTTGGATGTTCAACCTCTTCTCGAAGGAACATCTTCAAGTAGCCACGCACTCTCTTGACAATCTCAAATTTCCATCTCCAAAAGGGAAAACCAAACCCTGTGAACTTTGACATCCCACTATTGACCTGCTTGATAGTGACCGTCGCAGTTGTCGTCATACTGCTTCTCTGCTTCTCTACTTCTCAGCTTCGTGGAGGCAGATGTAGGCTCATGTAGGCTGTTGTCTACTATTGGTTTAGAAGGTGCAGATCTGTCGCTTACCCCTTAGCCGTTGATCGCCTGCAAACAGAGAAGAACGCACACTAGCAAACCCAAGGTCGTGCCTCCAAAGGCAGAGCTTATCCTGGTTAGGGCCCAAAGGTCGTACCACCAAGGACAAAACTTATCCTTGGCCCTTGTTCGCTAAGTGCAAGCACCCGCCGTTAGAGCTGATGGAGCAGATGGAGCAGATGGAGCAGATGGAGCTGATGGAGCTGATGCATGCTGCGAGACAGAGAGGGCGAATGAGTGCACAAAATCATGCATTACAACTAGTTAACGTGGGCCCATAACCCTTTGTCAACCTGCCTGAGGCGACGGTCTAGAAAACGGGTTCCGACAAAATGTTTCCCGCCGACCGCTCTTGGTATTGCAACCAAGCGATGATATCATCCTCAAAGCCAAGGTTCCACACTCAGCAGTTCATAGGAATCACTTCCTTGCACTGTGTCCTTTGCACCTGGTCACTTTCACGTGAGGAGCAAACTCGCGGGGCTTAGACCAACCAATGCTTCTTTAGTGTCTCCCTCTGGTGGACAACTATGTGAGGAGTCTCAAAGGTAAGAACTGTACTCAATGACAGGGAACCGACATGTTCTTATAGTCCTAGAGCCAGCCTCTAGCCTAGGCGCGCAGTGGCTCCTTGGATGAACAACTTTGGGGGCAATCTGGATTGCGTCATCCCCCCTGCCTACATGGCGCTCCTTGGGACCGCCAAGTAGCGCCAGCCACAAAAAAGGACCTTGGAATGTTCTAAGATGTCTCTTAGAACCTTCTTGTCCCCCTTTTGGTCATAAAGAAAATGAGTCACAGGGTTGGGATTTGACCCATTGACCTGTCGCTCCAGAGACTTACTGTCTAACCCACAAAGAGTTAACCTAGGTAGTATTTGCTGGCTATACTATCCAGATTAGACCAAGGGGACTTGCTCCAAAGGAGCAGTGCATGCCTTGTCTATCTGGACCAGACTTAGAGGATTTAGTCACAAGCAGTAGTGCATGCCTAGTCCGTCTTTTGCCTGTCAAAACATCAGCCATGGACAAGGAGCATATCAGGTTAAAACTTTGAGCAGTTTGCAAACCTGGCCCTCTGGAGCTTTGACTCCCTTGAGCACTCCCATCAGCACTTTTTTGTCTAGGTTCCCGTGGAGGAAAGCTGTCTTGACATCCATCTGGTGGACCTCCAGATCTTTTCTAGCAGCGATGCCCAACATGGATCCGATGGAGACAAAGGTGACGACACGGGCAAAGGTATCCTCGTACTCTAAGCATACATGCTGGAAAAATCCCTTCGCTACAACTCTTTCCTTGTAGTTGTCGATAATACCATCTGCTTGAACGTTTTCCAGAGTAGCCACTTTGATCCCACCACATGTGCGTTTCGGGGCCTGTCCAGCAGAACCCATGTTCTGTTCTCTTCAATGGATGCGAGTTTGCTATCCACTACCTCCTTCCACTTGGCCGCATCTGGCATGTTCATAGCCTCCGTTACGATCACAGGCTCTCCCTGAGCCAAGTATGACTAGCTGGGTCTAGTCCATTCCGCATTCTCATCATCGTACTTGGGCGGAGGTTTCTTCTGGCGCTTACTACGCCAGAGAGTTGCTGCTGGTGCTTTAAGGCTTAGCTGCTTTTGCTGCTCCTGCGCTACAAGTGATCTATTCTTTGTGGAAGAGCCAACGGCCTCAGAGTTTGACTCAAAGGCCTCGGACGACTCAGACTCAGTGTCAGAGTTCGTCGTTATGTCAGCCTACACAGCCACTCTCCCTGGAGCACCATTCTTCACTGCTATCATCTGCAAGTTTTTTGGTACCTGATCACGTGACTCGAGCAACACAACCCACTCTCCTGATTTGGGAGCATGGACAGGGTCGAGCGACTCTCCCTTGTTGAGCGTCCTTTCATCAAACTCGACATCTCGGCTCCTTATGAGTTTTCTAGCCGCTTGGTCCCAAAGCATGTACGCCTTGTGTGGTGTCGTATCCAACCATTACACACTTATGAAAGTGTGCATCCAGCATGCCACTTCCTTCTCCTGCTTGGACCTTTGCTCACACAGTACAGCCAAGACCCTCAAGTGTGAGGCATGTGGCTTCTTCCCTGACCAAGCCTCCTGTGGCGTTTTGAGCTGCTTCTCTTGCTACTTCTTACCACGCCTTCCAAGCGCGGCTGCTAGAGTGATATTCACAAGGTAGCAAGCAATTGTTCGAGCTTCAGCCCAGAAGCGAGGTGGAGTTTGGCGTCAAAGAGCATGCTTCCTGTCATGCCAAGGATAGTCTGGTTCATCCGCACGGCAACGCCATTTCTCTAAGGGATGTAAGGCGTGGTGGTCTGGTGGTTGATGCCATATTGGCTCAACCAGCCTTTCCACGCCTCGTACTCACCACTGTTGTCCGTGCGCAGTGCCTTGAACTCCTTGCTTGTCTACCGCTCTACCATCGCGACAAACTCTTGCAGCTTCTCCTTTACCTCTCCCATCGTCTTGAGGAAGAAGATCCACATCTTGCGGCTGTGCTCATCGATGAAGGTCAAGAAATACTTGCTGCCACCGTTCGAAGGGGTGCCGAATGGTCTGCGCACATCAAAGTGAATCAGGTCCAAGATTGCTACCGCACGTTACCCATTACGCTCAAAGGGCTTTCTCTTTGCCTTGCCTTGGAGGCATGGCTCACACAGCTTTTTGCACTTTCCCTCATCCTTGGCCTTGCATCCCTACATCCCATAAACCACTTTGTACTTCTGCATAGTTTGTAGTATGCTGTTGGCCACATGGCCAAACGGCCTGTGCCACAGCTCAGCATCTGTGTCGATGGAGTTGGCCGCCATCGTGACGGCTTATGTTGCAACATCACGATTAGGAGACCTGGGCTCTTCAACGGCCACATATCCCTCATTTGTAGTTTCAAGGGGTTTGGTCTGCAGGACGTAGAGCCCATCAACTCTTGGGACCTGTGGGACAAGACTCTCCTTGGGATAGGAGATCTTGATAACCTTGTTCTTGACAATCACGGCCTCCTCCGTGAGGACAACTGTGATATCATGGTCCATGATTTTCGACACTGACAAGAGGTTTGCCGTAAAAGACAGCATGTAGACGACGTTGACTAGCTTCAAGCCTTTTTTAGCACTGTTCACGTTGATGTTGATCAACTTATCTCCCTCACCTTGCGCATGGACAAGGCTGCACTTGCCACACCTGAAATGACGTTCAATGTCACCAATGGAGATGAACCCATCCTTCTCCCTTGAAGAGTGGTAATTCGTGCCAGAGTCGAGCCCGTAGGCTCCACGCTTGAGAAGTGCCACTCCCTTGGTTGCCGACACCCTTTCCTTTGCCCTCGTATCTACCACCATGATCTCCATCTTCCTTCTTGGAAGCCCTGAAATCCTGTGCCCAATGCCCAGGCTTGCCATAGTTATGGCTCTTCCCAGGACGCTTCAAACTCCTTCTACTGCCACCATTGCATTTTCCTCCACCGCCACCGCTTCCGCTGCTGCTCTGACTACAAGAGGAGTTGTTGCCACGACCAACTTACTGTGTAGCATAGGCTGAAATGTTAGCCTCACTACTGTTGCGATGCATGGCTCCGTTTGTTGGAACTGGAGGAGAGAGGGAGCCTTGGAGCAGCAAGCATGTGGCCTTGGAAGGGCATGACTTGTGCTGAAGAATGGTTGTTGAATGACTCAAAATGATGGAGTACATATAGAGCTAGAGCTTGGGTAAGTCAGTCCTCTCACAAGCCACACCACTTAGCCATGGAGGCTAAGGCACACACACTAGAATCCATAATCTCACACAAGGGAGGAAATCAGCCTAGCAATCAGGCTGACCACTCACACACGACCTAGAGAGCTAGAAAATGCTCTCATGGCACACTCCTAGTGGTCACATAACGCACAGTCCCATGGAGAATCGCCATGTGTCCATGGCTAGCACAGAAGGATCTCACCTCACCTAAAAAGTAAGGAGAGGTACCTTTTTCCTAGTCAGCGCACTCTGACAAGGAAATCCAATAATCTAGGACCTTTTTGGATGTTTCTCCCATCAGGTCTTGACCCTGCACCTCTTGCATTTTTCTTTTCTCAGGCTAAGGAATGGAGCCATTGCCCATGGTCACCCGGATATCGGTGGTTGATGACCCCGGAAACTTCGAAAATTCATATCTCCCAATCGAACCGTTGGATCCACCTCAAAGTTGGACCGTAGATATTTTTCCACCTGATCTTTCCAATGAAGAAGTCGGATCAATGATCGAAGCAGGCATGTGGTGCTTTCCTGGAACTTGCTCCTGTGGAACTGTAACTGAGCCGGATGGCTCCTTTTCCAACATCGTTGTGAACGTATTCGGACACTACCTCATACTTCAAATCCTCCTATTTCCAACCGCCAAAGACAGTGATTAAAGAACCCCTGTTTTCAGATAGAAGAATTAGGAGGATCATGGCCTGCATGGTGGTATCGATTACCTAGTTCATTTGGGTCACTTGCTGTAGTAGTCGTTGAAACTATAACACGAAGTCCGAAATCGACTCTCCCTCACTTACCCTCATTGAAATCAGCTTTTGCAGGATGAAGAGGCGATTTGCAAAAGCCGTTGATTGGTGTACACGTGCAAGCTTATCATAAGCCTTTGATGCATGTATGATGCCTTGGAGGTGGACATGCTTTGACTCATGCATTGATATTACAAGAATTACAAGCGCCATGTCATTTTTGACACTCTACGCTTCATATCCAGGATCTGCTTTTCAATGTTTAACCTTTTCTCAAAGGGACATCTTCAAGTAACTACGGACTCTCATGACAATCTCAAATTGCCATCTCCACAAGGGAAAACCAAACCCTGTGAACTTTGACATCCCACCATTGACCTGCTCGAGAGTGAGCATTGTAGGTGTCGTCATACTGGTTCTTTACTTCTCTGCTTTGCCGAAGCCGATGTAGGCTGATGTAGGATGTTGTTTGCTATCGACTTATAAAGTGCAGATGTCTCGCTTACACCTCATCCGGTTATCACCTGCAAATAGAGAAGAATGCACACTAGCGAATCCAGTGTCGTGTCTCACAGGGCAAATCTTATTCTAGTCAGGGCCCAAGGGTCCTACCTCCAAGAACAGAGCTTATCCTTGGCCCTTGTTCGCTAAGTGCCAGCACCCGCCGTTGGAGCTGATGGAGCAGATGGAGCTGATGGAGCAGATGAAGCAGATAGAGCAGATGGAGCTGATGGAGTTGATGCATGCTCCAAGACAAAGGGCGAGAGAGTGCGCAAAAGCGTGCCATACAACTAGTCAGTGTGGGTCCATAATCCTTTGTCAACTTGCGTGAGCCGACGGTCTACAAAATGGGTTCTGACATAATGGTTCCCGCCGACTGCTCTTGGTATTGCAACCAAGAGATTATATCACCCTCAGAACCAAGGTTCGACACTGAGTAGTCCATATGAATCACTTCCTTGCACAACGTCCTTAGCACCTGGTCACTTTCGCGCGAGGAGCGAACTTATGAGGCTTAGACCAAGGAATACTTCTTTAGTGTCTGCCTTTGGTGGACAACTCTGTGACGAGTCTCAAAGGTAAGAACTGTACTTAATGACAGGCAACCGACAGGTACTTATACCCCTAGAGCTAGCCTCTTGCCTAGGCGCGTAGTGGCTCCTTGGATGAGCCACTTTGGTAGCAATCTGGATTGCGTCATCCACCCTGCCTACATGGTGCTCCTTGTGACCGCCAAGTGACGCCAACCACCAGGAAGGTCCTTGGAATGTTCTAAGATGTCTCTTAGAACCTTCTTGTCCCCCTTTTGTTCACAAAGAGAATTCGTCACCAGGCAGGGATTTGACCCAGTGACCTGTCGCTCTAGAGACTAACTCTAGAACGTCTAAACCACAAAGAGTTGTCCTAGGTAGTATTTTCTGGTTATATTATCCAGATTAGACCAAGGGGACTTGCTCCAAATGAGCAGTACATGCCTTGTCTATCTGGACCAGTCTTAGGGGACTATCCAAGGGAGTAGTGCATGCCTAGTCCGTCCTGTGCCTGTCCTAATATCAGCCATGGACAAGGGGCATATCAGGTCAATGCTTTGACTAGTTTGCAAACCTTGCCCTTTCGAGATTTGACTCCCTCGAGCACTTTCATGAGCACTTATTTGTGTAGCTTCCCGTAGAGGAAAGCTGTCTTGACATCCATCTGGTGGACCTCTAGATCTTTTGCAGTAGCAATGCCCAACATGGATCTGATGGAGGCAAAGGTGACGACTATTGGAAAAAGAGCCATCCGGCTCAGTTTCAGGTCCACGGGAGCAAGTTCCAGGAAACAAGCATAAACCTGCTCTGATCGTCAATCTGACTTTACCATTGAAATGATCAGGTGGGAAAATGTCTATCGTTCAAGTTTAAGGCCGATCCAATTGTCGGATTGGGAGATATGAATTTTTTAAGTTTCCAGGGTCATCAACCGCCGATGATTGGGTGACCATGGCCGATGGCCCCATGCCTTAGCCTGAGAAAGAAAAAGGCAAGAGGTCCAGGGTCAACACCTGATAGGAGAAATATCCAAAAAGGTCCTAGATTCTTGGGTTGCCTTGTCAGACTGTGCTGACTAGGAAAAACGTACCTCTTCTTTTTTTTTAGGTGAGGTACATCCTTCTGTGTTGGCCATGGATACATGGAGATTCTCCATGGGATTGTGGGTTATGTGACCACTAGGAGTGTGCCATGAGAGCATTTTCTACCTCTTTAGGTCGTGTGTGAGTGGTCAGCCTGATTGCTAGGCTAATTGCCTCCCTTGTGTGTGATTATGGACTCTAGTGTGTGAGCCTTAGCCTCCAGAGCTAAGTGGTGTGGCTTGTGAGAGGGCTGACTTGCCCAAGCTCTAGCTCTATATGTTCTCCATCATTTTGAGTGATTTAACAACCATTCTTCAGCATAAGTGATGCCCTTCCAGTCCCATATGCTTGCTTCTCCAAGGCTCCCTCTCTCGTGCAGTTCCAACAACAACACACGCAAATATCTCCTCGTACTCAAAGCCTGCACACTGGGAAAATCGCTTCGCCACAACTCTTGCCTTGTACTTGTCGATAATACCATCCTGCTTGAACTTTTTCCGGAGTACCCACTTTGACCCCGCCACATGTGCATTTTGGGGCTTGTGCACCAGAATCCATGTTCCGTTCTCTTCAATGGATGCGAGTTCGCAATCCACTGCCTCTTTCCACTTCGCCGCATCTAGTATGTTCATAGCCTCCGTTACGGTCACAGGCTCTCCCTGAGCGAAGCATGACCAGCTGATTCCAGTCCATTCCTCACTCTTAGCATCGTACTTGGGCAGAGGTTTCTTCTGGTGCGTACTACGCCATAGAGTTGCTGGTGGTGATTCAAGGCTTAGTTGCTTCTGCTTCTCCTGTACTGCCAGTGATTGGCTGTTTGAGGAAGAGCCACCGGCTTCAGACGACTCAGAGGCCTCGGTTGACTCAGACGTATTATCAGACTTTGTCCCCATGTTTGCCTGTACAGGCACTCTCCCTGGAGTACCATTCTTCACTGGCACCATCTGCCAGTTTTCTGGTGCCTCATCACCTGACTCGATCAACACAACCCACTCTCCTGATTTGGGAGCATGGACAAGGTTGAGCGACTCTCCGTTGTGGATCGTCATTTCATCAAACTCGACATCTCGACTCCTTACGAGCTTTCCAGCCGCTTGGTCCCACTGCCTGTATGCCTTGTGTATATTATCCTATCCAACCATTACACACTTACGAGTGTGTGCATCCAGCTTGCCACTTCCTTCTCCTGCTTGGACTTTTGCCCACGCAGTACAGCCAAAGACCCCCAAGTGTGAGGCATCTGGCTTCTTCCCTGACCAAGCCTCCTGTGGCGTTCTGAGCTGCTTCTCTTGCTTCTTCTTCACACGCCTTCCAAGCGCTGTTACTGAAGTAATATTCACAAGGTAGCAAGCAGTTCTTATAGCTTCAGCCCAAACGCAAGATGGGAGTTTGGCATCGAAGAGCATGAAGGTCAAGAAATACTTGCTGCCACCGTTCGAAGGGGTGTGGAATGGTTCGCACACATCAGAGTGAATCAGGCCCAAGATTGCTACCGCACGTTGTCCATTATGCTCAAAGGGCTTTCTCTCTACCTTGCCTTGGAGGAATGGCTCACACAACTTTTTGCACTTTCCCTCATCCTTGGCCCTGTATTCCTCCATCCCATGAACCATTTTGTACAGATGCATAGCTTGAAGTGTATTGTCGGCCACATGGCCAAACCGCTTGTGCCACAGCTCAGCATCTGTGTCGGTGGAGTTGGCCGCCACGGTGACTTCTTGTAGTGCAACATCTGGCTTTGGAGACTTGGGCTCTTCAACCGCCACATATCCCTCGTTTTTACTTTTGATAGGTTTGGTCTGTAGCACGTAGAGCCCATCATGTATGGGAACCTGTACGACAAGACTCTCCTTGGGATAGAATATCTTGATGTCCTTGTTCTTGACAATCACGGCCTCATCCTCCGTGAAGACGACCGTCATGTCGTGGTCCGTGATTTTGGACACTGACAAGAGGTTCGCCGCAAGGACGGCATGTAGACGATGTTCTCCAGCTTCAAGTCTTCTTCAGCACCGTTCACGTTGATGTTGATCAACTTATCTCCCTCGCTTTGCTCATGGACAAGGCTACCATTGGCACACCTGAAGCGACGTTCAGTATCCGCAACGGAGATGAACCCATCCTTCTCCCTTGAATAGTGGTGATTTGTGCCAGAGTCAAGGCTGAAGGCTCCACGCTTGGGCAATGCCACTCCCTTGGTTGCAGGCAAGCTCTCAGCCATCATGTTCGTCGACTCCTTCTTACCCTTTTTACCCTCATATCTACCACCATGATCTCCGTCTTCCTTCTTGGGAGCCTTACACTCATGTGCCCAATGCCCAGGCTTACCACATTTATGGCACTTCCCAGGACGCTTTGAACTCTTTCCACCGCCACCATTGCCTTTTCCCACCGCCACCGCTTCCACTGCTGCTCTAACGAGAAGAGGAGTTGTAACCACGACCAGCGTACTGTGCAGTATGTTGGAATTGGATGAGAGAGGGAGCCTTGGAGCAGCGAGCATGTGGGACTGGAAGGGTATCACTTGTGCTGAAGAATGGTTGTTGAATCACTCAAAATGATGGAGTACATATAGAGCTAGAGCTTGGGCAAGTCAGCCCTCTCACAAGCCACCCCATTTAGCCATGGAGGCTTAGGCTCACACACTAGAGTCCATAATCTCACACAAGGGAGGAAATCAGCCTAGCTATCAGGCTAACTACTCACACACAACCTAGAGAGCTAGAAAAGTCTTTCATGGCACACTCCTTGTGGTCACATAACCCACAATCCCATGGAGAAATGCCATGTGTCCATGGCTAGCACACAAGGATCTCACCTCACATAAAAAGTAAGGAGAGGGACCTCTTTCCTAGTCAGCACACTCCGACAAGGCAACCCAAGAATCTAGGACCTTTTTGGATATTTCTCCCATCAGGTCTTGACCCTCGACCTCTTGCCTTTTTCTTTTCTCAAGCTAGGGCATGGAGCCATCGCCCATGGTCACCTGGATATCGGTAGTTGATGACCCCGGAAACTTTGAAAATTCATATCTCCGAGTCCGATCGTTGGATCGGCCTCAAACTTGAACCATAGACATTTTGCCACTTGATTTTTCCAATGAGGAAGTTGGATCAACGATCGGAGTGGACATCTGTTAGTTTCACAGAACTTGCTCCAGTGGACCTGAAACTGAGCCGTATGGCTCCTTTTCCAGCACAGCAAAGGCTAAAATGTTAGCCTCACTACCGATGTGACGCATGGTGTTGTTGCGCACGTACTTGGACACTGCCTCATACGTCAAATCCTCCTTCCAACCGCCAAAGTCAGTGATTAGAGGACCCTAGCTTTCAAGTAGCGCCATGAGGAAGATCATTGCCTGCATGTTGGTGTCGATTTCCCAGTTTATTTGGATCACTTGCTCCAGTAGTCGTAGAAACTGCAAGAGAACGTCCGGAATGGACTCTCCCTTGCTCACCCTTGTGGAAGTTAGCTTTTGAAGGATGAAGAGGTGATTTGCAAGAGCCGTTAGTTGGTGTATATGTGCAAGCTTTTCATAAGCCTTTGATGCATCTGTGATGCCTTGGAGGTGGACATGTTGTGACTCATGCATTGATGTTACAAGAATTGCAAGCGCCATGTCATTTTTGACACTCCACGCTTCATATCTAGGATCTCTTTCTGGAAGTTTGACCTCTTCTCAAAGGAACATCTTCAAGTAGCTACGCACTCTCATGAAAATCTCAAATTGCCATCTCCACAAGGGAAAACCAAACCCTGTGAACATTGACATACCGCCATTGACCTGCTCGAGAGTGAGCATCGTAGGTGTCGTCATACTGCTTCTCTGCTTCTCTCCTTCTCTGCTTTCCTGAGGCCCATGTAAGCTGATGTAGGCTGTTGTCTGCTACCGACTTATAAAGTGCAGATGTCTCGCTCACACCTCAGATGTTGAACACCTGCAAACACAGAAGAATGCACACTAGCGAATCCAATGTCGTGTCTCAAAGGGCAGAGCTTATTCTAGTTAGGGCCCAAGGGTCGTACCTCCAAGGACAGAGCTTATCCTTGGCCCTTGTTCGCTAAGTTCTAGCACCCGCCGTTGGAGCTGATGGAGCAGATGGAGCTGATGGAGCAGATGGAGCAGATGGAGCTGATGGAGCTGATGGAGCTGATGCGTGCTGAAGACAAAGGGCGAGAGAGTGCGCAGAAGCGGGTCAGTGTGGGTCCATAACCCTTTGTCAACTTGCGTGAGCCGACGGTCTACAAAATGGGTTTCGACACAGTGGTTCCCGCCGACCGCTCTTGGTATTGCAACCAAAAATGATATCACCCTCAGAGCCAAGGTTGGACACTGAGCAGTCCATAGGAATCACTTCCTTGCACAGCGTCCTTGGCACCTGGTCACTTTCGCGCGAGGAGAGAACTTCTGAGGCTTAGACCAAGCAATGCTTCTTTAGTGTCTGCCTTTGGTGGACAACTCTGTGAGGAGTCTCAAAGGTAAGAATTATACTGAATGACAGGCAACTGACAAGTTCTTATAGTCCTAGAGCTAGCCTCTTGCCTAGGCGCGCAGTGGCTCCTTGGATGAGCCAATTTGGGGACAATCCGGATTGCGTCATCCACCCTGCCTACATGGAGCTCCCTGTGACCGCCAAGTGGCACCAACAACCAGGAAGGACCTTGGAATGTTCTAAGATGTCTCTAAGAACCTTCTTGTCCCCCTTTTGGTCACAGAGAGAAGTCGTCACCAGGCTTGGATTTGACCCGGTTACCTGTCGCTCTAAAGACTAACTCTAGAACGTCTAGACCACAAAGAGTTGTCCTAGGTAGTATTTTCTGGCTATACTATCCAGATTAGACCAAGGGGACTTGCTCCAAAGGAGCAGTACATGCCTTGTCTATCTGGACCAGACTTAGGGGACTTACTCCAAGGGAGTAGTGCATGCCTAGTCCGTCCTGTGCCTATCCAAATATCAGCCATGGACAAGGGGCATATCAGGTTAATGCTTTGACTAGTTTGCAAACCTTGCCCTTTCGAGATTTGACTCCCTCGAGCACTTTCATGAGCACTTCTTTGTGTAGCTTCCTGTAGAGGAAAGCTGTCTTGACATCCATCTGGTCGACCTCTAGATCTTTTGCAGTAGCGATGCCCAACATGGATCTGATGGAGGCAAAGGTGATGACTATTGGAAAAAGAACCATCCGGCTCAGTTTCAGGTCCACAGGAGCAAGTTCCAGGAAACTAGCATAAACCTGCTCCGATTGTCAATCTGCCTTCACCATTGGAAAGATCAGGTGGAAAAATGTCTACCGTTGAAGTTTCGGGCCGATCCAACTGTCGGATTCGGAGATATGGATTTTTAAAGTTTCCAGGGTCATCGACTGCCGATGATTGGGTGACCATGGGCGATGGCCCCATGCCTTAGCCTGAGTAAAGACAAAGGCAAGAGGTCCTGGGTCAGAACCTGATGGGAGAAATATCCAAAAAGGTCCTAGATTATTGGGTTGCCTTGTCACACTGTGCTGACTAGGAAAAACGTACCTCTTTTTACTTTTTAGGTGAGGTGAGATCCTTCTGTGTTAGCCATGGACACATGGCGACTCTCCATCGGATTGTGGGTTATGTGACCACTAGGAGTGTGCCATGAGAGCATTTTCTACCTCTCTAGGTCGTTTGTGAGTGGTCAGCCTGATTGTTCGGCTGATTTCCTCCCTTGTATGATATTATGGAATCTAGAGTATGAGCCTTAGCCTCCATAGCTAAGTGGTGTGGCTTGTGAGAGGGCTGACTTACCGAAGCTCTAGCTCTATATGTACTCCATCATTTTGAGTGATTTAACAACCATTCTTCAGCAGAAGTGATGCCCTTCCAGTCCCATATGCTCGCTTCTCCAAGGCTCCCTCTCTCCTCCAGTTCCAACAACAACAGGCGCAAAGGTCTCCTCGTACTCAAAGCTTGCACATTGGGAAAATCGCTTCGCCACAACTCTAGGCTTGTACTTGACGATAATACCATCCTACTTGAACTTTTTTCAGAGTACCCACTTTGACCCCGCCACATTTGCATTTTGGGGCCTGTCCACCAGAACCCATGTTCCGTTCTCTTCAATGGATGCGAGTTTGCAATCCACTTCCTCCTTCCACTTCGCCGCATCTAGCATGTTCATATCCTCTGTTACGGTCACAAGCTCTCCCTGAGCCAAGCATGACCAGCTGAATCCAGTCCATTCTGTACTCTTAACATCGTACTTGGGCGGAGGTTTCTTCTGGTGCGTACTACGCCGGAGAGTTGCTGGTGGTGCTTCAAGGCTTAGTTGCTTCTGCTGCTCGTGTACTACCAGTGATCGGCTGTTTGAGGAAGAGCCACCGGCCTCAGACGACTCAGAGGCCTCGGGCGACTCAGACGTATTATCAGACTTCGTCACTATGTTTGCCTATACATGCACTCTCTTTGGAGCACCATTCTTCACTGGTACCATCTGCCAGTTTTCTGGTGCCTCATCACCTGACTCGATCAACACAGCCCACTCTCCTGATTTCGGAGCATGGACAGGGTTGAGCGACTCTCCGTTGTGGATCGTCCTTTCATCAAACTCGACATCTCGACTCCTTATGAGCTTTCCAGCCGTTTGGTCCCACAGCCTGTATGCCTTGTGTATAGTGTCCTATCCAACCATTACACACTTACGAGTGCGTGCATCCAGCTTGCCACTTCCTTCTCCTGCTTGGACCTTTGCCTACGCAGTACAGCCAAAGACTGCCAAGTGTGAGGCATCTGGCTTCTTCTCTGACCAAGCCTCTTGTGGCGTTCTGAGCTGCTTCTCTTGCTGCTTCTTATCACGCCTTCCAAGCGCGGTTGCTGTAGTGATCTTCACAAGGTAGCAAGCAGTTCTTGCAGCTTCAACCCAAAAGCGAGATGGGAGTTTGGCATCGAAGAGCATGCTTCATGTCATGCCAAGGATAGTCTGGTTCATCTGCTCGGCAACGCCATTGCTCTACAAGGTGTAAGGCATGGTGTTCTGATGGTTGATGCCATATTGGCTCAACCAGCCTTTGCACGCCTCGTACTCACCACTGTTGTCCGTGCGCACTGCCTTGAACTTCTTGCTTGTCTACAGCTCTACCATCGTGAAAAACTCTTGCACCTTCTCCTTGACCTCTCCCTTCATCTTGAGGAAGAAGATCCACATCTTGCGACTGTGGTCATCGATGAAGGTCAAGAAATACTTGCTGCCACCGTTCGAAGGGATGCGGAATGGTCCACACACATCAGAGTGAATCAGGTCCAAGATTGCTGCCGCACGTTGTCCATTACGCTCAAAGGGCTTTCTCTCTACCTTGCCTTGGATGCATGGCTCACACAGCTTTTTGCACTTTCCTCATCCTTGGCCCTGCATCCTTCCATCTCAGGAACCATCTTGTACTGCTGCATAGCTTCCAGTGTGCTGTCGGCCACATGGCCAAACCGCCTGTGCCACAGCTCAGCATTTGTGTTGGTGGAGTTGGCCGCCATGGTGACTTCTTGTAGTGCAACTTCTTGCTTTGGAGACTTGGACTCTTCAACCGCCGCACATCCCTCATTTTTACTTTTGAGAGGTTTGGTCTGCAGCACGTAGAGCCCATCATATATAGGAACCTGTATGACAAAACTCTCCTTGAGATATAATATCTTGATGTCCTTGTTCTTGACAATCACGGCTTCATCCTCCGTGAAGACAACCGTCATGTCGTGGTCCGTGATTTTGGACACTGACAAGAGGTTTATCGCAAGGACGGCATGTAGATGACGTTTTCCAGCTTCAAGTCTTTTTCAGCACCGTTCACGTTGATGCTGATCAACTTATCTCCGGCGCTTTGCGCATGGACAAGGATGCCGTTGGCACACCTGAAGCGATGTTCGGTGTCCCCAACGAAGATGAACCCATCATTCTCCCTTGAATAGTGGTGATTTGTGCCAGAGTCGAGGATGAAGGCTCCACGCTTGGGCAATGCCACTCCCTTGGTTGCAAGCAAGCTCTCAGCCATCATCTTCGTCGACTCCTTACCCTTTTTACCCTCATATCTACCACCATGATCTCCGTCTTCCTTCTTGGGAGCCTTGCACTCCCGTGCCCAATGCCCAGGCTTACCAGATTTATGGCACTTCCCAGGACACTTTGAACTCTTTCCACCGCCACCATTGCCTTTTCCCACCGCCACCGCTTCCGCTGCTGCTCTCACAAGAAGAGGAGTTGTAACCACGACCACCGTACTGTGCAGTATGTTGGAACTGGATGAGAGAGGGAGCCTTGGAGCAGCGAGCATGTGGGACTGGAAGGGTATCACTTGTGCTGAAGAATGGTCTTTGAATCACTCAAAATGATGGAGGACATATAGAGTTAGAGCTTGGGCAAGTCAGCCCTCTCACAAGCCACCCCATTTAGCCATGGAGGCTTAGGCTCACACACTAGAGTCCATAATCTCACACAAGGGAGGAAATCAGCCTAGCTATCAGGCTAACTACACACGACTTAGAGAGCTAGAAACTTCTCTCATGGCACACTCCTTGTTGTCACATAACCCACAATCCCATGGAGAATTGCCATGTGTCCATGGCTAGCACACAAGGATCTCACCTCACCTAAAAAGTAAGGAGAGGTACATTTTTCCTAGTCAGCACACTCCGACAAGGCAACCCAATAATCTAGGACCTTTTTGGATATTTCTCCCATCAGGTCTTGACCCTCGACCTCTTGCCTTTTTGTTTTCTCAAGCTAGGGCATGGAGCCATCGCCCATGGTCACCCGGATATCGGCGGTTGATGACCCCGGAAACTTTGAAAATTCACATCTCCCTGTCCGATTGTTGGATCGGCCTCAAACTTGGACCATAGACATTTTGCCACCTGATTTTTCCAATGAGAAAGTTGGATCGACGATCTGAGCGGACATCTGTTAGTTTCACAGAACTTGCTCCTGTGGACCTGAAACTGAGCTGGATGGCTCCTTTTCCAGCACAGCAAAGGCTAAAATGTTAGCCTCACTACCGCTGCGACGCATGGTCTCGTTGCACACGTACTTGGACACTGCCTCATACGTCAAATCCTCCTCCTTCCAACCGCCAAAGACAGTGATTGGAGGACCCTAGCTTTCAAGTAGCGCCATGAGGAAGATCATTGCCTGCATGTTGGTGTCGATTTCCCAGTTTATTTGGGTCACTTGCTGCAGCAGTCGTTGAAACTGCAAGAGGAAGTCCGGAATCGACTCTCCCTCGCTCACTCTCGTCGAACATAGCTTTTGAGGGATGAAGAGGTGATTTGCAAGAGCCGTTAATTGGTGTACATGTGCAAGCTCCTGATAAGCCTTTGATGCATGTGTGATACCTTGGAGGTGGATATGCTGTGACTCATTCACTGATGTCACAAGAATCGCAAGCGTCATCTCATTTTTGACACTCCACGCTTCATATCCAGGATCTCTTTCTGGAGGTTCAACCTCTTCTCCAAGGAATATCTTCAAATAGCCATGCACCCTCATAACAATCTCAAATTGCCATTACCACAAGGGAAATCCAAGGCCTGTGAATTTTGACATCCCACCATTGAACTGCTCGAGAGTGAGCGTCGAGCTTCTCGGGTGTCGTCATATTGCTTTTCTGCTTCTTTGCTTCTCTGCTTCGCTGAGGCCAATGTACGCTGATGTACGCTGTTGTTTGCTACCGGTTTATAAGGTGCAGATATGTCACTTACCCCTTAGCCGTTGATCACCTGCAAACACAGAAGAATGCACACTAGCGAAACCAGGGTTGTGCCTCCAAGGGCAGAGCTTATCTTGGTTAGGGCCCAAGGGTCGTACCTCCAAGAGCAGAGCTTATCCTTGGCCCCTGTTCGCTAAGTGCCATGACCCGCCGTTGGAGCTGATGTAGCACACGGAGTAGAAGGAGCTCATGGAGCTAATGCATGCTGCAAAACAGAGAGGGCGAGAGTGTGCGTAAAAGTGTGCCTTACAACTAGTCAGTGTGGGCCCATAACCCTTTGGCAACCTGCCCGAGGCGATGGTCTAGAAAATGGGTTCCGACACAGTGGTTCCCGCCGACCGTTATAGGTATTCGAACCAAGAGATGATATCACCCTCAGAGCCAAGGTTCCACACTGAGAAATTCATAAGAATCACTTCCTTGCACTGTGTCCTTAGCCCCTGGTCACTTTCGCGTGAGGAGTGAAGTCCTGGGGCTTAGACCAACCAATGCTTCTTTAGTGTGTGCCTCTGGTGGATAACTATGTGAAGAGTCTCTAAGATAAGAACTCTACTCAATGACAGGCAACTGACAATTTCTTATAGTCCTAGAGCCAAGCTCTAGTCTAGGCGTGCAGTGGCTCCTTGGATGAGCCACTTCGGGGGCAATCTGGATTGTGTCATTCCCCCTGCCTACATGGCGCTCCCTGTGACCGCAAGGTGGCGCCAGCCACCAAGAAGGACCTTGGAATGTTCTTAGATGTTTCTTAGAACCTTCCTGTCCCCCCCTTTTGGTCACAAAGAAAGTTAGTCACCCGGCTGGGATTTGACCTCATGACCTCTCGCTCCAGAGACTAACTCTGGAACATCTAAGCCACAAGGAGTTGTCCTAGGTAGTGTTTGCTGGCTATACTATCCAGGTTAGACCAAGGAGACTTGCTCCAAAAGAGTAGTGTATACATTGTCTATCTAGACCTGATTAAGGGGATCTACTCCAAAGGAGCAGTGTATGCATAGTCCGTCATGTGCCTGTCCAAATATCAGTCATGTACAAGGAGCATATCAGGTCAATAGTTGGTGAGATAGCATGCCGTTCTTCCCGCTTCCGCCAAGAACCACGGTGGAAGCTTTGCATCAAAGAGCATGCTACGCACCATGACGAGGATGGTCTGAGTCATCCGTTCGGCAACACCATTGCTTTGCGTCGTGTAAGGCGTTATGGGCTGGTGGTAGATCCCATGTTGCTGCAACCAGCCCTTGCAAGCCTAGTACTGTCCACCATTGTCACTTTGTATCGCATTGACTTTCTTTCCGGTCTACTGCTCCACCATGGCGACAAACTGCTGCAACTTTTCTCTGACCTTTCCCTTTCCTTCGAGGAAGAAGATCCACACCTTGCGGCTGTGGTCGTTTATGAAGGTCAGAAAATACTTGATACCACCGTTTGACACCGTACAAAACGGTCCGTACACGTCGCTGTGAATGCTGTCAAGGGCTGATTATGGTGACCATTACGCTCAAAGTGTGTTCACTTTGTCTTGTATAGGAGGCAAGATTCACACAAGCTACCACATCTAAGCGCATCCTTCTTGCAACCATCCATACCACGGACCAGCTATTGTTGCTGGATAACTTGGAGCGTGCTGTTTGCAACATGCGCAAAGCGTCTATGGAGCAGATCATCGTCTTCGTCTTTTGTGCCAGAGGATACTTTTTAAGTTTTCGTTGCTCTGCTCTCTTGTGTGGATATCGAGACCAGTGCCTCCCCTGCACTTGCATGACCCTCGTTTTTCGAGCTCTTTGCTCCCATTGTCTGTAGCACATAGAGTCCGTCAACCCGTGGAACCTATACCACGAGATCTTTGTGTTGACCTCATATGATCCTTGTCCATGGCTGATATTTGGACATGCACATGATGGATTAGGCATGCACTGCTCCCTTGGAGTAAGTCTCTTAAGTCTGGTCCAGATAGACAAGGCATCGACTACTCCTTTGGAGCAAGTCCCCTTGGTCTAATCTGGATAGTATAGCCAGCAAATACTACCTAGGACAACTCCTTGTGGCTTAGACGTTCGAGAATTTGTCTCTGGAGCGAGAGGTCACTGGGTCAAATCCCAGCCCGGTGACTAATTCTTTGTGACCAAAAAAAGGACTGTAAGGTTCTAAGAGACATCTTAGTACATTCCCAGGTCCTTCCTGGTGGTTGGCGCCAGTTGGCGGTCACAAGGAGTGCCATGTAGGCAGGGGGATGATATTATCCAGATTGCCTCCAAAGTGGCTCATCCAAGGAGCCACTGCGCGCCTAGGCTAGAGGCTCGCTCTAGCACTATAAGAACCTGTCAGCTGCTTGTCCTTGAGTACAGTTCTTACCTTTGAGACTCCTAATAGAGTTGTCCTCCGGAGGCAGACACTAAATAAGTATTGGTTGGTCTAAGCCCCAGGAGTTGCTCCTTGTGCGAAAGTGACCAGATGTTAAGGACAGTGCAAGGAAGTGATTCCTATGAAGAGCTTAGTGTGGAACCTTGGCTCTAAGGGTGATATCATCTCTTGGTTGCAATACTTAGAGCGGTTGGCGGGAACAATTGTGTCGGAATCCGTTTTCTAGACCGTCACCTCAGGCAAGTTGACCAAGGGTTATGGGCCCACACTGACTAGTTGTAAGGCACGCTTGTGCGCACTCTCTCGCCCTCTCTGTCTTGCAGCGCGCATCAGCTCCATGAGCTGTATCTGCTCTATCTACTCCATCAGCTCCAACGGTTGGTGCTGGCACTTAGTGAACAAGGGCCAAGGATAAGCTCTGCCCTTGGAGGTACAACCCTTGGGTCCTAACCAGGATAAGCTCTGCCCTTACAGGCACGACCCTGGGTTTGCTAGTATGCGTTCTTCTCTGTTTGCAGGCAATGAACGGCTAAGGGGTAAGCAAGGGATCTGCACCTTCTAAACTGGTAGCAGACAACAGCCTACATCAGCCTACATCGGCTTCAACAAAGTAGAGAAACAGAGAAGCAGAGAAGCAGTATGACGACACCCCCGACGCTCACTCTCGAGCAGGTCAATGGTGGGATGTAAAAGTTCATAGGGTTTGGGTTTTCCTTGTGGAGATGGCAATTTGAGATTGTCATGAGGGTGCTTGGCTACTTGAAGATGTTCCTTGGAGAAGAGTTTGAACCTCTGAAAACAGATCCTAGATGTGAAGCGTGGAGTGTCAAAAATGACATGGCACTTGCGATTCTTGTAACATCAGTGTATGAGTCACAGCATGTCCACCTCCAAGGTATCACACATGCCTGAAAGGCTTATGAGAAGGTTGCACGTGTACACAAATCAACGGCTCTTGTAAATAGCCTCTTCATCCTTCAAAAGCTCATTTTGATGAGGGTGAGGGAGGGAGAGTCGAATCCAGACCTCCACTTGCAGTTTCAAGGACTGCTGCAATAAGTGACCCAAATGAACTGGGAAATCGACACCAACATGCAGGCCATGATCCTCCTCATGGCGCTACCTAAAAGCTGGGATCCTCTGATCATCATCTTTGGTGGTTGGAAGGAGGAGGATTTGATGTATGAGGCAGTCTCCGAGTACGTGCGCAACGAGGCAATGCTTTGTAGCGGTACTGAGACTAGTATTTCAGCCTATGCTATACAGTATGGTTGTACCGGTAACAACTCTTATGGTCAGAGCAGCAACGAAAGCGGTAGCGGTGGAGGAAAACGCAATGGTGGAGGTCGAAAGAGTTCAAAGCGTCCTGGGATATTCCATAACTGTGGCAAGCCTTGATATTGGGCACGGGAGTGCAGGGCTCCAAAGAAGGAAGACGGAGATCATGGTGGTAGATATGAGGGCAAAGGAAAGGGTAAGAAGGACTTGATGAACATGATGGCTGGGAGCGTACCCGCAACCAAGGTAGCGGCATTGCTCAAGCGTGGAGCCTACGGGCTCGACTCTGACAGGAACCACCTCTCTTCAAGGGAGAAAGATGGGTTCATCTCCATTGGGGACACTGAACGTCGCTTCAGGTGTGCCAATGGCAGCCTTGTCCATGCGCAAGGCGAGGGAGATTAGTTCATCACCACCAACACGAACAGTGCTGAAAAAGACTCGAAGCTTGAGAACGTTGTCTACATGCTGTCGTTTGCGGCAAACCTCTTGTCAGTGACCAAAATCACGGACCACGACATGACGGTCGTCTTCACGGAGGAGGAGGCCGTGATTGTCAAGAGGAAGGACATCAAGATTCTATCCCAAGGAGAGTCTTGTCGCACAGGTCCCAAGAGTTGATGGGCTCTACGTGCTGCAGACCAAACCCCTTGAAAGTACAAATGAGGGATATGCGGCAGTTGAAGAGCCCAAGCCTCCAAAGCCAGATGTTGCACCACAAGGCGTCACAGTGGTGGCCAACTCCAGTGACACAGATGTTGAGCTGTGGCACAGGCGGTTTGGCCTTGTGGCCGACAGCACACTTCAAGCTATGTAGCAGCACAAAGTGGTTCATGGGATGGAATGATGCAACGCCAAGGATGAGGGAAAGTGCAAAAAGTTGTGTGAGCCATGCCTCCAAGGCAAGGTAAAGAGAAAGCCCTTTGAGCGTAATGGACAATGTGTGGCGGCAATATTGGACCTGATTCACTCTGATGTGTGCGGACCATTCCACACCCTTTCAAAAGGCAGCAACAAGTATTTCTTGACCTTCATCGATGACCATAGTTGCAAGATATGGATCTACTTCCTCAAGACAAAGGTAGAGGTCAAGGAGAAGCTGCAAGAGTTTGTCGCAATGGTAGAGCGACAGACAAGCAAGAGGGTCAAGGCACTGCATACGGACAACGGTGGTGAGAACGAGGCGAGTAAAGGCTGGTTGAGCGAACACGGCATTGTCACTCCGCACTTGACCATGGTCTAGAGTAAACAACACCAACAGGAAAACCGCCGACCGCCCTTGGTATTTCAACCAAGGTAGATATCACCCACTAAGTGGTGTTTCCACACTGAAAGGTTCACTTAGCTTGTCCCAACCGTGGCCAGAGAGTGTTCCAAACTCTCACCCAACTGGCAATGCTACACACCAAAGTTTGCACTTGCACTTGTTCTTTACCCTCTTTCTTCGTGGCCAACAAGAGATTAGTTTTCTTCCAAGTCTCAAGAGTAAGAGAGGATGATATAATCACATGCAAATGACAGGCCTTATATAGTCTCTGGTCAGTGCTCCCACTGGCTCCTTAGAGGGGCCTCCCCCAAACGCCACCCTAGACAGTGTCATCAGCTTTGATGACATGGCACCTTCTTTGACCGCCAAGTGGCGCTCGATCCACCTTGGACCTTAGACGCTTCTAAGAAGCTTCATTGGCCCTTTTTAGTCACGAAGAAAGTTTGGACCTGGCGGGATTCAACCCCGGACCTCTCGCTTGCAAGACGGAGCCTTCACCCACTAGGCTGTAGGAAGTTGTCCTAAGGAGAATGCACCAGGTAGACTACCAAGTGTATACGAAGGGGACTTACTCCACAAGGATGAGTAGTGCATGCCTTGTCTCTCTCAGCCTCTCTTGCATGTCGCTGAGGTACTTGCGCTACAAGCGCAGTGCATACCCAGTCTAAATCTTCCGCTGATTGGATCAGGGGCATACATAGAACATAACAAACTCTCCATTGCACCTGCGTCCATCTACGCTAGAAGCCTGTTGCGGCCATGGGCCACGCGATGTCAACCACCTGTGAAGTAGGCCGCTCGTTCAGCCCTTGTCGGCTGCGCTCACCATCGCGATGCCTTGTGCCCCTGCCATGTACGGGTCACTCTCCAGTGGCTTCGTCAGGAAGTTTGCAAGCATCTGCTTGATTGCGATGTATTGCAGATCCACCATTCCCTCGGCGATGAGGTCGCGCGTGTAGTGATAGCGGATGTCAATGTGCTTGGTCCTCCTGGAGAGGGTGTCCTTGAACGCGATGTCCATCGCGCTCTGGTTGTCGACATGGACGACCGTGGCCTCCTTCTATGATGCGTGTATCTCAGCGAGCAAGCTGCGTAGCCACTGCGTCTCCTTGCACACCTGAGACAGCGCCACGTACTCAGCTTCTGCAGTTGAGATGGAGACACAGTCCTACTTGCGGCTAGTCCATGACAAAACACCGCCGTTCACAAGGCACACAAAGCCTGAGGTGGACTTCCTATCATCCACGTTGCCTCCAAAATCTACGTCAATGTAGCACTTGAGGCGGAAATGATATGTTCCTTGAAGGCCACCGTACTACAGCTCCATATGTCGTGTCTTCTTGAGATAGAGTAAAATGCGCTTCATGGCTTGCCAGTGGAGTGGCCCAGGGTTGGCCACGAACCGACTCACTAGTCCCACAGCAAAGGAGATGTCTGGCCGCGTGCCAAGCATGGCATACATGATGCTACCCACCGTAGACTGGTACGGTACATCCTGCATTTTGCAGCGCTTGGCTTCCGTTTTGGGGGAGAGAGTGGAGGTGCGATTGCATTTCGTGGGGAGAGGAGTGCTGAGGCGTTTGGCGTCTTTCATGCCATAGCTCCGAAGCACCTCTGAAATGTACTTCGTCTGGTTGAGCTCGATGGTGCCTACAGCTTGGTTGCGATGTATGGCGATGTCCAAGTAGTACTCGAGCTTGCCCATGTCCTTCATCTAAAATTGCCCATGCAGCTTCTCCTTGAGGTCCTCGAGGGCCTTCATAGAGGTGGAGGCCAGAATCAGGTCATCCATGCACAGCGCTACCAGTAACAACCCCTAGTCATCCGCACGCACATACACAATGGGGTCGTTGTGGCAGTGCGAGAAGCCAAGGACAGCCATGAAGCTGTCCATCTCCTTGTACCAGATCCTTAGAGCCTGTTTCAGCCCGTAGAGCGCCTTTATGAGGCAACACACCTGCCCGGGTTTTGCCTTCAAACCCTCAGGCACCTCCATTAGTATCTCCTTGTCAAGCTTCCCGTAAAGGAAGGCGGTCTTGACGTCCTTCTAGTGGATTTCCATGTTGCGCGCCACAGCTAGAGCCACCAAGGTGCGCATGGAGGGGAAGGACATGACAGGAGAGTAGGTCTCGTTGTACTCAGACCCTATTCTCTGCGAGAATCCCTTTTCGCAATGATCCTTGCCTTGTACTTGTCAATGCTGTTGTCTTGCTTGCGTTTGACGCGTAAGACCCACTTCACGCCCACCACGTGTGCGTTTGGTGGTCTGTCCACCAGCTCCCGCGTTCCGTTCTCCTCAATGGAGGCGAGCTCGCTCTCCATCGCCTCCTTCCACTTAGCAGCGTCCTGACGTGAGAGAGCCTCAGCGATGGTAGCCAGCTCTCCTTGCGCAAGGCACAACCAGCTCAGGCCAGTCCACTCGGCCTTCCCTCTGTCGTACTACTTCGCACGCTTTGCTTGGCGCTCACTGCGCCGCAGTGGTGCGGGTACTGGCTGCTCATATTGCTACTGCTATTGTGCTTCCCCAGGAGGGGTCGCTGGAATGGAAGAGCCACTAGCCTCCGAGGAGGCCTCAGATGTCTCCGACACGGTGTCGGATTTCAACTCCGCTTCAGCCTGAGCGGACGCTCTCCCTGAATTAGCAGCCTCGCTGTCTACGGCCACTAGTGTCCCACGCTAGTTAGGCGGGGTTGTGTCACCCGCCTCCAGCACCACGATTCACTCTCCCTATTTTGGAGAGTTCTCCGGGTCTAGCAGTTATCCTTTGTCGTGTGACTCTTACTGGAAGGTCACATCTCTGGAGGTTATTACTCTCCCTGCTGCCTGGTCCAACAGCCTTTACGCCTTGTGCGTGGCCTCGTAGCCAATCATCACGCACTTGCCCGCACGTGCATCCAACTTCCCCGCTCCTTGCCCGTCCTAGACTTTGGCCCAAGCCGTGCAGCCGAATGCCTTTAGGTGAGAGTCATCCGGCTTCTTTACTGACCATGCCTCTTGCGGCGTCACGCGTTGTGCACTTTGCTCCTTTTCTGTTCCCTTGCTGTGCAGTGCTACAGAAGGCATCAGGTTGATGATGTAGCATGCAGTGCGCGCTGCTTCCGCCCAAAAGCGAGGAGGGAGTTTTGAGTCGAACAATTTGGGTTACGTCATGGCCAGAATGGTCTGGTTCATGCACTCGGCCACGTCGTTGCTCTGCGGTCTGTAGAGAGTAGTAGGTTGGTGAACAATGCCATGTGCCCGAAGCAACTGCTTGCACCCGTCGTACTCTCCGCCCTTGTCACTCCGCAAGGCCTTGACCTCCTGCCCGGTTTGTCGCTCCACCATGGCAACAAACTCTTGCAGACGCTCCAGTACCTCTCCCTTTGCTTTGAGGAAGTACACCCATATCTTTCGAGAGTAATCATCAATGAAGGTGAGGAGGTACTTGGAGCCGCCGCTGGACGTGGTACGCATGGGGCCATACACGTCCCTGTGGACAAGGTCAAGTATGCCCTCTGCTCTGCGACTGTTTTTATAGAAGCGTTTCCGCTTTGTCTTCCCTTGCATGCAAGACTCAAATCCAGCGTTGCATCCACCCTTCTGCTCCTGCATGACGTGTAGGGTGCTCTCGGCCACATGTCGAAGGCGTCTGTGCCACAGCTTTGCAGTTGCTGGTCTCGCATCTTTAGCCGCCACAACAGGCGGCATGGATGGTGTCTTGGCGTTCGGCAATGGTGCAGCTTCCGCTACTGTCTCTGCCGCTCGAGCGTGCCCTTCCACGCTCTTTGTCTGCAGAACGTAGAGCCCATCTGTTAGTGGCACCTTGGCGACAAGGTCTAACACAGCGTATGTAATCGTCCCGTCCTCGTTCTTGAAAAGGACGGCTTCCTTCTGTGTCAACACCACCATCATCACGTGTTCCGTAATCCACGAGATGGAGAGAAGGTTTGCTGTGAAAGTTGGCATGTAGACGACGTTCTGTAACCGCAATACCTTGTTAACTCCGTTGAGCCGCGTGTCCACGACCTTCTCTCACTCACCAGCCGCGTACTCGATACTGCCATTGGCGCACCGAAACTTGGCCTCGGACGGTGTGAGGGACGAGAAGCCACATGCCTCCCAAGAGGTGTGGTAGTCCGTGCCACTGTCCAGCCCGAATGCTCCCGGTTGCAGCAGCGCAAAGCTCTTGCGAGGGGCCTTGCTCTCGGCCATCATGCTCGTGGACGTTGATTCCACCTTCTTACTCACGTTGCTGCTCCCACCACCGCCTCCTTCCTTCTTTGGTGCGCGACACTCCCCGTCCCATGCCCCGCCTTGCCATAGTTGTGGCACTTACGCTTTGTCTTACTACTCTTCCCGCCGCCACTGCCACTGCTCTTGCCATGAGAGGAGGTGCCTCTTGAGCCACTCGCATACGCGGTGTTGTTGATGACGCCGTTGTTGCGCCGCATGGCCTCGTTCCCGACAAACTCAGAGCCACGAGGGTACTTGAACTCCGACTCCTCCGAACCACCCAAGGTGGTGATCATGGGGCTCCAACTTGGCGCTAAGGCCATGAGGAGAATCATGCCCTGCATCAGTTGTCGAGCTGCCAGGACATGGCGCGGGCTTCTTGAAGCAGTCCTTCGAACTACTAGAGGAAGTCCAAGATGGACTCCCCCTCGCCCACCCGTAGCCCGATGATGCGCTGCAGGATGAAGAGTCGATTGGTGAGGGAAGTTGACTCGAACACGTGTGTCAGCTTGGTATAAGCCTCAACTGCCATTGTGCACCCCTTGATGTGGGAGATTAGTGAGGGGCTTATGGACGTGACGAGGAGTGCGAGAGCGATTTCATTCCCCTCTTCACACCCTGCGTATTCCATGCTTGCATCGTCCTCCGGTGCTACCTTTTTCCCTTTCAACATGTTGAGGTACCCGCGCATGCGCATCACCACCTCAAACTGCCATTTCCACGTACCGAAGGCTTTGCCATCGAAGCGTGCGATGGCGTTGGCCGCAACCAACTCGGCGGGCCGTGAGGTGACTGGAATGATCTCTTCACCCCCCGGCATGACTGCGGTGTGGTCAAGGATGCTCACGTAGCATCTGCTGTTCTGCTTCGTTGAGGCCGATATAGGCTGATGAGGCTGATGACTGCTAGGGATTTTCAAGGAATAGTCCGTTGCATATCCCTCCAGTCGATGGTCTCCTAGCTATTGTGGAGGAAGTGATCCCATAGACACGAGGTCATACCTTCAAGGGCAGAGCGTAACCCACTTATGATTTGAGGATCATACCAACAATGGCAGAGCGTATCCTTGTTCCTTGTCCGTGGAGAGAAAAAGTGGACCATGGGTCCAACCCGCATCCGATCTCTTACAATGCGTACCTTGGTCCAAGTGGACCGACTATGAAGCAGATGGGGCAGTGGTTTCTTGTCTGCTATGGAGGTACCTGCCACAAGAACTTAGCGGTGGTACAAAGAACCAAGTTTCTCGATCAGTGTGGGTCCATAACCCTTTGCCACTCCGTACTTGGCCACGGTCTAGAGTTAACGGCGCCGACACGCAAACCACCGACCGTCTTTGGTATTTCAACCAAGGTAGAGATCACCCACGGAATGGTGTTTCGACACTGAAAGGTTCACTTAGCTTGTCCCAACCATCGCCGGAGAGTGTTCCAAAATCTCACTCAACTGGCAATGCTACACACCAAAATGTGCACTTGCACTTGTTCTTTACTCTCTTTCTTGGTGGCAAACAAGGGATTAGTTTTCTCCCAAGTCTCAAGAGTAAGAGATGATGATATCATCATATGCAAATGACAGGCCTTATATAGTCTCTGGTCACTGCTCCCAGTGGCTCCTTGGAGGGGCCTCCCCCGAAGGCCACCCTAGACAGGGTCATCAGCTTTGATGACATGGCACCCTCTGTGACCGCCAAGTGGCGCTTGATCCACCTTGGACCTTGGATGCGTCTAGGAAGCTTCCTGGACCCTTTTTAGTCACAAAGAAAACTTGGTACTGGCGGAATTCGACCCCGGACCTCTCGCTTGCGAGATGGCGCCTTCACCCACTACGCTGTAGGAATTTTTCCTAAGGAGCATGCACCAAGTAGACTACCAAGAGTAGACCAAGGGGACTTACTCGACAAGGATGAGCAGTGCATGTCTTGTCTCTCTCAGCCTCTTTTGCATGTCGTTGGGGGACTTGCGCTACAAGCACAGTGCATACCAAGTCTAAATCTTCCGCTGATTGGACCAGGGGCATAGACAGAACGTAACAGGCATCAACCACCAGACCACCACGCCTTACACCCCCCAGAGCAATGGCGGTACCGAGCGGATGAACCAGACTATCCTCGCCATGACACAAAGCATGCTCTTTGACGCCAAACTCCCACCTCGCTCGACATCTTTTCATCAAACTCGATCTCTCGGCTCCTGATGACCTTTCCAGCCGCTTGGTCCCACAGCCTGTACGCCTTGTGTGTAGTGTCATATCCGACCATTACACACTTACGAGCACGTGCATCTAGCTTGCCACTTCCTTCTCCTGCTTGGACCTTTGCCCAATAAGTACAGCCAAATACCCTAAAGTGTGAAGCATATGGCTTCTTCCCTGACCAAGCCTCCTGTGGCATCCTGAGCTGCTTCTCTTGTTGCTTCTTACCACGCGTTCCAAGCGCGACTACCGGAGTGAGATTCACAAGGTAGCAAGGAGTTCTTACAACTTCAGCCCAAAAGCGAGGTGGGAGTTTGGCATTAAAGAGCATGCTTCGTCTCATGCCAAGGATAGTCTGGTTTATCCGCTTGGCAACAACATTGCACAGGGGATTATAAGGCGTGGTGGTCTGGTGCTTGGTGATGTGTTGGCTCAACCAGCCTTTGCACGCCTCGTACGCAATACCGTTGTCCGCGCGCAATGCCTTGACCTTCTTGCTTGTCTGCCACTCTACCTCGCGACAAACGCTTGCAGCTTCTCCTTGACCTCTCCCTTTATGTTGAGGAAGCAGATCCACATCTTGCAACTATGGTCCTCGATGAAGGTCAATAAATACTTGCTGCCGCCGTTCGATGGGGTTCGGAATGATCCGCACACATCATAGTGAATCAGGTCTAAGATTGCTACCACACGTTGCCCATTACGCTCAAAGGGCTTTCTTTTTGCCTTGCCTTGGAGGCATGGCTCACACACCTTTTCGCACTTTCTCTTACCATTGGCATTGCATCCCTCCATCCCATGAACCTGTTCGTCTTGCTCCATACCTTGCAGTGTGCTGTCGGCCACATGGCCAAACTGCCTGTGCCACAACTAAGTATCTGTGTCGGTGGAGTTCGCCGACATGGTGAAGGCTTGAGGTGCAACATCACGCTTTGGAAACTTGGGCTCTTCAACCGCTGCATATCCCTCGTTTCTAGTTTCAAGGGATTCCTTCTGCAGCATGTAAAGCCCATCTACTCTTGGGACCCGTGTGACAAGACTCTCCTTGGGATAGGAGATCTTGATGTCCTTGCTCTTGACAATCACGGCCTCCTTTTCTGTTAAGACGACCGTCATGTCGTGGTCCGTGATTTTGGACACTGACAAAAGGTTTCCCGCAAAGGACGGATTGTAGACAAATTTCTCAGCTTCAAGTCTCTTTCAAGACCATTCATGTTGATGCTGATCAACTTATCTCTCTCTTCTTGCGCAAGGTTGCCATTGGCACACATGAAGTGACGTTCAGTGTCCCCAATGGAGATGAACCCATCTTTCTCCCTTGAAGAGTAGTGGTTTGTGCCAGAGTCCAACCGGTAGGCTCCACGCTTGAACAATGTTGCTCCCTTAGTTGCTAGTACGCTGTTAGCCATCATGTTCGTCAACTCCTTCTTACACTTTCCTTTGCCCTCATATCTACCACCCCAATCTCTGTCTTCCTTCTTGGGAGCCTCGCAGTCGCATGTCCAATGCCGAGGCTTGCCACAGTTATGGCACTTCCCAGGACGCTTTGAACTCTTTCCACTGCCACCATGGTCCTTTCCTCCACTGCCACCGCTTTCACTACTGCTCTGAATAGAAGAGTTGTTGCCACGATCACCGTACTGTGCAGCATAGGCTGAAATGTTAGCCTCACTACCGCTGCGACACATGGCCTCGTTGCGCACGTACTCGGACACTGCCTCATACGTCAAATCCTCTTCCTTCCAATCGCCAAAGATGTCAAGCAGAGGACCCCAATTCTCAGGTAACGCCATGAGGAGATCATGGCCTGCATGTTGGTATCGATTTCCTAGTTCATTTGGGTCACTTGCTGTAGCAGTCTTTGAAAGTGCAACAAGAAGTCCGGAATAGAAGGTTTCCGTGTAGTCGATGCCTTCCTCCTCCGAGTAACCCTTGGCAACCAGCCTCGCCTTGTACTTTTCCAGGTTGCCATTTGCTCCCCGCTTCTTCTTAAACATCCTCTTGCACTTGATCACCTTGCGTCAAGGTGCATGCTCAGTCACCTCCCATGTGTCGTTGTCCAGCTACGACTCTATCTCTTGCTCCACGGCTTGCGCCCAATCTGCAGCATCAGGTGCAGCCATGGCCTCCTTGTATGATGCTTGCTCATCTGAATCTGCTGCAACTGCGACGTTCATCTGTTCTAGTTTATGCATCATCTAGAAATAGCGACGCTCACCTAGATTGTAGCGCACCCTAAGAGGATAATTGCGACCTGGTACTGGAGCGTTAGCGGGCGGCTGGCGCAATGCTGCTAGCACCACTGCTGTTGCCGGTGCTCCAGCATCTTCTTCCTCTACTTCTATCGACGAGGCCGCTTTATGTGCCATATCAGACATGGAAGAATAGACAGGTTCTCTCATTGTCACGGTGGAGGAAGGATCAGGAGAGACTGCATCAGGAAGGATATCTGCTCCCACTACCTCGTCAGCTGCTGGTTCTATTGCCTCTTCACATAAAATGTTGGTGCCGATGACAATCTTTCATTGAAGACAACATCCCTGTAGATGATGACGTGGCCCGTATCGCTCTCGTAGAGGTGATACGCCTTTCGTGCCACGTCGTAGCCAATCATCAGCATCTGCGCACTCTTCGCGTCCCACTTCTGCCACTTCTCCTTTGGCACGTGCATATGTGCCAAGCTGCAAAACGCGCGAAGATGACCCACATTTGGCTTCTTGCCAAACCACGCTCCGTACGGCGTCATCTGCTCCAACGCCTTAGTAGGACTGTGGTTCTTGATGTACACCGCAGTGCTCACTGGTTCGGCCCAAAAGTCGTAGGTTAGCCGAACCGCATGTAGTATGGAGTGCGCCGACTCAACAATGGTGCGGTTGGCGTGTTTTGCTATGTCGTTCTGTTGCAGCGAGTATGGCGCGGTCGGCTCCACCTTGATGCTTGCCGCTAGGAGGTAGTCCTTAAAGTCTTTGCCTAGGTACTGCCCGCCTCAGTCGCTGCGCAACGCCTTGATCTTCTGGCTAGTCTGACTCTCCACCATTGCCTTGAACTCCTTGAACCTGTCACAACACTGGTCCTTGGAGGAAAGGAAGTACAAACCAGTGCAACGGCTTAAATCATCAATGAAGGTGAAAACTTCCTAGAGCCTCAAAAGCTTTGGGTCTGCATCACGCCACACGAGTCTGTGTGGACCAGCTCCAGCACCTCCTTCATGCGCTCCCCTACTCTCGAGAACCCCTCCCGATGCTACTTCCCCTCCAAACTGAGGATGTACAACTACTGCTCAAAATTAGTGATGGTGGGCAAGTACGCACCATTTGCTTCCTTTGAAGTTGCTCCAAGGTGCGTATGCCAATGTGGCCATAGTGCGCATGCCAGATTTCGCCATCTGTGGCCTGCACCACTGCTCCAAGTCTCTCCTCGCGCGGGATCTTGGTCGTCTTCAACAGGCGGTACATATCGCCTTCCTTCACCGACCTGGCCAATTCCTCTCCTGTTTCCATGTCGAGGATGTAACCACAGTCACCGTCAAAGACGACTCGCAGTCCTATGTTGGTGAGAGAGGACACTGAGAGAAGACTGAACGCAGCATTAGGTACGTACAACATGCCATGGAACACTCCCACTTCAATGCCACGTGGGGTTTCCAACCACATCTCCACAATCCCAATCCCCTCAGCATACACCACCCAATCATCACCCAGACTGATAGCACAAGGAGGGATGGACAGTAGCTACGTAAACCACTCCTTGTGATGTGTCATGCTCTTGGAACACCATGCATCCTTGTAACATGCGATATTCCCCATCTCCACCTACGACATGTCAGACTTTACCATGAAGAGATGGTCGCGCACCTCCTTGGCGACATTCATATTACCAAAGTGGCGAACACCAGCTTGGTTTTACTGCTGCTACTGCTGCTATTGAAGCTGCTATTACTGTTGCTGCTGCTGTTGTGGAGATTGCTGTCTTTGCTGTTGCTGCTCCTTCTAGTCCCTCTTGAAATTGAAACACTCTTTCTTGTACTATCCCTCTTTCTGGCAATACTCGCACTTGCCATTCTTCTTGCCTCTCTGCTGCCGGGTTTGCTACTGCTGCTGGTTGCGTGAGCCCATGGCCATGAAAGATACTTCACTACTACTGCTGCCGCCATTGCGCTGTGCGGCATTGCGATGTCGTTCTTCCTGCACCTGGTGCATGTAGATGAAGTCTAGGTTGAGAGTCGGCTGGCACTCGAACGTCTCTCGCACGGTGTGATAGCTCGTGGGAAGTCCCCTCAGCAAGAGGAGGACAAAGCGTGTGTCTTCCACAGGCTTGCCGACCGCTTCAAGCTGCTTTGCCCGCTCTTTTTCCCCGCCCAAGTACGCATCCATCCCTTCGCTATCCTGCATTTTCAATGCCATCATCTTCTCCTCAAAAAGCATGAGGAATGGAGGATTCTTGCTCTCGTACTTCTTGCACAACGTATCCCACCCCTCTTTTGAAGTACCCTTGTCACTTACGCACAGAAGATGTGTGTTGGAGATGGTGTTGAGAAGCAGCCTATAGGTCTGCCTGTGCTTCTTCTTCCACTCCTCATATGCCGACGTTATAGTTGTAGATGAACTTGCATCTACTACACCTTTTTGCGACGTCTTCCCTGCCACTACCGATGCTGCGGTAATGTATTTTGCCTATAGAAGCAGAGCGCGCTCATCGCCGCTCACCATCTCCCACAAGCCCCTCTTCTCCAAAAGGATGCGGGTACTGATCTTCCAAAACATGAAGTTGGCGCGTCCTTCCAGCCTCTCCAAGGGCTGGGCCACTCTGACCACGCCCGCTGGTGCTTTTTTTAGCTTTAGTGATGCTCAACGTGTCAACCAACCTAAGGCAAACGGACTAGAAAATAGGACCGACACAACAGCACCTGCCGTCTGCTCCTAGCATTTTAGCGAGGAGAAGATATCACCTTCAGGATCACGGTTCCACACTAAGCAGTTCCTATGCAATCACTTGCTAGCAACTGTGTCCACTTAAAACTTGGTCACTTTTGCCAAGGTGCTAGTCAAAGACTAACTCTTGGGGGTTTAGACCAACCAGTGTCTTCTTTGTACTGTTCCTTACTTGGACAACTCTGTGAGGAGCATCTAAGGCCGGATTGTGTAATTAGAATGAGGAATGAGCCTGGTACATATAGTCCTAGGCCTGGCTTCTAAGATGTGTGGGTAGTGACACTTTTGGGGTGGTCACTCCATACCACCTCACCAGTCCGCCAATTGGCGCATATACTTACCACCAAGTGGCGCACTCTCCTCATGCATGGAGAAATGCATGGGAAACTTCCCCTTGTGCTAGAAGGTCAAAAAACCTCCTACGCACATCAAGGCTCGATCGCATGACCTGTTGTCCTTAAGTCAAACATGCCATCCGTTGCGCTACACTGCTGGTGTCTCGCTTAGACTTGCACCACAACAAGGTTTGGGGGACTTACTCCAAGGGAGCAGTGCATGCCCAACCTGTCCGTCAAGCCATAGCAGTGGCCTTGGGGCATAGATGATCAACAATGTCTCCCTTGCACCTTGGGTAACCTGGTGTAGTAGTTTTCTTCGGCATGAACCTGTAGCTCTAGGTTTTGTTTGTGCATGTCAGTTCAATTAGTCTTTAGTTCTCCTCTCTTGCATCCACCATGCCGACTCCTCGAGCACCTACAACATGCAAGTCGCTGTGTAGCAGCTTTGTCAAGAAGTCCACAAGGATTTTACTGGTTGCGTCGTGTTCCAGTTCCACGACACCCTTGGCGATAAGGTCACGTGAGTATTGGTACCAAATATTGATGTGCTTTGTACGCCGGGAGGTCATGTCGTCCTCTGCCATAACGATGGCACTTTGTTTGTCAATGCAGATGACCGTTGCTTCCTCTTGTGGTGCCTTGATCTCATCAAGCAAACTGCGAAGCCAGTGTGTTTCCTTGCCCACTTCGGAGAGTGCAATGTACTCCGCCTCAGCAGTAGAAAGTGAGACGTACTCCTCCTTCCTGCTTGCCCACGAGACCGCACCACCGTTGAGAAGACAGACAAACCTTAAGGTACACTTCCTGTCATCAATCCATTCTCCCAAGTCCGCGTCAGTGTAGCATGTCAGTCGCAGCAAGTCTGATCCTTCTACAGATCCAAACTAAAGTTCAACGTGCCGACTCTTTTTGAGGTAGCAAAAAATCCGCTTCACGACTTGCCAATGTTCTAGCCCAGGGTTGTCCACAAGCCTGCTCACCTGATCCACTGCATAAGCAATGTTAGGTCATCTTCCCACCATTACATACATGAGGCTTCCAGCGACGGACTCGTATGGAATGTTTTGCATCTCCCGCCGGTCTGCCTCGTTGCTTGGTGACATGGAGGAGGAGAACTTGCAGTTAGAGGGCATTGGAGTTCTGACGGGCTTGTACTCCTCCATGTTGTAGCGCTTCAAGATGTTTATGATGTACTTGGTCTGGTTGAGCTCGATGGTGCTTGCTTTGCGGTTGCGGTGAACAGAAATCTTGAGGTAGTACTCGAGAGGTCCCATGTCCTTCATCTTAAATCTGTTGGCCAGATTTTTCTTGAGGTCTGTGAGGGCCTCCTACGAGGAAGAACACATGATAAGATCATCCACGTAGAACGCCACAAGTAGCAAGCCACGTTCCTCCTCCCTCACATAGAGGCTAGGTTCATTCTTGCAATGTGCGAAGGAGATCTCGCCATGAAGCTGTCCATGTCCTTTTACTAGATCCGTGGGGCCTGTTTCAGCCCGAACAACGCCTTCACCAGCTTGCACACCTTCGGGTACCTCCATTAGCACCTCCTTGTTGAGCTTCCCATAAAGCAAGGCGATCTTCACATCCATCTGGTGGATCTCAAGGTCTTTGGCAGCAGCGATAGCAAGCAGGGACCTGATGGAGGCAAACGTGACGACCGGCACGAAGGTCTCCTCGTACTCAGACCCTGCGTGCTATGAGAACCCTTTTGCCATGACCCTTGCCTTGTACTTGTCGATGCTATCATCTTGCTTCTACTTCAACCTGAGCACCCACTTTGAGCCCACCACATGAGTGTTAGCGGGTCTGTCCACCAGCACCCATGTGCCATTTTCTTCGATGGACACAAGCTCGCTGTCCACCGCCTCCTTCCACTTGCCGCATCGGGCCTTGCCAGCACCTCAGCCATAGTGAGCGGCTCTCCCTGAGCCAAGTAGGACCAGCTCAATCCAGTCCAACTTTGATTGTCAGCGTCGTACTTTGGAGTTTGTTTTCTTTGTCGTGTGCTGCGATGTTGTATTGCTGGTGGATGTTTCCCATGCTGTTGCTTGTGTGGTGTTGACTGCCCTTGAGTTAAAGTTTCCTCTTTTGAAGAGCCACTGGCCTCCGAGCTGGTCTCAGAGGCCTTGGACATCTCCGACTCGGGTGCGTCAGCCTGCGCAGCCGTTCCCCCCAGTTATTTGCCCATATGGTGCAGCCGGATACTTTCAGGTGTGATGCGTCCGGGTTCTTCCGTGACCAAACGTCTTGTGGCGTCATCTGTTGCTTGCCCTTCTTCTTTCCGCGCCTGCCCAGAGCAGCCGCAGGAGTCAGGTTGACAAGATAGCATGTCGTTCTTGCCGCTTCCGCCCAAAACCGTGGTGGAAGCCTTGCATCAAAGAGCATGCTACGCACCATGCCCAATATGGTCTGATTCATCCGTTCGGCAACACCATTGCTCTCCGGCGTGTAAGGCGTTGTGGGCTGGTGGTTGATCCCATGTTGTTGCAACCAGCCCTTGCATGCCTCGTACTCTTTGTTGTTGTCGCTCCGCATCCGTTTGACTTTCTTTCGGGTCTGCCGCTCCACCATGGCGACAAACTCCTACAACTTTTCTCTGACCTCTCTCTTTGTTTTGAGGAAGAAGATCCACACCTTGCGGCTGTGGTCGTCTATGAAGGTCAGAAAACACTTGCTACCACCGTTTGTCGCTGTGCGAAAGGGTCCGCACTCGTCGGTGTGAATCAGGTCAAGGGCTGATTCTGCGCGGCGACCATTGCGCACAAAGCGCGTTCGTTTGGTCTTGCCTTGGAGGCAAGGTTCACACAGGCTGCCACACCCAACCGCATCCTTCTTGCAACCATCGATGCAGCGGACCAGTCGTTGTTGCTCAATGACTTGGAACGTGCAGTTTGCAACGTGTCCAAAGCGTCTTTGCCACATATCAGCGTCTTCGTCCTTTGTGGCAGAGGATGCTTTTTCAGTTCTCGTTGGTGTGCTCTCTTGTATTGGTGCCGAGACCACTGCCTCCGTTGCACCCGCATGACCCTCGTCTTCCGAGTCTTTGCTGACGTTGTCTACAATACGTAGAGTCGGTCAACCCGTGAACCTATGCCACGAGATCTTTGTTGGCATAGAGGACCTTGGTGTCCTCCTTCCTGGCGATGACCGCCTTCTTCCGTGTAAACACCACTGGCATGTCGTTGTCTGTTGTAGTGGCGTTTCTCCCAAACGTACCAATGGAATGCAAACTTGTTTTCACTAATTGAAAGTTTAGAAGAAATACTTCAAGTTGCATGTGCTACTTTCTTAATTTGACAAAGAAACAATAGAGTTATGGTCATCACAAGGCGAAAGTCTTACTTAGAGAGAGAGAGAGAGTGTAGCCCTGGCCGACCTTGTTTTGAGCATAACTCTTAATCCGATCGTTCGATCTTCACGATCGTGGGCTCGTTGGAAAGCTTGTCTTGTGAAGTTGAAGATCCTGTAGTTGATTGTAAAATTTGATGAAGGTTTAATTCTAACCTGTCACTCTCTAAGTGACTGCCTGTGCTGGCTGAAAGTGGCAGAACTTGGCTCTGATACCAAATGTTGGATCTGGGAGAGGGAAGGAGCCTTGGAGCAGCGAGCATGTGGGTCCAAAAGGGCATCACTTATGCTGAAGAATGGTTGTTGAATCACTCAAAAGGATGGATTACATATAGAGCTAGAGCTTGGGCAAGTCAGCCCTCTCACAAGTCACACTACATAGCCATAGAAGCTAAGGATCACAAACAAGAGTCCATAATCTCACTTAAGAGAGGAAATCAGCCTAGCAATCAGGCTGACCACTCACACACGACCTAGAGAGCTAGAAAATGCTCTCATAGCACCCTCCTAGTGGTCACATAACCCACAATCCCATGGAGAATCGCCATGTGTCCATGGCTAGCACACAAGGATCTTGCCTCACCTAAAATGTAAGGGGAGGTACCTTTTTCATAGTCAGCACACAGTGACAAGGAAACGCAAGAATCTAGGATCTTTTTGGATATCTCTCCCATCAGGTCTTGATCCTACACCTCTTGCCTTTTTTGTTTTCTCAGGCTAAGGCATGGAGCCATCGCCCATGGTGACTAAGATATCAGCGGTCGATGACCCCGGAAACATCGAATATTCATATCTCCCAATCCGACCGTTGGATCGGCCTCACACTTGGACTGTAGACATTTTACCACCTCATCTTACCAGTGATGAAGTGGGATGGACAATCGGAGCAGGCATCTAGTAGTTTCCTGAACTTGCTCCTACGGACGTGAAACTGAGCCAGATGGCTCATTTCCCAACACCGCTAACCCTCCAATACCAGGTCGCAAGTACCCTCTCAGGGTGCACTACAAGCCTGTTGACCGCGGTCATTTCTACATGCTGCTAAAATGATAACATATGAACGTTGTAGTTGTAGCAGATTCAAATGGGCCAATGTCATATGAGGAAGCTATGGTTGCACCAGATGTAGTAGATTGGATGCAAGCTATGCAGTAAGAGATGTAGTCACAGCTAGATAATGGCACATCAGAGCTAACTAGGCGTCAAACTGGATGCAAGGTGATCAAGTGCAAGTGGGTGTTCAAAAAGAGGCAAGGAATAGATGGCAATCTGGTTAAGTACAAGGCAAGACTGGTCTTTAAAGGATCCTTGCAGCATGAGTGCATGAATTGCTGCTGCTGCTGACGTCGCTCTGACTTCTGCTACTGTTGCTGTGTAGGTTGCTGTTTTTGCTGCTGCTGTTGCTACTCCTTCTAGTCTATCCTCTTGAACTTGAAGCACTATTTCTTATAGTGCCCCTCTTTCTGGCAACCGTGGCACTTGCCCTTCTTCTTGTCTCTCTGCTGCCTTAACTGCTGCTGCTGCTGGCTGCGTGAGCCCATGGCCATGAAAGCTGATTCATTGCTGCTACTGCCGCCATTACGCTTTACTACATTGCGACGCAGTTCTACCTGCACCAGGTGCGTGTAGATGAAGTCCAGGTCGAGAGTCGGCTTGCATTCCAACGTCTCTCGCACTGTGTCATAGCTTGTTAGGAGTCCCCTCAGCAAGAGAAGGACGAAGCACATGTCTTCAACAGGATTGCCGGCCGCTTTCAACTGCTTCGCCAGCTCCTTTGCCCTATCCAAGTACGGCTCCATCCCTTCGCCAACCTGCATTTTCAGCGCCATCATCTTCTCTTCCAAAATCATGAGGAATGCAAGATCCTTGCTCTCATACTTCTTGCACAACGTGTCCCAACCCTCTCTTGTAGTAGGCTTCTCACTCGCGTACTGAAAATGCGAGTTGGAGATGGTGTTGACAAGCAGCATGTAAGCCTGTCTGTCCTTCTTCCACTACTGATATACCGCCGCTAAAGTTGTAGATGAACTTGCATCTGCTGCACTTTTCTGTGGCGTCTTCTCCGCCACCACCTCTGCTGCAGTGATGCCTTTTCCCTGTGGAGGCAGAGCGCACTCGTCGTCGCTCACCACCTCCCACAAGTCCCTCTCCTCCAAAAGGAGGCGGGTACGGATCATCCAAAACGTGAAGTTGGCACATCCTTCCAGCCTCTCCAAGAGTTGGGCTGCTATTACCACGCTTGCTGCTGCCATTTTGAGCCTTGGTGATGCTCAGCGTTCCCCTTGAGTGGCGGTGTTACCCCTGCTTCTGCTTCTGTTTCTGCCAGAAATCTGTCTGACAGAAAATGGACTGTAGAGGCCAGCAGACTAGGAATGTTGATAAACTATGCCCACCACTGGAAAATTCAGCTCAAAACCTTTCAGATCGACCCATAAAATAGGGTCATCAACATGGGATTTTGAAACATATGCCCTCTTGAAAACAAGGTATGCTTCTGCTCCTACTCCAGCTCACACCAGTCGGCGTTTCCCCCAAACGTACCAATGGAAGGCAAATATTTTTGCACCAATGGAAACCTTAGGAAAAATACGAAAGAGTCATGGTAATCACAAGGGTGCTCACGTTGCTGTGACTGCTGATGCTGTTGCTGTGGATATTGCTGCTTTTGCTGCTTTTGCTGCTGCTCTTTCTGGTCCCTCTTCAACTTGAAGCACTCTTTCTTGTAGTGTCCCTCTTTCTGGCAATAGTGGCACTTGCCCTTCTTCTTGCCTCTCTGCTCCCCACACTGCTGCTGCTGCTAGTTACGTGAGTCCATGGCCATGAAAGTTGCTTCATTGCTGCTGTTGCCGCCATTGCGCTTTGCTCCATTGCGAAGCAGCTCTACCTGTACCAGGTGTGTGCAGATGAAGTCCAGGTCCACAGTCGGCTGGCACTCCAACATCTCTCGCACCGTGTCATAGCTCGTTAGGAGTCTCCTGAGCAAGAGAAGGACAAAGCGCGTGTCTTCTACAGGATTGCCGGCCTGTTTCAGTTGCTTTGCCAGCTCCTTTTACCTCTCCGACTACGCCTCCATCCCTTTGCCACCCTGCATTTTCAACGCCATCATCTTCTCCAAAAGCATGAGGAATGCAGGATCCTTGCTCTCATAATTCTTGCACAACGTGTCCTACACCTCCTTTGCAGTAGCCTTGTCTCTCACGTACTGAAGATGCGGGTTGGAGATGATGTTGACAAGCAGCCTATAGGCCTTCCTATCCTTCTTCTTCCACACCTCATATTCCACCGCTGCAGTTGTAGATGAACTTGCATCTGCTGTACCTTTATGCGGCGTCTTCCACGCCACCACCTCTGTTACGGTGATGCCTTTTGCCGGTGGAGGCGGAGCGCGCTCGTCACCGCTCATTACCTCCCACAAGCCCCTCTCCTCCAAAAGGAGGTGGGTACGGATTCCCAAAACGTCAAGTTGGCGCGTCCTTCCAGCCTTTCCAAGGGCTTAGCTGCTGTTACCACGGTTGCTGCTGCCATTTTAAGCCTTGGTGATGCTCAGCGTTGTCCTTGAGTGGCGGCGCTACCCTTGCTTTTGCTGCTGCTTCTGCTAGAAATCTATCTCACAGAAAATGGACTGCAAAGGCCAAGAGACTGGGAATTTTGAAAAACAAAGCCCACCACTGGAAAATGCTGCTCAATACCTTTCAGATCGACCCATGGAACAGGGTAATCAACAGGGGATTTTGAAAGATATACCCTCTCAAAAACAGGGTATGCTTCTGCTCCTACTCCAGCTCACACCAGCGAGCTTGTAAAGGACATTTCTCCCAAATGTACCAATGGAATGCAAATATGTTTGCACCAATGGGAAGCTTAGGAAAAGAATTCAACTCTTATGTGCTAGTTTTTAAATTTGACAAAGAAACAAGAGAGTTATGGTCATCACAATGCGACAGTCTTACTCAGAGAGAAGAGTGTAGTCCTGGCCGACCTCGTTTTGAGCATGACTCTCAATCCGGCCGTTGGATGTTCGCCATCTTGAGCTCGTTGGAAAGCTTGTCTCCTGAACTTGAAGATCCAGTGGAAAGAGACGGCCTCTGCTGGCTGAAAGTAGCAGAACTTGGCTCTGATACCAAGTGTTGGAACTTGAGGAGAGAGGGAGCCTTCGAGCAGCAAACATGTGGATCTGGAAGGGCATCACTTGTGCTGAACAATGGTTGTTGAATCACTCAAAATGATGGAGTACATATAGAGCTAGAGCTTGGGCAAGTCAACCCCCTCACGAGCCACACCACTTAGCCATGGAGACTAACGCTCACACACTAGAGTCCATAAACTCACACAAGGGAGGAAATCAGCCTAGCAATCAGGCTGACCACTCACACACGACCTAGATAGTTAGAAAATGCTCTCATGGCACACTCCTAGTGGTTACATAACCCACAATCCCATGGAGAATCGCCACGTGTCCATGGCTAGCTCATAAGGATCTCACCTCACCTAAAAAGTAAGGAGAGGTAACTTTTCCTAGTCAGCACACTCTGATAAGGCAACCCAAGAATCTAGGACCTTTTTGGATATTTCTCCCATCGGGTCTTGACCCTGGAACTCTTGCCTTTTTCTTTTATCAGGCTAAGGCATGGACCCATCGCCCATGGTCACTCGGATATCGGCGGTCGATGATCCCGAAGACCTCAAAAATTCATATCTCCCAGTCCGACTATTGGATCTGCCTCAAACTTGGACCGTAGACAACTTGCCACCTGATCTTTATAATGCTGAAGTTGGATTGACGATCGGAATAGACATCTGGTGGTTTCCTGGAACTTCCTCCTGTGGACCTGAAACTGAGCCGGACGGCTCCTTTCCCAACAAGAAGAGCATGTTTCATGTCATGCTGAGGATAGTCTGGTTCATCCGCTCCGTAATGCCATTACTCTGGAGGAAGTAAGGTGTGGTGGTTTGGTGGTTGATGCCGTGTTGGCTCAACCAGCCTTGGCACGCCTCTTACTCGCCACCGTTGTCCGCGCGAGTACCTTGACCTTGTTGCTTGTCTGCCGTTCTACCATTGCGAAAAACTCTTGTACCTTCCCCTTAACCTCTCGCTTTGTCCTGAGGAAGTAGATCCACATCTTGCGACTGTGGTCGTCAATGAATGTCAAGGAATATTTGTTGCCTCCGTTCGAAGAAGTATGGAATGGTCTGCATAAATCGGAATTGATCAAGTCCAAGATTGCTGCCGCACGTTGCCTATTACGCTTAAAGGGCTTTTTTTGCTTTGCCTTGGAGCTATGGCTCACACAGCATTTTGCACTTTCCCTCATCCTTGGCCTTGCAACCATTCATCTCATGAACCACTTCGTGCTGCTGCATAGCATGCAGTATGATGTCGGCCATATGGCCAAACCGCCTGTGCCACAGCTCTACGTCTGTGTCAGTGGAATTGGCCACCATGGTGACGGCTTGTGGTGCAACATCAGGCTTTGGAGACTTGGGCTCTTCAACCACTGCATATCCCTGATTTATACTCTCAAGGGATTTGGTCTGCAGCACGTAGAGTCCATCAAGTCTTGGGACCTGTGCGACAACACTCTCCTTGGCATAAGAGATCTTGATGTCCTTGTTCTTGACAATCATGGCCTCCTCCTCCGTGAAGACGACCGTCAGGTTGTGGTCCATGATACTGGACATAAATAGGAGGTTTGCCGCAAAAGACGGCATGTAGACGACGTTCTGCAGCTTCAAATCTTTTTCAGCACCGCTCACATTGATGTTGATCAACTTGTCTCCTTCGCCTTGTGCATGGACAAGGCTGCCATTTGCACACCTGAAGCGACGTTTAGTGTCCCCAATGGAGATTAACCCATCCTTCTCCCTTGAAGAGTGGTGGTTCGTGCCAGAGTGAAGCCCGTGGGCTCCATGCTTGAGTAGTGCCGCTCCCTTAAGCCATCATGTTTTTCAACTCCTTACCCTTTCCTTTGCCCTCATTTCTATTACCATGACCTCCATCTTCCCTTTAAGGAGCCCTGTATTCCCGTGCCCAATGCCAAGGCTTGCCATTGTTATGGCACTTCCCAACACGCTTTGAACCCTTTCCACTACCACCATTGCCTTTTCCTCCACTGCCACCGCTTCCGCTGCTACTCGGACCAGAAGAGGAGTTGTTGCCACGACCACCATACTATGCAGCATAGGCTGAAATGTTAGCCTCACTACCGCTACGACGCATGGCCTCGTTACACACGTACTCGGAGACTACCTCATACGTCAAATCCTCCTCCTTCCAAACGCCAGAAACGGTGATCAGCGGTCCCTTACTTTTAGGTAGCGCCATGGGGAGGATCATGGCCTGCATGTTGGTGTCGATCTCCTAGTTCATTTTGGTCACTTGTTGTAGCAGACCTTCAAACTGCAGTAGGAAGTCTGGAATTGACTCTCTCTCGCTCACCTTCATCGAAATCAGCTCTTGAAGGATGAAGAGGCGATTTACAAGAGCCGTTGATTGGTGTACACGTGCAAGCTTCTCATAAGCCTTTGACGCATGTGTGATAGCTTGGACATGTTCATGTTGTGACTCGTGTACTCTTGTCACAAGAATCGCAATCGCCATGTCGTTTTTGACATTTCACATTTCATATCCAGCATCTATTTTTGGAGGTTCAACCTCTTCTCCAAGGAACATCTTCTAGTACCCATGCACCCTCATGACAATCTCAAATTTCCATGTCCACAGGGGAAAACCTGTTGATGTGAACTTATACATCCCACCGTTAACCTACTGAAGAGTGAGCATTGTGGGTATTGTCATACTGCTTCTCTGCTTCTCTGCTTTTGTGCTTCGTAATGGCTGATGTAGGCTAATGTACACTGTTGTCTGCTACCGGTTCTGGTGGTACAGATCCGTTGCTTACCTCTTAGCCGTTGATCACCTACAAAAACAAAACAATGCACACTACCGAACCCAGGGTCCTGCCTCCAAGGACAGAGCTTATCTGGGTTAGGATCCAAGGGTCGTACCTCAAAGGGCAGAGTTTATCCTTGGCCCGTGTTCGCTAAGTTCCAATACCCGCTGTTGGAGCTGATGGAGCAAATGGAGCAGATGGACCTGATGGACTTGATGCGCACGGCAAGACAGAGAGGGCGAGAGAGTGCGTAGAAACGTGCCTTACAGCTAGTCAGTGTGGGCTCATAACCCCTTGTCAACCTGCCTGAGGCGACGGTCTAGAAAATTAGTTTGGACACAATGGTTCCCGCGGACCACTCTTGGTATTGCAACCAAGAGGTGATATCACCCTTAGAGCCAAGGTTCCACACTGAGCAGTTCATATGGATCACTTCCTTGTACTCTATCCTTAGCACCTGGTCACTTTCGCACGAGGAGCTTACTCCTAGGGCTTAGACCAACTAATGCTTTCTTTAGTGTCTGCCTCTGGTAGACAACTCTGTAAGCAGTCTCAAAGGTAAGAACTGTACTCAATGAGAGGCAACTGACAGGTTCTTATAGTCTTAGAGCCACCTTCTAGTCTAGGCGCCCAGTGGCTCCTTAGATGAGCCACTTTGGGGGCAATCTGGATTCCGATACCCCCCTGCCTACATGGCTCTCCCTATGTCAGCCAAGTGGCGCCAACCACCAGAAAGGACCTTGGAATGTTCTAAGATACCTCGTAGAATCTTCCTATCCCCCTTTTGGTCATAAAGAAAACTAGTGACAAGGCTAGGATTTGACCCATTGATCTCTCGCTTCAGAGACTAACTATGGAACGTCTAAGCCATAAGGAGTTGTCCTAGGTAGTGTTTGCAGGCTATACTATCTTGTTTAGACCAAGGGGACTTGCTCCAAATCAGCAGTACATGCCTTGCTTATTGCGACCAGACTTAGGGGACTTACTCCAAGGGAGCAGTGCATGCCTAGTCTATCCTGTACGTGTCCCAATGTCAGCGATGGACATGGAGCATATCAGGTCAACAGAAATGATGTTAACAAGCTCGTTAATCTGAATTGGAGTAAAAGTAGAAGCATACCATGTATTCAAGAGGGCATATCTTACAAAATCCCCTGTTGATGACCATGTTTTGTGTTTCCATCTGAAAGGTTTTCACCTAAAGTTTCCAGGTTTCCAAGTTCTCAGTGTGCTGGCATCTTTATTCCATTTTCTGTTAGACTAATTTCTGGCAGAACCAGCAATAGAAGCGAAGATAGTGCCGCCACCCAAGGACAACGCTGAGCAACACCAAGGCTCAAAATGGTATCACTAGTCATTGTGACAGCAGCCTAGCATTTGGAGAGGCTAGAGGGCTGCGCTAACTACACGTTTTGGAAGATCTGTACTCGCCTCCTTTTTGAGGAGAGGGGTTCATGGAAGGTGTTGAGCGGCAATGACAGCTCCAGATCATGGAAGGTGTTATAATGCCTCATTTAGGGGGGAACAAAGAGGAGGGAGGGATCTCAAGAGGGAAGAAGTAAGGGACTGGTAGAGAGCCATCTGATCCAATCCCTCATGTGGTGAACCAAGAAGGCTCTTAACAAATTAAGAGAAGAGGTATAATAGCTAAGGTTGAGTACACGTTAGACCAAGATGAGCGTAGAGGGTTGCATGAAGGTGAATAGAAAGAGCCTTAGTGAGGATGTCAATGGTCTGAATGTGAGTTTGAATATATGTAATACACACTTTATTGTCTCAGTCCATTTTGTGCACGTAATGATGCTAACGGCCATCATGCTTGATGCAATCATGAAGGATGGGGTTGTCATAGAGTGCAAAAGTACCTTCATTATTGTCGTGGATCTAGTTGGCATCTAGTGGAGCATGGCCAAGTTGAGCAAGCATAATATGAACCTAGACTACTTCGAGTGCTTTCACTTTTATAGATCAACCCAACTTTGGTAAAAGAGGAAGTGACCACCTGTTGCTTTTGCAAGCGCTTGGTGAGAAGACCTTCATGCAATATTAAAATAAAGCATTTCATATATTAGTTATCAGTGTGATCACCAGACAGATCAGCATTGGTGTGGCCGCTAAGAATGTCGTTGCCACTCTAAATGTGCCAAATTCCAAGGACAGTAGTATCGCAGAGGTAGTAAATACTCTACTTGCCCGTGACCACTTGCACTATGTTTGGGACATGATAGCCTTGATTGAGGATTCCCATAGTGTAAGGGAGATAAGAATGAGTTATGAAAAAGATGTATAGTAGGGAGCCCATAATAGTGAGGTAGAATTTCGCATCCATATGTTTAGGAATAAATGTAGTGGTGGATGATTTTGTGATAATATGTTGAGTGGCAAGTGGAATAGAGATTGTGACATAGATCCATGGCCAAGTGGGCATATGTTCCTTGAGTGAGGAAGACCTCATCGAGGCTCATGTAACAGTGAATCTGGATGCCAAAGTAGAACCACAGGGATTCTATGTCAGATATTTCAAAATATCAAGAGGGATCTATTTTGAAGAAAGAGTCGGCAACGAGATCTGTACCAAAGAGAATAAGATCATCAACATAGAGGATCACTTAAATAACTTAAGGTGGCCATGAAGTAGATGGAGTGATCAGAATAAAGACAAGCAAGTATTTAAGAGAAAAAAATATTGAATCCTCAAATTCCATTACCATGATGCTTGTTTGAGGCCGATGAGTGAGCAATTGAGTTTGCAGATCATGTCGTGATGAGTATCAGTAAAATTGTCCTCAGGTTTTTGCATATATATGACTCTTTTAAGCTTGTCATTGAGGAATACGCTTTTGATGTCCATTTGATAGAGATGCGGATAGTTGGGAGCACTAAGGGAAATGATGACGTGGATAGACAAGTACTTTTGTACTAGAGGAAAGGTATTTATGTAGTTGACACGAAGGATTTAGTTTTGGCCGTGACCGGCCAAACTTGTATTATAACAGTCTGGTTTTATAGCATTGTTGAATTTGAGATATTTTATCTATTTAAAGGTAAAAATGGGCTCATTGGTTGGATAGGGTACCAGCGTCTAGGTATCTTATCTTTGGAACAGTTAAAACTCCTTTAATGCAACTTGTTTCCACTTCCCAGCTTGTGGATGACGCATGACATCCTTAGAACTTATAAGATCCACTACTTGTGTGAGAAGTACACACTCATTAAGGAGATATCTTACATTATCTGGTGTAAGGAACCTCCGTTGACACAGGTGGAACGGTGGAGAACTAGAGACTTTGTGGAAGTATTTGAGTTTATAGGAACTTCTAAATCTTTTGGTGAAGGGTAGGAAGAAGGTGATGCTGCTATTGCTGGGGGTGTAATAGATGATAAAATGGCATCATCTTTATTCAGAAATTGAAGTAGAACCTACGTAGTAAATTCCACAACATGCTCTATAAAGATGAGGGTCGTGAAAGTTGAAGGAGCTCATGTTTTGGCCTCATTGACAAAGTTTTCATCAACAATGGACGAGCGAATTCAAACCACAACGTGATTCTGGTCCTAAGAGCCGTTATATATCATAGTGATATTCATAATGTCGCAAAGGATAGCTCTTGTATCGTGGTTCAAGCTTAGTACGGTCACCAATTCATATCTGCGCATGGGCTCCTCATCAAAATCTTCTAGGGTGGCCCACATCTGGTAATTGTCCATGTCAAGATTTCTAATGTGTACTAGTTCCAGCTAGTAACTTGGTGGTGGGCAATCTATTGGTGATCTATACCGTTATTGACAGTGCTTGTGTCCAGCATACGGAGGATAGTCAAACAATGTGTAACATGGTACTTGTGCCTTTGAGGAATATTTTGTTAACAGGTTCAGTTTGTTTGTTTTATTCTGGAGTATAGGAAACGGTCTATTGGCACTGAATTCCTTTTGCTCCATAGAATACAGACAAAATGGTATTGAGAAACTCGGTTCCATTGACATTAATAATCTTCTTAACATAGGTTTTTTTGTTTTTGATAACCTACACCAAGCTCTTGAGGATGTATAGAACCTCCCATTCAAAACACAACACCTTCATCCACACCATGTGGACATACGCATCTAGTACCATCTACTTGTTGCTCAGAGAGGCTTCCTTCAATAGCATTGATCCACGTGAATAAGCTCAAGTGTTGCTGATGAAATGGATTTATTATGTTATCAAATAAGAAGTAAAGGGTGTCTAGTTGTACTTTCTTGTTACACATCTGCCACAGACATTACAACGAGATACTGATCCCAACATAGAAGGAAGATTGTGCATATGTTCATCCTTTGTCATGTGCTGCAACGTAGTGTGGTTCACGTGAGCAAGTCTGTTGTGCCATCGTTCAAGGGCTTGAACTTGTACAAGGTTAAGAGGAGTTGTTGCTACTAGAGTATGGTTATCGTCGCAAGTCATGAATGTCATTTCAGTTACTTCTCTTAAAAAAGAAACAACCATTAGATCTCCTTTATCCATCGCCTTACTCAGCTTGGCACAATAGCAAAAAAAAGGAGGCAAGAGGGCCAAGAGAGACATTCACTCTCGCTCTTGACCCTCTTGTCTATCGTACATGGCGGGGTATGGTATGGCTGTGGGTAGGCCTCTTTAGGCATCCATCCATCCATAGTCCTACCTGTCAACCGGCCTGAGGCAAACGGACTAGAAAACAGGGCCGACACAATAGCACCTGCCGTCCGCTCCTAGCATTTCACCTAGGAGAAGATATCACCCTCAGGATCACGGTTCTACACTGAGCAGTTCCTAGGCAATCACTTGCTAGCAACTGTGTCCACTTAACACTTGGTCACTTTCGCGCGAGGTGCTAGTCAAAGACTAACTTCTGGGGCTTAGACCAACCAGTGTCTTCTTTATACTGTTCCTTATTGGACAACTCTGTGAGGAGCATCTAAGGCCAGATTGTGTAATAAGGATGAGGAATGAGCCTGGTACATGTAGTCCTAGGCCTGGCTTGTAAGGTGTGTGTGTAGTGACACTTTTGGGGTGGTCACTCCACACCACCTCACCATTCCGCCAATTGGCGCATCCACTGATCGCCAAGTGGCGCAGTCTCCTCATGCATGGAGAAATGTCTAAGAAACTTCCCCTGTGCTAGAAGGTCAAAAAACCTCATGCGCACATCAAGGCTCGATCGCAGGACCTGTTTTCCCTAAGTCCAATATGCTATCCGTTGCGCTACACTTCTGGTGTCTCGCTTGGACTTGCACCACGAACAAGGTTTGGGGGACTTACTCCAAAGGAGCAGTGCATGCCCAACCTGTCCGTCAAGCCATAGCAGTGGCCATGGGACATAGAAGAACAACAATCTCTCCCTTGCATCATAGGCCACCTGCTGTGGTAGTTTTCTTCGGCATGAACCTGTAGCTCTAGGTTGAGTTTGTGCATGTCAGTTCTCTTGGTCTTTAGTTATCATCTCTTGCATCCACCATGCCAACTCCTCGGGCACCTGCAACATGCAAGTCGCTGTCTAGTGGCTTTGTCTAGAAGTCCGCAAGCATTTTCTTGATTGCGACGTGCTCTAGTTCCACGATACCCTTGGCGATAAGGTCACGTGAGTAGTGGTACCGAATATCGATGTACTTCACACGCCGGGAGATCATGTCGTCCTCTGCCATAGCCATGGCACTTTGGTTGTTGATGCAGATGACCGTTGCTTCCTCTTGTGTGCCTTGATCTCATCAAGCAAACTGCCAAGCCACTTTGTTTCCTTGCACACTTCGGAGAGTGCAATGTATTCCGCCTCAGCAGTAGAAAGCGAGACGCAGTCCAGCTTCCTACTTGCCCACGAGACCGCAACACCGTTGAGAAGACACACAAAAGCTGAGGTGGACTTCCTGTCATCAATCCATCCTCCCCAGTCCGCGTCAGTGTAGCATGTCAGTCGCAGCAAGTCTGATCCTTCTAGACCTCCAAACCGAAGTCCGACGTGCCGAGTCTTTTTTAGGTAGCGAAAAATCCGCTTCAGGACTTGCCAATGTTCTGGCCCAGGGTTGGCCACAAACCTGCTCACCTGACCCACTGCATAAGCAATGTCAGGTCGTGTTCCCACCATTGCATACATGAGGCTTCCAACGGCGGACTGGTATGGAATGTTTTGCATCTCCCGCCGGTATTCCTTGTTGCTTGGTGACATGGAGGAGCAGAGCTTGCAGTCGGAGGGCATGGGGGTGCTGACGGGCTTGCAGTCCTCCATGTTGTAGCGCTTCAAGATGTCCATGATGTACTTAGTCTGGTTGAGCTCGATGGTGTCTGGTTTGCGGTTGTGGTGAAAAGAAATCCCGAGATAGTACTCGAGAGGTCCCATGTCCTTCATCTTAAATCTGCTGGCCAGATTTCTCTTGAGGTCCGTAAGGGCCTCCTGCGAGGAAGAACACATGATAAGATCATCCACGTACAATGCCACAAGTAGCAAGCCACGTTCGTCCTCTCGCACATAGACGCTAGGGTCATTCTTGCAATGTGCGAAGGAGATCTCAGCCATGAAGCTGTCCATCTCCTTGTACCAGATCCGTGGGGCCTGTTTCAGCCCGTACAACGCCTTCACTAGCTTGCACATCTTACCCTCGGGTGCTTTGATACCTTCCGGTACCTCCATTAGCACCTCCTTGTCGAGCTTCCCATAAAGGAAGGCTGCCTTCACATCCATCTGGTGGATCTCAAGGTGTTTGGCGGCAGCGACAGCAAGCAGGGACCTGATGGAGGCAAACGCGACAACCGGTGCGAAGGTCTCATTGTACTCAGACCATACACACTGTGAGAACCCTTTCGCCACGACCCTTGCCTTGTACTTATCGATGCTATCATCTTGCTTCCGCTTCAACCTGAGCACCCACTTTGAGTCCACCACGTGAGCGTTAGCGGGTCTGTCTACCAGCACCAATGTGCCAATCTCTTCGATGGACGCGAGCTCGCTGTCCACCGCCTCCTTCCACTTGGCCGCATCGGGCCTTGCCAGCACCTCAGCCACAGTGAGCTGCTCTCCCTAAGCCAAACAGGACCAGCTCAGTCCAGTCCAGCTTTGAGTGTCAACATCATACTTTGGAGTTTGTTTTCTTTGTCGTGTGCTGCGACGTTGCATTGCTGATGGATGTTTGCCATGCTATTGCTCCTGTGGTGTTGGCTACCTAGGAGTTAACTTTTCCTCTTTTGAAGAGCCACTGGCCTCCGAGCTGGTCTCACAGGCCTCGGACGTCTCTGACTCTGTGTCGGAGCTCGCCGCTGCGTCAGCCTGCGCAGCCGCTCCCCCTGGCACACCACTCTTCTTCACGGCCTGCGGCACAGGCACCACTTGCTAGTTTTCAGGAGCTTGATATCCTGACTCTAGCAGCACCAACCACTCTCCTTGTTTAGTAGCTTCCGTGAGATAAAGCATCTCTTGCCTGGTTTCCTCTCGTCAAAGGTTACATCCCGGCTGGTGATGAGTCTTCTTCCTGCCAGGTCCCACAAGCGATATGTCTTGTGGGCCGTCTCATAGCCCACCATAACGCACTTTTGTGCTCTTGAATCCAGCTTGCCGGCACCCTCACCCGCCTGGACCTTTGCCCATGTGGTGCAGCGGAATACTTTCAGGTGTGATGCGTCCGGCTTCTTCCCTGACCAAACTTCTTGTGGCGTCATCTGTTGCTTGCCCTTCTTCTTTCCGCGCTTGCCCAGAGCAGCCGAAAGAGTCAGGTTGACAAGATAGCATGCCGTTCTTGCCGCTTCCGCCCAGAACCGCGGTAGAAGCCTTGCATCAAAGAGCATGCCGAGGATGGTCTGATTCATCCGTTCGGCAACACCATTGCTCTACGGCGTGTAAGGCGTTGTGGGCTGGTGGTTGATCCCATGTTACCGCAACCAGCCCTTGCATGCCTTGTACTCTCCGTTGTTGTCGCTCAGCATCCCTTTGACTTTCTTTCCGGTCTGCCGCTCCACCATGGCGACAAACTCCTGCAACTTTTCTCTGACCTCTCCCTTTGTTTTGAGGAAGAAGATCCACACCTTGCGGCTGTGGTCATCTATGAAGGTCAGAAAATACTTGCTACCACCGTTTGACGCCGTGCGAAAGGGTCCGTACACGTCTGTGTGAATCAGGTCAAGGGCTGATTGTGCACGGCGACCATTGCGCTCAAAGCGCGTTCGTTTGGTCTTGCCTTGGAGGGAAGGTTCACACAGGCTGCCACACCCAACCGCATCTTTCTTGCAACCATCCATGCCACGGACCACCTGTTGTTGCTGAATGACTTGGAGCGTGTTGTTTACAACGTGCCCAAAGCGTCCGTGCCACAGATCAGTGTCTTTGTCCTTTGCGGCACAGGATTCTTTTTCAGTTCTCGTTGGTATGCTGTCCTGTGTTGGTGCCAATACTTGTTCCTCCGCTACACCCGCATGACCCTCTTCTTCCAAGGGTTTTGCTGCCGTTGTCTGCAATACGTAGAGTCCGTCAACCCGTGGAACCTGTGCCATGAGATCTTTGTTGGCATGGAGGACCTTGATGTCCTCGTTCCTGGCGATGACCGCCTTCTATGTGAACAACACTGTCATGTCGTTGTCCGTTATCTTTGACGCGGACAGAAGGTTTGCCGCAAAAGGAGGGCATGTAGACCACGTCACGTAGCCATAGATCCTTCTCTGCACCATCAAGGTTGATGCTCACCAGCTTGTCTCCCACGCCCTTTGCGTTGACGACACTGCTGTTTGCACATCTGAACCACCGATCGGTGGGGCCGATGGAGACAAATCCAGCCTGGTCGTTGCTGGAGTGATGATCGGTGCTGGAGTCGAGCCCGAAAGCTCCTGGCCTGAGCAACGCCGCTCCTTTTGCTGGAGGCGTGCTCTGTGCCATCATGTTAGTGGCTTCTTTGCCACCCTTTTTGTTGCCTTTGTTCTCACCGCTTCCGCCGTGGTTTTGGTTAGCTGATTTCTGCTACCGGTTTCAGGATGCAGATCTGTTGCTTACCCCTCCAGCCGATGTTCACCTGCAGACAGAGAATACATCTACACCAACACACCCAGGGTCTTACCAGCAAGGGCAGAGCTTGTCCTGGTTGGGACACAAGGGTCGTGCCTCCAAGGGCAGAGCTTGTCCTTAGTCCCTGTGTTCTAAGTGCAGACCAAGTTGTTGGAGCTGATGAAGCTGATGGAGCTGATGGAGCTGATGGAGCCGGTGTGTGCACCTAAAAAGAGCGTACCAGAGTTGAGCAAAGCATGCCTTACAACTGGTCAGTGTGGACCCATAACCCTTTGTCAACCGGCCAGAGGCAAACGGACTAGAAAACAGGGCTGACACAATAGCACCTGCCGTGCGCTCCTAGCATTTCAGCTAGGAGAAGATATCACCCTCAGGATCACGGTTCCACACTGATCAGTTCCTAGGCAATCACTTGCTAGCAACTATGTCCATTTAACACTTGGTCACTTTCGTGCAAGGTGCTAGTCAAAGACTAACTTCTGGGGCTTCGATCAACCAGTGTCTTCTTTATACTGTTCCTTAGTTGGACAACTTTGTGAGGAGCATCTAAGGCCAGATTGTGTAATTAGAATGAGGAATGAGCCTGCTACATATAGTCCTAGGCCTGGCTTCTAAGGTGTGTGGGTAGTTACACTTTTGGGGTGGTCATTCCACACCACCTCACCAGTCCGCCAATTGGCGCATCCACTGACCGCCAAGTGCCACACCCTCCTCATACATGGAGAAATGTCTAAGAAACTTCCCCTGTGCTAGAAGGTCAAAAAACCTCATGCGCACATCAAGGCTCGATCGTAGGACCTGTTGTCCCTAAGTACAACATGCTATGCGTTGCGCTACACTTCTGGTGTCTCGCTTGGACTTGCACCATGAACAAGGTTTGGGGGACTTACTGCAAAGGAGCAGTGCATGCCCAACCTGCCCGTCAAGTCATAGCAGTGGCCATGGAGCATAGAAGAACAACACTACCCTCTCTACTCATCTTATTAGAGCTCCGCAGAGCTGATTCGACTATAGTACCACAACCTGTATATTCTGGTACAATTTGGACAAATAGGATGTGTGGCCTGGCCAACTCAGCAAGAATGTGAGCGTGAGCTCCTCTCGACTTCGAGTCTGCTGACGTAGTAGAGGATTGGAGCACGATGCAGACATTGCCCTTTCTAAAGATGGATCCTGTGACCACGAATCATTGCGTGGGAAGTGGATTGATCGTAGCTGTTGCCGAATTGAGAAGTGTGACCATCCGTTCTTCTCGAGACAACACCCAAAAAAGATCAACAGCCATCGAAAGCTACCGCAGATCTGAGCGATCTCATCCGTGGATCGCACCGAGGGCGCATCGCATCCGCCAACCTTGGGCTGCCAATGATCGAAGGTCATCGAGCGGCGTCTGAGTGATACTATGCCTGAGAACTCGAAGACACAGGATACTAGACTACGTAATACTTGTACTTTTTTGCTGCTAGCTAGTATAGACAGGTAAATAGCCATAGGTTTTTATTTCTTTTTACTTCTTCTGTACGATATTATTTTTAACAAGCTTGGTACTGTTGGAAAGCTTCTGAGGTGAGTGGTGTGACTGTGCTTTCAGCTCATACTCTTGAATTGTACTGTTGAGAAATTACTAAGACAAGAGTGTCTGTGTGTGTGTATGAGTGGTTATACGTATCTGAGAGATAATCCGTAACCAATTGAGCAAAGCGTCAAATTACAAATAAAGATTCCTAAATATCCTCTTATGTATAATTCAACATTGGGTATCAGAGAAGGAGGTATTTTCAAATCTACACATCCATGGTAGCAACCATCAACAATGAGGATCTCTTCAAAGTGGCCCCGTTTGACGGTGATGACTATCATACCTTCGTATTCAACATTGAGTTTATTTTTATGAACAAGGGCCTATTGGGAGTCGTCTGCGATGCTCTGACTCATACATTATCCACAAGAGCATCACCTCAATAACAACTTAACCAGAAACAACGGTGAGATCATAATTTTTCAATTATGGTGTTGAACCTAACGTAACGTCTCAAGTTCATTATCATAGAAAACAACCCAACTGAGTGCCCAAGGAGGTCTTAGAAGGCCCTTAACAATCGTTATGAGAGAACAAGCGACGTCAAACTGGGAAGTCTCTTGATAGAGTTTCACACTCAACAGATGGAAAAGGGAGCACGTCTGGAGGATCACATGTCCCCAATCAAACATCAGGCCAGTCGTTTTCATCAATGGGAGAAGTGATCTCTCAAAGATTCCTAGTGTTAACTCTCTTTCGTGGACTACCTATCACATTCAAGGACACCATCAACCGACTTCAGACTTTTCCGAAGCAGGGGAAGACCTTTGATGCTCAACTGGCTGAACTTCGGACAACTTTGCAACAAGGCATTGATGCACAACGCAGAGCAACCACAAGGGTACCTGGTGCTGCCGCTGGAACTGTACCAGCAGCAGTAGTACCACCTGGAAGTCAGCCATATTCCATAACTTTNAACGGCAGTCACGGCTTCCTCACACACTTCAACAGGAGGGATCAATCAACTCCTCACTCACCACGGGGCTTTGTTCCACCGAACAACAGAGTGTGTTGCACTTGGAAGCAAAAGGGACACATTGACGTGGAAAGTACTAAACGACGCCCAAGGTTTTCTCGTCATAATGGTTCTCGACGGCCATGCCAAGCAATGCTCACGATTTACATGTCCACTGTGGCCACTTTTCCTACAAGGTCTTCAAATACACAGGAATTATCTGATAAAGAACAGAACTTTTAGTTAAATCTCCAGTCTGAAAGACCAATCTTGCCTGACAAAGATCTGCCAGCTACACGTCTGGATGATTCAACTTATGGCCTAGCACCAGAAGATGTAGTACATTACACCTTGTTAGAAGAAGAGTTTGTCACAAAAGAAATGGCAATGTGCTCCATCGGCAGCGCACTTCTTTTGCCATGTGGTATCCTCGCATCGATCATGGACTCTGGTTGCACAGAATATATGACTTGCAAGAACGACTGGTTCATCAACTTCAAACGCTTCATGACACCACAAGAAATCCGCCTTGGTGATGGTAGAACTATCCTTGTCTACGGGCGAGGGACGGTCAAGGTTGGCATCAAGTACAATGGAAAACCAGCAAGCAAGACATTTGAAGACGTACTCTATGTTCCAGATGTCACTCCAAATTTTCTCTCTGAGACCAAGCTCAACAACAAAGGTTTCAGAGTGGTATTTGACACTGACAAGAACTACAAGGTGGACAACCAGGCGTCTCAACTGGTACCAGTTGCCACTCAAATAGGAAACCTGACCATCCTTGACTCTAGCGAACCTTCAAAAACACCGAGAGACGCAAGAGATAGCTTTTGTGGCCTCATTACCCACATCGGCAAAGACAACTTCTCCACCAACTGTGGCAGGTCTTTGGCACAAGCGTTTATCATACGTCAGTTATTCAAAACTAACCAGAATGGTTACAGATTCAGTTCTTCATGATCTTCCTGCCAGTCTGATGCAAGACAGAAAAGTACCTATGTGTGGAGGTTGTCTTATAGGCAAACAACATCGAGCCTCCTTTCAAACCCTTCCATCACATGGAATCCATTTAGTACCCGTAACTCGTGCACATGGACCTCTTCTATATCAAGGAGGGCTCTCTCTCCAACAAGCATTATATACTCATCATTCAGGATGACTACACACATATGGTCTCGACCCGGATTCTCCACTTCAGATATGTCGCCATTGAAACAATTAAAACCTGGGTCTGGAAAGATGAGAACGAGACCAGCCTGAGAGTCAAGAAAATCTGCATTGACTACGACAACGAGTTTTTCAATCACAACGTCAAAGTCTTTTACAATGAAAGAGGCATTCAACATCAAACCAGAGTGCCATACACCCCACACTTAAATGGTAAAGTAGAGCAAATGAATCACACTCTCCTGGAACGAGCCCAGACTATGCTCCACACTGATGGGCTTTCATTTGCTTTCTTGTCTTCCTATCGCAAAGCTACCTGCAGGTACATCTACAGCCTACAAAGTATGGACTAGGAGCAAGCCGTACCTGGGACACATCCATATCCTCAGATGTACAATACACGCATAGGTCTGGCCAGAAGAATGCCCCAAACTTGATCCCTGATCAAAATTCTGCATCCTCCTTGGATAGGAGACACGCGATATCTTTCGACTGTGGGACCCAGACTCCAAACATGTGATTCAAAGCAGACAACCCATCTTTGACAAAAGCTTCAACCGAACACGCGATGCAACACCACCAGAAACCACGTCCACTGTCTACATTGAGCCAACTCCACCACCTCTTTAAAAATTCTCTGACCCCACACCTGATGATCACGCTGGTGTTCTTCCCCCTGNTCTCTCTCAACTTTGCAGCCAAAGAAGCAGTTTTACATCAATGTCTCATCATGTAGATGAGTGGGATTGCAGCATTTGTAGTTCCCATGCCCATCAACAACCAAAGCATAATCGGACTTGCCAAGAACCCTGAGCACCATGCTCGTACCAAACACATTGACATCGCCTATCATTTCATCAGACACATGGCGCAGGAGGGTGCTATAAAGCTAGAGTTTAGTTTAACTAGTAAGAAAATCTCTGAGTATTACACGAGGCTAGTGACCTGTGAGAAGCAGCAGTTCTGCATGAAGGCAACTCAGACTGTGGCAAAGTGGAAGATTGTTCGGAAAAGGGCCATCCGGCTCTGTTTCAGGTCCAGAGGAGCAAGTTTAGAAACTACCACATTCATGGTCGGATCGTCAATATGACTTCGCAATTTGAAAGATCAGTCGGCAAATTGCCTACGACCCAAGTTTGAGGCCAATCTCACGGCTGTATTGAGAGATGAAATTTTTAAGTTTCCAAGGTCATGGACCGCCGTTGTCTGGTTGACCATGGGTGACGGCTCCATGCCTTTGCATGAGAAAAGAAAAGGCAAGAGGTCCAGGCTCAAGATCGGATGGGAGAAATATCCAAAAAGGACCTTGGTCTTAGGATTACCTTGTCAAAATGTGCTGAATAGGATAAACGTACCTTTCCTTATTTTTAGCCTTGACAAACCTCGTTTAGAGCATGACTTTCCTTCTAACCGTTTGATCTTTGATGGGGTACATAAAGCTAGAGCTTAGGCAAATCAGTCATCTCACAAGCCATACCACTAGCCAAGGAGCATTGCCACGTGAGCTTAGAAGAGAGCCACGGAGTCTAAGACTAGACTGTGGGAGGTATCGGAAAAGGAGCAACCTGGCTTAGATTCAGGTCCACAGGAGAAAGATCCATGAATCTACTAGATGAATACTTCGATTGTAAACTTGTCTTTACCAGTGGAAAGATCAGGTGGAAATCTATGGTCCAAGGTTCAGGCACATCCAACATTCACATTGGGAGATATGAAATTTTGAAGTTTCTGGGATTATGGACCGTCGATGTCTGAGTGACCATTGGTGACGGCTCCATGCCTTAGCCTGAGAAAAGTAAATGGCTAGAGGTCCAGGCTCAAGACCTGATGGAAGAAATATCCAAAAAGGTCCTTGGTCTTAGGATTGCCTTGTGAGAGTGTGCTGACTAGGATAAAATTACCTCTCTTTACCTTTGAGGTGTGGTAAGATCCTTGTGTACTAGCCATGGACACATGTCAACTCTCCATGTGATTGTGGGTTAGGTGACCATTTGGAGTGAGCCATGAGAGCACTCTCTGGCTCTCTAGGTCGTGTGTGACTGGTCAGCCTGATTTGTAGAGTGATTTCTTCTCTTGTGTGAGATTGTGAACTCTAGTGTGTGAGCCTTCACCTGCATGGCTAAGTGGTGCGGCTTAGTAGAGGGCTTACTTGCCCAAGCTCTAGCTCTATATGTACTTCATCATTTTGATTGGTTCAACAACCATTCTCTAGCATAACTGATGTCATTTCAGTCCCATATGCTCGCTGCTCCAAGCCTCCCTCTCTCCTCCAGATCCAACATTTGGTGTTTGAGCCAAGTTCCACCGGTTTGAACTAGCATAGGCCGTCACTTTGAGAGTGATGGTTTATGGTAAAACCTTTACCAAATGTGAAAATCATCCACAAGATCTTCAAGTTTGCAAGACAAGCTTTCCAACAAACTCTTGTTGGTGAACATTCAACACTTGGATTTAAAGTTATGCTCAAAGGAGATCGGCCAGGGCTAAACTATCCCGTATGAGTAAGATTGTCGTCTTGTTATTACCATTAATCTCTTATTTCTTTGTCAAATTGAAAACGTGGCACATGCAGACTGTAGTATTTATTCTACGCTTTTGATTGGTACAAAAATGTTTTCATTGAATTGATTCATTTGGGAGAAACGGCGTATACAAGCTGGTTTATCTGAGTTGGAGTAGGAGTAGAAGCAAACCCTATTTTCAATAGGGCATATCTTTCAAAATCCCCTGTTGATGACACTCTTTCATGGGTTGATCTCGAAGGTTTTCAGCTGAAGTTACCAGGTTTCCAAATTCTCAATCTTCTGGCATCTACAATCCATTTTCTGTCAGACTGATTTCTGGCAGAACTAGTAATAGAAGCGGGGATAGCGCCGCCAACAAAGGGCAATGCTGAGTATCACCAAGGCTCAAAATGGCATCACTAGCCATTGTGATAGCGGCCTAGCCTTTGGAGAGGCTGGAGGGATGCGCTAATTGTACGTTTTGGAAGGTCTGTACTGGTCTCCTTTTGGAGCAGAGGGGCTCGTAGGAGGTGGTGAGCGACAATGAGTCAGCTCCAGGTCCGCAAGCAACTTGCATCATTATAGCACAGGTGGTAGCGGGGGTGACCCTAAAGAGGGGTGCAGCTTATCCAAGCTCATCTATAGTTACACCAGTGGCGTATGAAGAGTGGAAGAAGAAGTACAGGCAAGCGTACAGGTTGCTTTTCAATAACATCTCCAACCCGCATCTTTAGTACTTGAGCGACAAGGTTACTGCAAATGAGGGCTAGGACACATTGTACAACAAGTATGAGAGCAAGGATTATGCATTCCTCATGCTTTTGGATGAGAAGGTAATGTCATTGAAAATTCTGGGTGGTGAAGGGATGGAGGCGTACCTCGACAGGGCAAAGGAGCTGGCGAAGCAACAAAGAGCAGCTAGCAATCCTGTGGAAGAGATGCTTTTCATCCTCCTCTTGCTGAGGGGACTCCAAATAACCTACAATACAGTGTGAGAAACATTGGAGTGCCAGCCAACTCTCGATCTCGACTTCATCTGCACACACCTCGTACAGGAGGAATAACGTCGCAATACAGGAAAGCGCAATGGCGGCAGCAGTAGTGAAGTAGCTTTTGTGGCCACGAGCTCATGCAACCAGCAGCAATAGCAGCTGGATTAGCTGAGAGGCACGAAAAAGAGCAAGTGCCACCATTACCTGAAAGAGGGTCACTACAAGGAATAGTACTTCAAGTTCAAGATTCACCAAAAGGAGTTGTAGCAATAATAGTAAAAGCAGCAGTTTCCACAACAGCAACAGTAATAGTCATAGTAGCATCAGTACGAGTGGCAAAACCAGACCGGCATACGTCAGTTTGGCAACATGAACGTGGCCAAGGAGGTATACAACTGTCTTTTCATGACAAAGTCAGATATTTCGTAGATGGAGAAGGTAGATGTGGCGTGATACAAAGACTCAGGATGTACCAACAGCGTGACGCACCACAAAGAGTGGTTTATGTTGCTGCTCTCCATCCCCCTCCCTGACTAATTGCTTTGGATGATGATCGGGTGGTATATAATGATAGGATTGGAATTGTGGAGATGTTGTTGGAGACCCTGCATGACATTGAAGTGGGAGTGTTCCATGGCGTGCTATATGTATTTGATACTGTATTCAACTTCCTCTCAGTTTCCTCTCTAACCAACACAGGACTTTGCGCTGTCTTCGATGGCGACTATGGCTACATCCTCAATAAGGAAACTGGAGAGGAGTTCGCCAGGTCGGTGAAGAGGGCGACATGCACCGCTTGCTGGGGGTAACTAAGATGCCACGTGAGTAGGGTCTTGTAGTAGTTGTACAGGCAACAAATGGTGAAATCTGGCATGCGAGGTATGACCACATCGGTATCTGTGCTTTGTAGAAGCTTCAAGCAAAACAGATGGTGCGTCACTTACCCACCATCTCCAACTTTGAGTAGTAGTTATGCATCGGCTATTTGGATGGAAAAAATTATTGCAATGTATTTTCTAGAGTAGGGGAACCCGTAAAGGAGGTGCTGGAGCTGGTCCACACAGACTTATGTTGTCCGATGCAGACCCAAAGATCTGTAGGCTCTAGGTATTTGTTGACCTCCATTGATAATTTGAGTCATTACACAGCTCTGTAGTTCCCTTCTTCCAAGAATCAGTGCTTTGAAAGGTTCAAGGAGTTCAAGGCAATAGTGGAAAACCAGACCAGCAAAAGAAGAAGGCGTTGTGTAGCAATCGTGGCGGAGAGTACCTGAGCAAGAACTTCAAGGATTACCTCGTAAGAGCCAGCATCAAGGCGCACCATATTGTTCCATACTCGCCAAAGCATAATGGTGTAGTAGAACGTGCAAAGTGAACCATTGTAGACTCGAGACACTCCATGGTGCACGCGGCTTGACTGGCTTAGGACTTCTTGGCCGAAGCCGTGAGTACTGCGGTCTTTATCAAAAACCGCAGTCCAACTAAGGCTCTTGAGCATGTGACATTGTATGAGGCGTGGTTAAGGAAAAAGCCGAGCGTGGATCATCTTTGCACGTTTGGCAGCTTGGCACACATGCACGAGCCGAAGAAGAAGCGGCAGAAGTGGGACACAAAGAGCGCGAAGATGCTTATGATTACCTATGACGTAGCAAGCAAGGCATACCGCCTCTACGAGAGGGATAGAGGCTACGTCGGAGAACCACTCTACTCTCCCATGTCTTATGCAATAGATATAGTGACCTCATCCATAAAGGAAGACAAAGAGGATGCAACAACACCAACATCAATAGTTGTACTAGCAGTACCGTGCCAGCCACCTATTAATGCTCCAGCACGAGGTCGAAGGTTCGTCCAGCGTATACTACAAGCCTATTGGGAAAGGAGCCGTCAAGCTCAGTTTCACGTCCACAGGAGCAAGTTCCAGGAAACTTCCACATGCCTGCTCTGATCGTCGATCCGTCTTCACCATTGGAAAGATCAGGTGGAAAATTATCCACACTCCAAGTTTCAGGCCGATCAAACAGGCGGATTGGGAGATATGAGTTTTCGAAGTTTCAGGGGTCATGGACCGCCGATGTCTGGGTGGCCATGGGCGATGGCTCCATGCCTTAGCCTGAGAAAAGAAAAAGGCAAGAGGTCCAGGGTCAAGACCTGATGGGAGAAATATCCAAAAAGGTCCTTGGTCTTAGGATTGCCTTGTCAGAGTGTGCTGACTAGGATAAAGGTATCTCTCCTTACTTTTTAGGTGAGGCGAGATCCTTGTGTGCTAGCCATGGACACATGGCGATTCTCCATGGGTTTGTGGGTGATGTGACAACTAGGAGTGTGCCATGAGAGCATTATCTAGCTCTCTAGGTCGTGTGTGACTAGTCAGCCTGATTGTTAGGCTGATTTCCTCCCTTGTGTGAGATTGTGGACTCTAGTGTGTGAGCCTTAGCCTCCATGGCTAAGTGGTGTGGCTTGTGAGAG
>SZWC01000241.1:242239-287193 GCA_023375785.1 Penium margaritaceum | reverse complement strand
TCTCAGTCTACTTCGTGCACATAATGATGCTATCGGCCATCATGCTTGATGCAATCATGAAGGATGGGGCTGTCATAGAGTGCAAAAGTACCTCCATTATTGTGGTGGATCTTGTTGGCATCTAGTGGAGCATGTCCAAGTTGAGCAAGTCTCATGTGAACCTAGACAGCATCGTGTGCTTTCATTTTCAGTAATCAATTCAGCTTTGGTAAAACAGGAAGTGACCACTTGTTTCTTTTGCAAGCACTTGCTGAGATGACCTTCCTATACAATTGAAATAAAGCCTTTCATATATTAGTTATTAGTGTGATTACCACACACATCAGCATCGCTGTGGTCACTAAGAATGTCGTTGCCACTCTAAATGTACCAAATTCCAGCGACAGTAGTATTGCGGATGTAGTTAATACTCTACTTGCACGTAATAACTTGCACTATATTTGGGACATGATAGCCTTGTATGAGGATTCCCATAGTGTAAGGGAGATAAGGATGAGTTATGAAAGAGGTATAAAGTAGAGAGCCCATGAAAGTAAGGTATAATTTGGCAGCCATAGGTTTAGGAACATATATAGTGGTGGATGATTTTGTGATTCTATGTTGAGTAGCTAGTGGAATAGAGATTGGTGATGTAGATCCATGGCCAAGTAGGCATATGTTCCATGAGTGACGGAGACCTCATCGAGGCCCATGTAACAATGAATCTGGATCTATTGTACTACCACAGGGATTTTATGTCAGATGTTTCAAAATATCAAGGGGGATCTATTTTAAAAGAAGAGTTGACAATGAGGTATGTACCAAAGAGAATAAGGTCATTAACGTAGAGAATAACTTCAATAACTTGAGGCGGATATGAAGTATATGGAGTGATCAGAATGAAGACAAGCAAGTATTAAAGAGATAACAAATTATAGAATCTTCAAATTCCATTACCAAGATGCTTATTTGAGGCCGTTGACTGAGCAATTGAGTTTGTAGACCATGTCGTCATGTGTATCATAAAAACACCCTCAGGTTGTTATATGTACATGACTTTTTGGAGCTTGTCATTGAGGAATATGCTTTTGATGTTTATTTGAAGGAGATGCTAACAGTAGGGAATTCTGAGGGAAATGAGGATGTGGATAGATAAGTACTTTGGTACTAGAGGAAATATATTCATGCAGTTGACACCTAGGATTTAGTTTTAGCCGCGTACGCCCAATCTTGCATTGTAACGGTCTTGTTTTCTAGCATTGTTGATTTTGAGACATAATATCTATTTGTAGGTGAAAATGGGCTCATTGGATGGACAAGGTACCAGCATCTAGGTGTCTTCTTTTTGGAACTGTTTACACTCCTCGAATGCAGCTTGTTTCCACTTCCAAGCTTGTGGATGACGCATGACATTCTCAGAACTTATAAGATCCACTGTTTGTGTGAGAAGTACACACTCATTAAGGAGGTATCTTACATTGTATAATTATCAGGAACATCCGTTGACATGAGCAGAACGGTGGAGAACTAGAGACTTTGTGAAAACATTTAAGTTGGTAGGAACGTTTGAATCTTTTGCTGAAGAGTAGGAAGAAGGTGATGTTGCTGTTGGTGGGGGTTTAATAGAAAATAAAATGGCATCATATATATTTACAAATTGAGGTAGAATCTACACAATGGATTCCACAAGATGGTTAGTAAAGATGAGGGTTGTGAAAGTTGAAGGAGCTGAAATTTTGGCCTGATTGACAAAGTTTTCATCATCAATGGACGAGCGAATTCAAACCACATAACGTGATTCTGCATCCAAGAGCCGTTAGATATCACAATGAAATTTACAACGTCACAAAATGTAGCTCTTGCATCGGGGGTCAAGATTGGTATGGTCAACAGTTGATATCCTCCCATGGGCTACTCATCCAAATGTTATCGGGTAGTCCACATCTGGCATGTGTCCATGCCAAGATTTCTAAGGTGTAGTAGTTCCAGTTGGTAACTTGGTGGTGGGTAATCTATTGGTGATCTATACCGTTGTTGACAGTACTTCTGTCCAGCCTACAGAGGATAGTCCAACAATGTGTAACATGGTACATATGCCTTTGAATAGTATTTGGTTAATAGGTTTAGTTTCTCTGTTTTATTCTGGAGTATAGGAAACGGTCTTTTGGTACTGAATTCCTTTTGTTCCATAGAATACAGACAAATATTATTGAGGAACTCGGTTCCATTGTCGTTAAGTATCTTCTTAACAGAGAGACTTTTTTGTTTTCAGTAAGCTAGATCTAGGACTTGAGGATGTATAGAACCTCCCATTTCAAACACAACATCATCTACATCATGAGGACATACGTATCTAGTAGCATCTACTTGTTGCTCAGAGAGGCTTGTTTCAATAGTATTGATCCACGTGAATAAGCTCAAGTATTGCTGATCAAATGGATTTATAATGTTATCAAATAAGATGGAAATAATGTCTACTTGTTCTTTCCTGTTACACATTCGTCACAGACATTGTGAGCAAATACTGATCCCAACAGAGAAGGAAGATTGTGCATAAGTTCATCCTTTGTCATTTGTCGCAATGTAGTATGGTTCACGAAAGCAAGTCTTTTGTACCACCGTTTAAGGGCTTGAACTTGTACAAGGTTAAGAGGAGTTGTAGCTAGTGGACTATGGTTATCGTCGTAAGTCATGAAGGTCATTTCAGTTACTCTTAAAAAAGGAATAAGCGTCAGATCTCCTTTATCTAACGCCTTACCGGGCTTGGCACAAAAGTAAAAAAAGGAAGCAAGAGGGTAGAGAGAGACATTCACTCCCGCTCTCGACCCTCTTGTCTATCCTACATGGCGGGATATGGTATGGCTGTGGACAGGCCTCTTTAGGCATCCCACTGATCCATCCATCTGCAACCCTACCCTCTCTACTTATCCTATTGGAGGTCCACAGAGCTAACTGGACTATGGTACCGCAATCTGTTTATGCTGGCACGATTTTGACAAATAGGATGTGTGGCCTTGCAGACTGAGCGAGAGTGTGAGCGTGAGCTCCTCTCGACTTTGAGTCTGCAGACGTGGCACAGCATTAGAGCACGAGGTAGACATTGCCCTTTCTAAAGATGGATCCTGTGATCCTGAATCGTTGCCTTGGAAGTGGATTGATGGGAGCTGCAGCTGAATCAAAAAGTGTGACCATCCGGTCCTTTGGAGACAACGCCCGAGAAAGATCATCAGCCATGGAAAGCTACCGCAGATTCGGGCGATCACGTCCTCGGATTACACCGAGGGCGCTTCACATCCGCCAACCTTGGTCTGTCGATGATCGGAGGTCATCGAGCGGCGTCTGCGTGATAGTGTGACTGAGAACTTGAAGACACAGGATAGCAGACTACGTAACACTTGTACTTTTTTGCTATTAGCTAGTATAGACAAATAAATAGTCGTGGATTTGTATTTCTTATTATTTCGTCTCTACGAGATTATTCTTAACAAGCTTGGTACCGTTAGGAAGCTTTTGAGACAAGTCGTGTGACTGTGCCTTCAGCTCATACTCTTGAACTGCACAGTTTATGACATTACTAAGACAAGAGTATCTATGTGTGTATTAGTGGTTATACGTATGTGAGAGATCATCTGCAATTAATTCAGAAAATCATCAAATTGTAAATCAATATGAGGACTGCATCTGAAGATTCCTAAAGATCCTGTTATGTAAAATTCAACATTTGGTATCAGAGAAGGTGGTATTTACAAATCTACACATTCATGGTGGCAACCATCAAAATAGGGATCACTTCAAAGTGGCGTCGTTTGACGATGATGACTATCATACCTTCGCATTCAACATTGAGATGATTTTTATGAACAAGGGCCTATTCGGAGTCGTGTGCGATCCTCCGACTGATACGTTATCCGCATGAGCTTCACCTCAATAATAACTTAACTGGAAACAACACTGCGATCAGGCTTTTTCAATTCTGGCGCTGAACCTAACAGAACGACTCAAGTTCATTATCACAGAAGACAACCTAACTAACTGTCCAAGGAAGTATTTGAAGGCCTTGAATAATTGTTATGAGAGAACAAGCGGCGTCGAACTGGGAAGTCTCTTGACAGAGTTTCACACTCAACACATGGAAGAGGGAACACACCCGGAGGATCACATGACCCTAATCAAACATGAGGCCAGTCGTATTTCATCAATGGGAGAAGTGATCTCTGAAAGAGTCATAGTGCTAACTCTCTTTCGTGGACTACCAGTCATATTCAAAGATACCATCAACCGAGTTCAGACTTTTCAGAAGCAAGGGAAGACCTTTGTTGCTCAACTGGCTGAACTTTGGACAACTTTGCAACAAGGCATTGATGGACAAGGTAGAGGAACCACTGGGTACCTGGTGCTACCATTAGAGCTGCACCAGCAGCAGTAGTACCACCTGGAAGTCAGCCATATTCCATAACTCTGGAAAAAGCTATCGAATAGCTAATCATGGTTGAAGAATGATACCTCAAGGATAATAGCGACAAAACGTGCCTCATATCCGAAGATTGGGGACAGAGGATGAAGACATTTGGATCCTATGGTAACGGCAGTCACGGTTTCCTCACACACTTCAACAACACGGTTCAATCAACTCCTCACTCACCACGGGGATTTGTTCTACCAAACGACAGAGTGTGTTGGACGTGCAAGCAAAAGGGGCACATTGAAGTGGACTTCCCTAAACGATGCCCAAGTTTTGCTCCTCATTATGGTTCTCGATGGCCACACCAAGCAATGCTCACAACCTACATGTCCACCGTGGCCATTCTTACAAGGTCTTCAAATGCACAGGAATTATCTAATGAAGAAGACAAATTTCAGTTAAATCTCCTATCTGAAGGACCAATCCCGCCTGACAAAGATCTTCCATCCACATGGCTAGAGCATTCAACCAATGTCTTAGCACCAGCAGATGCACTTTATCACACTCTGGAAGAAGAATGTAGGAACTGGAGGAGAGACGGAGCCTTGGAGCAGCGAGCATGTGGGAATGGAAAGGCATCACTTATGCTGAAGAATAGTTGTTGAATCACTCAAAATGATGGAGTACATATAGAGCTAGAGCTGGGGCAAGTCAGCCCTCTCACAAGCCACACCACTTAGCCATGGAGGCTAAGGCTCATACACTAGAGTCCATAATCTCACACAAGGGAGAAAATCAGCCTAGCAATTAGGATGACCACTCACACACGACCTAGAGAGCCAGAAAATGCTCTCATGGCACACTCCTAGTGGTCACATAACCCACAATCCCATGGAGAATCGCCATATATCCATGGCTAGCATACAAGGATCTCACCTCATCTAAAAAGTAAGAGAGGTACCTTTTTCCTAGTCAGTATTCTCTGGCAAGGCAACCCAAGAATCTAGGACCTTTTTAGATATTTCTCCCATCAGGTCTTGACCCTGGACCTCTTGCCTTTTTATTTTCTCAGGCTAAGGCATGGAGCCGTCGCCTATGGTCACTCGGATATCGGCAGTCGATGACCCAAAAAACTTCGAAAATTCGTATCTCCTAATCCGACCGTTGGATGGGCCTCAAACTTGGACCGTACACATTTTGCTGCCTGATCTTTCCAATGGTGAATTCCGATTGATGATCGGAGCAGGCATTTTGTAATTTCTAAGAACTTGCTCATGTGGACTTGTAACCGAGTCGAATGGCTCCTTTCCCAACAATCTCCCACTTTGCCGCAGTCAGAGTGGGCTTAGTCCACATGCATCCATGTAGAACTAATGCTTCTCACAGGTCACTGGCTTGGTACAGAAATTAGCAACCTGCTTCCTGATAGGACCCTCCTACACATGTCCCTGCACTATGTCAATGTAGTTGGCGTGTGGATGGTCCTCAAGTTTCTTGGCGAATGCGATTGCGCTCTGGTTGTCGACGCATCCATGAAGTGAAACTGCTGCACTCCCACTCACCTCTGCCATGAGACGCTGAAGCCAAACTGCTTCCTTGGCTCCAAAGTTGAGAGAGATGTACTCGGCTTCCGTGTTTGAGGTGGCCACGACCACCTGTCGCTTGCTGCACCAGCTGATGGCCCCACTATTCATGAGGAACACATGTCCAGAGATGGACTTGCGGTCTTCAGGATTTGAGGCCCAATCTCCGTATGAGTTGACGATGATGCTGTTGTCGTTACTGTTTTAGGTGATGCTGATGTTGATGGTTCCAGCACGGTAGTGGAAGATCCGCTTCATTGCCTTCTGGTGGCAGGTCCGGGGTTTGCCATGTGCAGGCTCACAGCGCTAACATCCTGTGCGAGGTCCGGCCTAGTGGCAACCACCAGGTACATGAGGCTGCCAACGGCGCTAAGGTACTTCTGCCGCTTAGCTGGATTTGCTTCTCCATTGAAGCTCGTCAAGAACTACAACATCTCCAGTAGTATGCCAATGGGATTTGCCTCTGCCATGCCGAACTGCTGCAATACATCCTTGATGTAGCGGCTCTGCTGCACCAAGAGAGCGTGATCTGCGGTCACGCGTGATCTGGATACCGAGGAAGTATGGTCCCTCCCCGAGATCAAACATCTGGCAGCACTCTTGCATGGCTTCCTTGAACTCCTGTAGTGCATACATGCTGTTGGAAAGGACCTCATGCTCATGCTGCCAATGATAGACGACGTAGTCACACTCGCTGCGCTCAAACCCCAAGCACTACAACACTGCATCCAACTTCTGGTTCCAAGCTCGCGATGCTTGCTTGTGGCTGTATAGGGACTTTTGCAGCTTGTAAACCAGGTGCTCTTCGCCATCCATGTCAAACTCCTCCGGCTGCTCCATGTAAACATCCTCTTCCAGGTCATCGTTTAGGAACACAGTCTTGACATCCATCTGGTGAATCTTGAAGTCTTTAACTGCTGCATAAGAAATGAGTGTGTGCATACAGGCAAACTTTGAAACAGGAGCAAAGGTTTCCATGCAGTCGATGCCTTCATGCTGCGAGTAGCCCTTGGCGACCTGCCTTGCCTTGTACTTTTCCCGGTTGCCATCTGCTCCCCGCTTCTTCTTGAACACCCAGTTGTACTTGATCACCTTACGTCCATGTGGGCGCTTTGTCAGCTCCCATATGCCGTTGTCGAGCTACGACTATATCTCCTGCTGCATAGCTTGCGCCCAATCTGCTGCATCTAGTGCAGCCATGGCCTCCTTCTACAATACGGCTGATCAGAGTCTGCTGCAACTGCGACGTTCATCTGGTATCATTTTTGGAGCATCCAGAAATGCCCGCGTATACAGGCTTGTAGTCCACCCTGAGAGGATACCTTCGACCAGGTGCTGGAGCGTTAGAAGGTGGATGGCGCGGTGCTGGTGGCACAAGTGCTCCTGCTAATGGTGATGAATCTTCTTGCTCTACTTCTGCCGATGAGGCCGCTATATGTGCTGCATCAGACATGAGAGAATCGAGTAGTTCTCCCACTGTCACAATAGAAGAAGGGTCAGGAGAGACAGGGTCAGGGAGAATGTCTGCTCCCACTGCTTCGTCAGCTGCTGCTTCTGCTACCTCCTCACAGATAATCTTGGTGCTGATGACGTTGCTCTCGTTGAAGACGACATCTCAGGAGATGATGACGTGGCCAGTATCCATCTTTGCCAGGTCCCATTTTTGCTGCTTCTCCTTGGGCACGTACATGTGCGCCTAGCTGCCAAGATGACCCTCACGCAAAGATGACCCACGCTTGGGTTCTTGCCGAACCATGCCTTGTCTGGCGTCATCTGCTCCAGGGCCTTGATTGGACTGCGGTTCTTGATGTATACCACAGGGGATTCCACAAGATGGTTATTAAAGATGAGGGTTGTGAAAGTTGAAGGAGCTGAAATTTTGGCCTGATTGACAAAGTTTTCATCATCAATGGACGAGAAAATTCAAACCACATAACGTGATTTTGCATCCAAGAGCCGTTAGATATCACAATAAAATTTACAACGTCACAAAATGTAGCTCTTGCATCGGGGGTCAAGCTTGGTACGGTCAACAGTTGATATCCACCCATGGGCTACTCATCCAAATGTTATCGGGTAGTCCACATCTGGCATGTGTCCATGCCAAGCTTTCTAAGGTGTAGTAGTTCCAGCTGGTAACTTGGTGGTGGGTAATCTATTGGTGATCTATACCGTTGTTGACAGTGCTTCTGTCCAGCATACAGAGGATAGTCCAACAATGTGTAACATGGTACGTATGCCTTTGAATAGTATTTGGTTAATAGGTTTAGTTTCTCTCTTTTATTATGGAGTATAGGAAACGGTCCTTTGGTACTGAATTCCTTTTGCTCCGTAGAATACAGACAAATGGTATCGAGGAACTCGGTTCCATTGTCGTTAAGAATCTTCGTAACAGAGATTTTTTTGTTTTCAGTAAGCTATATCTAGGACTTGAGGATGTATAGAACCTCCCATTTCAAACACAACACCATCATCCACATCATGAGGATATACGTATCTAGTAGCATCTACTTGTTGCTCAGAGAGGCTTCTGTCAATAGCATTGATCCACGTGAATAAGCTCAAGTATTGCTGATCAAATGGATTTATAATGTTATCAAATAAGATGGAAAGAATGTCTACTTGTTCTTTCCTGTTACACATTCGTCACACACATTGTGAGCAAATACTGATCCCAACAGAGAAGGAAGATGGTGCATAAGTTCATCCTTTGTCATTTGTCGCAACGTAGTATGGTTCACGAAAGCAAGTCTCTTGTACCACCGTTTAAGGGCTTGAACTTGTACAAGGTTAAGAGGAGTTGTAGCTAGTGGACTATGGTTATCGTCGTAAGTCATGAAGGTCATTTCAGTTACTTCTCTTAAAAAAGGAAAAACCGTCAGATCTCCTTTATCTAACGCCTTACTGGGCTTGGCACAAAAGTAAAAAAGGAAGCAAGAGGGTAGAGAGAGACATTCACTCCCGCTCTCGACCCTCTTGTCTATCCTACATGGCAGGATATGGTATGGCTGTGGACAGGCTTCTTTAGGCATCCCACTGATCCATCCATCTTCAACCCTACCCTCTCTACTTATCCTATTGGAGCTCCACAGAGCTCACTGGACTATGGTACCAAAATCTGTTTATTCTGGTACGATTTGGACAAATAGGATGTGTGGCCTTGCAGACTGAGCGAGAGTGTGAGCGTGAGCTCCTCTCGACTTTGAGTCTGCAGACGTGGCACAGCATTAGAGCACGAGGTAGACATTGCCCTTTCTAAAGATGGATCCTGTGATCCTGAATCATTGCCTTGGAAGTGGATTGATGGGAGCTGCAGCTGAATCAAAAAGTGTGACCATCCGGTCCTTTGGAGACAACGCCCGAGAAAGATCATCAGCCATGGAAAGCTACCGCAGATTCGGGCGATCACGTCCTCGGATTACACCAAGGGCGCTTCACATCCGCCAACCTTGGTCTGTCGATGATCGGAGGTCATCGAGCGGCGTCTGCGTGATAGTGTGACTGAGAACTTGAAGACACAGGATAGCAGACTACGTAACACTTGTACTTTTTTGCTGTTAGCTAGTATAGACAAATAAATAGTCGTGGATTTGTATTTCTTATTATTTCGTCTCTACGAGATTATTCTTAACAAGCTTGGTACCGTTAGGAAGCTTTTGAGACGAGTCGTGTGACTGTGCCTTCAGCTCATACTATTGAACTGCACAGTTTATGACATTACTAAGACAAGAGTATCTATGTGTGTATTAGTGGTTATACGTATGTGAGAGATCATCTGCAATTAATTCAGAAAATCATCAAATTGTAAATCAATATGAGGACTGCATCTGAACATTCCTAAAGATCCTGTTATGTAAAATTCAACATTTGATATCAGAGCAGGTGGTATTTACAAATCTACACATTCATGGTGGCAACCATCAACAATGGGGATCACTTCAAAGTGGCGTTGTTTGACGATGATGACTATCGTACCTTCGCATTCAACATTGAGATGAGTTTTATGAACAAGGGCCTATTCGGAGTCGTGTGCGATCATCCGACTGATACGTTATCCGCATGAGCGTCACCTCAATAATAACTTAACTGGAAACAACACTGCGATCAGGATTTTTCAATTCTGGCGCTGAACCTAACAGAACGACTCAAGTTCATTATCACAGAAGACAACCTAACTAACTGTCCAAGGAAATCTTTGAAGGCCTTGAATAAATGTTATGAGAGAACAAGCGACGTCGAACTGGGAAGTCTCTTGACAGAGATTCACACTCAACACATGGAAGAGGGAACACACCTGGAGGATCACATGACCCTAATGAAACATGAGGCCAGTCGTATTTCATCAATGGGAGAAGTGATCTCTGAAAGAGTCATAGTGCTAACTCTCTTTCGTAGACTACCAGTCATATTCAAAGATACCATCAACCAAGTTCAGACTTTTCAGAAGCAAGGGAAGACATTTGGTGCTCAACTGGCTGAACTTCGGACAACTTTGCAACAAGGCGTTGATGGACAAGGTAGAGGAACCACTGGGGTACCTGGTGCTGCATTGGAGCTGCACCAGCAGCAGTAGTACCACCTGGAAGTCAGCCATATTCCATAACTCTGGAAAAAGCTATCGAATAGCTAATCATGGTTGAAGAATAATACCTCAAGAATAATAGCGACAAAACGTGCCTCATATCCGAAGATTGGGGACAGAGGATGAAGACGTTTGGATCCTATGGTAACGGCAGTCACGGCTTCCTCACACACTTCAACAACACGGTTCAATCAACTCCTCACTCACCACAGGGCTTTGTTCTACCAAACGACAGAGTTTGTTGGACGTGCAAGCAAAAGGGGCACATTGAAGTGGACTGCCCTAAACGATGCCCAAGTTTTGCTCCTCATTATGGTTCTCGATGGCCACACCAAGCAATGCTCACAACCTACATGTCCACCGTGGCCATTCTTACAAGGTCTTCAAATGCACAGTACTTATCTAATGAAGAAGACAAATTTCAGTTAAATCTCCTATCTGAAGGACCAATCCCGCCAGACAAAGATTTTCCATCCACATGGCTAGAGCATTCAACCAATGTCTTAGCACGAGAAGATGCACTTTATCACACTCTGGAAGAAGAATGTAGGAACTGGAGGAGAGAGGGAGCCTTGGAGCAGCGAGCATGTGGGAATGGAAAGGCATCACTTATGCTGAAGAATAGTTGTTGAATCACTCAAAATGATAGAGTACATATAGAGCTAGAGCTTGGGCAAGTCAACCCTCTCACAAGCCACACCACTTCGCCATGGAGGCTAAGGCTCACACACTAGAGTCCATAATCTCACACAAGGGAGAAAATCAGCCTAGCAATTAGGCTGACCACTCACACACGACCTAGAGAGCCAGAAAATGCTCTCATGGCACACTCCTAGTGGTTACATAACCCACAATCCCATGGAGAATCGCCATGTATCCATGGCTAGCACACAAGGATCTGACCTCATCTAAAAAGTAAAGAGAGGTACCTTTTTCCTAGTCAGCATTCTTTGACAAGGCAACCAAAGAATCTAGGACCTTTTTGGATACTTCTCCCATCAGGTCTTGACCCTGGACCTCTTGCGTTTTTATTTTCTCAGGCTAAGGCATGGAGCCGTCGCCCATGGTCACTCGGATATCGGCAGTCGATGACTCCAAAAACTTCGAAAATTCATATCTCCTAATCCGACCACTGGATGGGCCTCAAACTTGGACCGTACACATTTTGCCGCCTGATCTTTCCAATGGTGAAGTCCGCTTGATGATCGGAGCAGGCATGTTGTAATTTCCAAGAACTTAATCATGTGGACCTGTAACTGAGTCAAATGGCTCCTTTTCCAACAATCTCCCACTTTGCCACAGTCAGAGTGGGCTGAGTCCACATGCATTCATGTAGAACTGATGCTTCTCACAGGTCACTGGCTTGGTACAGAAATCAGCAACCTGCTTCCTGATAGGACCCTCCTCCACATGTCCCTGCACTATGTCAATGTACTTGGCACGTGCATGGTCCTCAAGTTTCTTGGCGAATGCGATTGCGCTCTAGTTGTTGACGTGCCCACGAAGTGAAACTGTTGCACTCCCACTCACCTCTGCCATGAGACGCTGAAGCCAAACTGCTTCCTTAGCTCCAAAGATGAGAGAGATGTACTCGGCTTCCGTGTTTGAGGTGGCCACGACCACCTGTCGCTTGCTGAACCAGCTGATGACCCCACCATTCATGAGGAACACATGTCCAGAGATGGACTTGCGGTCTTCAGGATTTGAGGCCCAATCTGCGTATGAGTTGATGATGATGCTGTTGTCGTTACTGTTTTAGGTGATGCTGATGTTGATGGTTCCATCAAGGTAGCGGAAGATCTGCTTCATTGCCTTCTGGTGGTATGTCCGGGATTTGCCATGTACAGGCTCACAGCGCTAACAGCCTATGCGAGGTCCGGCCTAGTGGCAACCACCAGGTACATGAGGATGCCAACGGCGCTGAGGTACTTCTGCCGCTTAGCTGGATTTGCTTCTCCATTGAAGCTGATCAAGTACTGCCGCATCTCCAGTAGTATGCCGATAGGATTTGCCTCTGTCATGCCGAACTGCTGCAATACATCCTTGATGTAGCGGCCGTACTGCACCAAGAGAGAGCGTGATTTGCGGTCATGCGTGATCTGGATACCGAGGAAGTATGATCCCTCCCCGATATCAAACATCTGGCAGCACTCCTGCATGGCTTCCTTGAACTCCTGTAGTGTAGACATGTTATTGGAAAGGACCTCATGCTCATGCTACCAATGATAGACGCTGTAGTCACACTCGCTGCGCTCAAACCCCATGCACTGTAACACCGCATCCAACTTCTGGTTCGAAGCTCGTGACGCTTGCTTGTGGCTGTACAACGACATTTGTAGCTTGTAAACCAGGTGCTCTTCGCCATCCATGTCAAACTCCTCCGGCTGCTCCATGTAAATATCCTCTTCCAGGTCATCGTCCAGGAACGCAGTCTTAATGTCCATCTGGTGAATCTTGAAGTCTTTAACTGCTGCTTAAGAAATGAGCGTGCGCATACAGGCAAACTTTGAAATAGGAGCAAAGGATTCCATGTAGTCGATGCCTTCATACTGGGAGTAGCCCTTGGCGACCTGCCTTGCCTTGTACGTTTCTCGGTTGCCATCTGCTCCCCGCTTCTTCTTGAACACCCACTTGTACTTGATCACCTTACGTTCATGTGGACACTTTTTCAGCTCCCACATGCCGTTGTCGAGCTGCGACTATATCTCCTACTGCATAGCTTGCACCCAATTTGCTGCATCTAGTGCACCCATGGCCTCCTTCTACAATGAGGCTGATCAGAGTCTGCTGCAACTGCGACGTTCATCTGGTATCATTTTTGGATCATCCAGAACTGCCCGCGTATGCAGGCTTGTAGCCCACCCTGAGAAGATACCTTCGACCAGGTACTGGAGCGTTAGCAGGTGGATGGCGCGATGCTGATGGCACAAGTGCTCCTGCTAATGGTGATGAATCTTCTTGCTCTACTTCTGCCGTTGAGGCTGCTGTATCTGCTGCATAAGACATGAGAGAATCGAGTAGTTCTCCTACTGTCACAGTAGAAGAAGGGTCAAGAGAGACAGGGTCAGGGAGAATGTCTGCTCCCACTGCTTTGTCAGCTACTACTTCTGCTACCTCCTCACAGATAATCTTGGTGCTGATGACGTTTTTCTCGTTGAAGACGACATCCTAGTAGATGATGACGTAGCCAGTATCCATCTTTGCCAGGTCCCATTTTTGCTGCTTCTCCTTGGGCACGTACATGTGCGCCTAGCTGCCAAGATGACCATCACGCAAAGATGACCCACCCTTGGGTTCTTGCCGAACCATGCCTCGTATGGCGTCATCTGCTCTAGGGCCTTTGTTGGACTGCGGTTCTTGATGTATACCGTAGTGCTCACTTCTTCAGCCCAAAAGTCGTAGGTCAGCCGAGCTGCATGCAGCATGGAGCGTGCCGACTCAATGATGGTTCGGTTGGCGCATTCTGCTATACCGTTCTGTTGCGGCGCATATGGTGCAGTGCGCTATGCCTTGATGGTTGCTGCTGCGAGGTAGTCCTCGATCTCCTTGCTCAGGTACTCTCCACCGCGGTCGTTGCGCAACGCCTTGATTTTCTTGCCAGTCTGGTTCTCCACCATGGCCTTGAACTCTTTGAACCTATCAAAGCACTGTTCCTTGGAGGAAGTGAAGTACACAGAAGTGTAACGGCTGAAATCATCAATGAAGGTGAGAAAATACCTAGAGCCTCCAAAGCTCTTGGTCTGCATCGGGCCACACAAATCTGTGTGGACCAGCTCCAGTACCTCCTTCGCGCGCTCCCCTTCTCCAGGTAACGCCTCGCGATGCTGCTTCTCCTCCAAACAGCTAGCAGAATAACTGCTCAAAGTTAGAGATGGTGGGCAAGTCACGCATAATCTGCTTTGTTTGAAGTTGCTACAAGGCGCGCATGTCGATGTGGCTGTAGCACGCATGCCAGATTTTGCCATCTATGGCCTGCACCATTGTTGCAAGACTCTGCTCGCGCGGGATCTTGGTCGCTCCCAACAGGCGGTACATGTCGCCTTTGTTCACCGACCTAGCCAAGTCCTCTCCGGTTTCCTTGTCGAGGATATAGCCATAGTCGTTGTCAGAGACGACTCGTAGTCCTCTGTTGGTGAGAGAGGACACTGAGAGAACGTTGAACGCAGCATCAGGTGCATACAACACGCCATGGAACAAGCTTATTTCAATGCCACGCGGGGTCTCCAACCACATCTTGACAATCCCAATCCCCTTAGCATACACCACGCGATCATCAATCAAAGCAATCGGTCAGGGGGGAATTGAGACCAGCTATGTAAACCACTCTTTATGGTGCGTCAGACTCTTAGTACACGCAAAGTCCTTGTACGACGCCAGATCCGCCTTCTTCTTCTACGACATGTCAGATTTCGCCATAAAGAGGCGGTCGCGCACCTCCTTGGCCACGTTCATGTTGCCAAAATGGTGTACGCCGGTCTGGTTCTGCTGCTACTGCTGCTCACTTTGTGTGACTGCTGCTGCTGTTGCTGTAGAGATTACTTCTTTTGCTGCTGTTGTTGCTGCTCTTTATGGTCCCTCTTCAACTTGAAGCACGCTTTCTTGTAGTGCTCTCTTTTTGGCAATAGTTGCACTTGCCCTTCTTCTTGTCTCTCTGCTGCCCGGACTGCTGCTGTTGCTGGTTGCGTGAGCCCATGGCCATGAAAGTTACTTCATTGATGCTGTTGCCACCATTGCGCTATGCTGCATTACGACGCAGTTCTACGTGTACCAGGTGCGTGTAGATGAAGTCCAGGTCGAGATTCGGCTGGCACTCCAACGTCTCTCGCAACGTGTCCTGCCTCGTTAGCAAGAGGAGGACGATGCGCGTGTCTTCCACGGGGTTGCCAGCCGCTTTCAGCTGCTTCGCCAACTCCTTTGCTCTGTCTAAGTATGCCTCCATCCATTCGCCACCCTACATTTTCAACGCCATCATCTTCTCCTCCAAAAGCATGAGGAATATAGGATCCATGCTCTCATACTTCTTGCACAACGTATCCCACCCCTCTTTTGCAGTAGTTTTGTTACTTACATACTAAAGATGCGCGTTGGAGATGGTATTGACAAGCAGCCTGTAGGCCTGCCTGTCCTCCTTCCACTTCTCATATGCCGCTGCTACAGTTGTAGATGAACTTGCATCTGCTCCACCTTTCTGCGGTGTCTTCCTCGCCACTACCTCCGCTATGGTGATGCCTTTTGCCTATGGAGGCAAAGCGTGCTTGTCGCCGCTCACCACCTCCCACAAGGCCCTCTCGTCCAAAGGGAAGCGGATACAGATCTTCCAAAACGTGAAGTTGGCGCGTCCTTCTAGCCTCTCCAAGGGTTGCGCTGCTGTAACCACACCTACTGCTGCCATTTTGAGCATTGGTGATGTTGGAACTGGAGGAGAGAGGGAGCTTTGGAGCATCGAGCATGTGGGACTGGAAGGGCATCACTGGTGCTAAAGAATAGTTGTTAAATCACTCAAAATGATGGAGTACATATAGAGTTAGAGCTTGGGCAAGTCAGCCCTCTCACAAGCCACACCACTTTGCCATGGAGGCTAAGGCTCATACACTAGAGTCCATAATCTCACACAAAGGAGGAAATCAGCCTAGCAATCAGGCTCACCACACACAAAACCTAGAGAGCTAGAAAATTCTCTCATGACACACTCCTAGATGTCACAGAATCCAAAATCCCATGGAGAATCGCCATGTGTCCATGGCTAGCACACAAGGATCTCATCTCACCTAAAAAGCAAGGAGAGGTAACTTTTTCCTTGTCACCACACTCTGACAAGGCAACCCAAGAATATAGGATCTTTTTGGATATTTCTCCCATCAGGTCTTGACCCTGGACCTCTTGCCTTTTTCTTTTCTCAGGCTAAGGCATGGAGCCATCGCCCATGGTCACCCGGATATCGACGGTCGATGACCCCGAAAGCTACAAAAATTCATATCTCCCAATCCGACCGTTGGATCGGCTTCAAACTTGGACCCCAGACATTTTTCCACCTGATATTTGCAATGGTAAAATGTGATTGACGATCTGAGCAGGCATCTGGTACTTTCGTGGAACTTGCTCCTGTGGACCTTAAACTGAGCCGAATGGCTCCTTTTCCAACAAGTGATGCTCAACACTGACCTTGAGTGGTTGCGCTACCCTTGTTTCTGCTACTACTCCTGCCAAAAATCTGTCTGACAGAAAATGGACTCTGGAGGCTAGCAAACTGGGAATTTGGACAAACTCAGTCCACCACTTGAAACCTCTGCTCAAAACCTTGCAGATCGACCCGTAAAAAAGGGTCATCAACAGGGGATTTTTAGAGGTATGCCCTTTTGAAAACATGATATGCTTCTGCTCCTACCCCAGCTCACACCAGCCAGCTTGTAAACTGTGTTCTCCCAGACGTACCAATGGAATGTAAATATTTTTGCACCAATGGAAAGCTTATGAAAAATGTATCATTTTGTATGTGCTGTGTTTTAAACTTGACAAAGAAACAAAAGAGTTATGGTCATCACAAGGCGACAGTATTCCTCAGAGAGAAGAGTGTAGCCCTGACCGACCTTGTTTTGAGTATAACTTTCAATCCGAGAGTCGGATCTTCTCCATCTTGTGCTCGTTTGAAAGCTTGTCTATTGAAATTGAAGATCCAGTTATCGATCATCAAATTTTCTGTTGGTTTTTACCCGAACCCGTCATTCTCAAAGTGACGGCATGTGTTGGTTGAAAGTGGCAGAACTTGGCTCTGATACCAAGTGTTGGAACTGGAGGAGACAGGGAACCTTGGAGCAGCGAGCATGTGGGACTTGAAGGGCATCACTTGTGTCAAAGAATAATTGTTGAATTACTCAAGATATTGGAGTGCATATAGAGCTAGAGGTTGGGCAAGTCAGCCCTCTCACAAGCCACACCACTTAGCCATGGATGTTAAGGCTCACATACTTGAGTCCAAAATCTCACACAAGAGAGGAAATCAGCCTTGTAATCAGGCTGACGACTCACACATGACCTACAAAGCTAGAAAATGCTCTCATGGCACACTTCTAGTGGTCACATAACCCATAATCCCATGGAGAATCGCCATGTGTCCATGGCTAGCACACAGGGATCTCACCTTTCCTAAAGAATAAAGAGAGGTACCTTTTTCCTAGTCAGCACACTCTCACAAGGCAACCCAAGAATCTAGGACCTTTTTGGATATTTCTCCCATCAGGTCTTGACCCTGGACCTCTTCGTTGGAACTGGAGGAGAGAGGGAGCCTTGGAGCAGCAAGCATGTGGGATAACAAGGGCATCACTTGTGCTGAAAAATGGTAGTTGAACCACTCAAAATGATGTAGTACATATAGAGCTAGAGCTTGGGCAAGTGAGCCCTCTCACGAGCAACACCACTTAGTCATGGAGGCAAAAACTGACACACTAGAGTCCGTAAATTCGCATAAGGGAGGAAATCAGCCTAGCAAGCAGGCTCACTACTCACACAACCTAGTGAGCTAGAAAACGCTCTCATGGTACACTCCTAGTGGTCACATAACCCACAATCCCATGGAGAATTGCCATGTGTCCATGGATAGCAGAGAAAGATCTCACCTCACCTAAAAAGAAAGGAGAGGTACCTTTTTCCTAGTCAGCACTTTTTGACAAGGCAACCCAAGAATCTAGGACCTTTTTGGATATTTCTCCTATCAGGTCTTGACCCTGGACCTCTTCCCTTTTTCTTTTCTCAGGCTAAGGCATTGGGCGATCCAGATATCGGCGGTGGATGACCCCGGAAACATCGAAAATTCAAATATCCCAATCCGACTGTTGGATCGGCCTCAAACTTGGACCGTAGACACTTTGCCACCTGATGTTTTCAACGGTGAAGTCCGATCTTCAATTGGAGCACACACATTGTAGTTTGCTGGAACTTGCTCTTGTTGACCTCAAACTCAGCCGGATGGCTCCTTGCCCAACAATCTCCCACTTTGCCGCAGTCAGAGAAGGCTGCGTCCACATGCGTTCATGCAGAACTGCTGCTTCTCATGGTTCACGGGCTTGGTACAGAAATCAGCGACCTGCTTGCTGGTTGGACTAAACTCTAGTTTTATAGCACCCTCTTGCACCATGTGCCTGATGAAGTGATATGCGATGTCAATGTGCTTGGTGCGTGCATGGTACTCAGGATTCTTGGCGAGTGCGATAACGCTGTGGTTGTCGACGCGCACAAGAACTAGAACTGCTATACTCCTACTCATCTCCGCCATGAGACGCTAAAGCCAAACTGCTTCCTTGGCTCCAAAGCTGAGAGAGATATACTCAGCTTCAGTGCTTGAGGTGGCCACGACCACCTGCCTCTTACTGCACCAGCTGATGGCTCCACCATTCATGAGGAAAACATGTCCACAGATGGACTTGCGGTAATCGGGGTTTGAAGCCCAATCTGCGTCTGTATAGCCGATGATGTTGTTTTTGTTGCCGTTGTAGGTGATGCCAATATTGATGGTTCCAACAAGGTAGCGGAAGATCCGCTTCACTGACCTTGGTGCTCAGGTCCGGAATTGGCCATATGCTGGCTCACAACGCTAACAGCCTGTTTGAGGTCCGACCTGGCAGCAACCAACAGGTACATGATGCTCCCGACGGTGCTTTGGTACATCTACCGCTCAGCTGCATCTGCTTCTCCATTGAGCTTATGAGGTACTCTTGCGTATCCAGCGGCGTGCCGATCGGTTTGGCTTCTGCCATGCCGACCCACTACAAGACATCCTTGAGGTAGCAGCTCTGTTGCAACGAGAGAGAGCGTGATCTGAATACCGAGGAAGTATGATGCCTCCCCGAGATCAGACATCTATAAGCGCTCCTGTATGGCCTCCTTAAACTCTTGCAGTGCAGACATGCTGTTGGAAAGGAGGAGCATGTCATCCACATACACGATGATGATGAGCACCTGATGACCATGCTGCCATAGACGCTATAGTCACACTCATTACACTCAAACCCCATGCACTGCAACACCGCATCCAACTTCTGGTTCCATGCACGCGACGCTTCCTTGAGGCCGTACACCGACTTTTGCAGCTTGCAAACCAGGTGCTCCTGGGCATCCATGACGAGCCCCTGCGGTTGCTCCATGTAAATCTTCTCCTCCACGTCACCGTTCAATAACACCGTCTTAACGTCCATGTGGTGGACCTCAAAGTCCTTTGCTCCTCCATACGAAACGAGCGTATGCACATAGGCAAACTTTGCAACAAGAGCAAAGGTTTCTGTGTAGTCGATGCCTTCCTGCTTTGAATAACCCTTCGCGACCAGCCTCGCCTTTTGCTTTTCGAGGTTCCCATATGCTCCCCGCTTCTTCTTGAACACCCACTTGCACTTGATCTCCTTACATCTAGGTGGACGCTCAGTCAGCTCCCACGTACCGTTATCGAGCTGCGATTGTATCTCCTACTGCAAAGCTTGTGCCCAATCTGCTTCATCTAGTGCCGCCATGGCCTCCCTTTACAACGTCGGCTCATCAGAGTCTGTTGCAAGTGCGACGTTCATCTGGTCTGGTTTCTATAGCATCCAAAAACAACCGCGCTCACCAGGCTTGTAGCGCACCCTGAGAGGTTACCTCCAACCTGGTGCTGGAACGTTAGTAGGCGGCTGGCGCGATACTACTGGTACAATTGCTTCTGCTAGTGGTAGTGTATCTTCTTCCTCTCTTTCTGCCGATGAGGCCGCTGTATCTGCTATAGCATACATGGGAGAATAGACTGGTTGTTCCACTGTCACAGTAGAGGAACGGTCAGGAGAGACGGGGTCAGGGAGTATGTATGCTCCCACTGCTTTGTCACCTGCCAGTTCTGTTGCCTCTTTGCAGATGATGTTGGTGCCGATGACGTTACTTTCGTTGAAGACAACATCTCTGGAGATGATGACGTGACCTGTATCCCTCCCATAGAGGTGATACACCTTGCTTGCCACGTCGTAGCCAATCATGAGCATTTGCGCACTCTTCGCATCCTTCTTTTACCGCTCCTTTGGTACATGCATGTGCGCTAAGCTGCGAAATGCACGAAGATGACCCACTCTCGGCTTCTTGCCAAACCACGCCTCGTACGAATTCATCTGCTTCAGGGGCTTGGTTGGACTGTGGTTCTTGATGTACACTACAATGCTCTCTTCTTCGGCCCAAAAGTCGTAGGTGAAACAAGCCGCGTGCAGCATGGAGCGCGCTGACGCAACGATGGTGCGGTTGGCGCGTTTTGCTACGCCGTTCTACTGCGCCGAGTATGGCACTGTGTGCTTCGCTTTGATGCCTGCTGTTGCAAGGTAGTCATGAAACTTCTTGCTCAGATACTCTCCACCGCGGTCGCTGCGTAGTGCCTTAATTTTCTTGCCAGTCTGGTTCTCCACCATGGTCTTGAACTCCTTGAACCTATCAAAGCACTTGTCCTTGGAGGACAGGAAGGACACACCAGTGGAACGGCTGAAATCATCAATGAAGGTGAGAAAATACCTAGAGCATCCAAAGCTGTGGGTCTGCATCAGGCGACACAAATCTGTGTGGACTAGCTCTAGCACCTCCTTCGCACGCTCCCCTGGTTGAGAGAACGCCTTGCGATGCTGCTTCCCCTCCAAACAGCCGATGCACAACTGCTGCTCAAAGTAAGATATGGTGGGTAAGTCACGTACCATCTACTTCGTTTGAAGTTGCTACAACGCACGCATGCCGATGTGGCCATAGCGCGCATGCCAGATTTCCCCATCTGTGGCCTATACCACTACTGCAAGACTTTGCTCACGCGGGATCTTGGTCGCTACCAGCAGGCGGTACATGTCGCCTTCTTTCACTGACCTGGCCAACTCCTATCCGGTTTCCTTGTCGAGGATGTAGCCATAGTCGTTGTCAAAGACGAATCGCAGTCCTGTGTTGGTGAGAGAGGACACTGAAAGAAGGTTGAACGCAGCATCAGGTACACACAACACGCCATGGAACTCTCACACTTCAATACCACGTGGGGTCTCCAACCACATATCCACAATCCTAATTCCCTCACCATACACCACCCGATCATCACCCAAAGTAATTGGATGGTAGGGAATGGAGAGCAACTGCGTAAACCACTCTTTGTGGTGCGTTAGAATATTGGTACACCCTGAGTCCTCGTACCATGCCAGATCTGCCTTTTCCTTTTGCGACATTCCAGATTTCACCATGAAGAGGCAGTCGCGCACCTCCTTGGTGTTGTTCATGTTGCCAAAATGGCGCACGCCGGTCTGGTTCTGCTGCTAGTGCTGTTCCTGACGTTGTACTGACTGCTATTGCTGTTCCTGTGGAGATTCCTGCTCCTGTTGCTGCTGCTTCTCCTTCTGGTCCCTCTTGAACATGAAACACTCTTTCTTGTAGTGTCCCTCTTACTGGCAATAGTGGCACTTGCCCTTCCTGTTGCCTCTCTACTACTCAGACTGCTGCTGCTGCTGGTTGCGTAAGCCCATGGCCATGAAAGCTCTTTCATTGGTACTACTGCCGCCATTGCGCTTTGCTGCATTGCGACGGAGTTCTACCTGTACCAGGTGTGTGCACATGAAGTCCAGGTCAAGAGTCGGCTGGCACTCAAACGTCTCTCGCACCATGTCATAGCTCGTTGGAGTCCCGTTAGCAAGAGCAGGACGAAGCGCGTGTCTTGCACAGGGTTTCCGGCCGCTTTCAGCTGCTTTGCTAGGTCCTTTACCTTGTCCAAGTACGCCTCCATCCATTCGCCACCCTACATTTTCAACGTCATCATTCAATGTAGGATGCTTGCTCTCATACTTCTTGCACAACGTGTCCCACCCCTCTTTTGCAATAGCATTGTCACTCACGTACTGAAGATGCGGGTTGGATATGGTGTTGACAAGCAGCCTGTAGGCCTGCTTTTCCTTCTTCCACTCCTCATATGCCGCCGCTGCAGTTATAGATGAACTTACATCTGCTGCACCTTTCTGCGGCGTCTTCCCCGCTTCCACCTCTGCTTCGGTGATTCCTTTTGCCTGTGGAGGCGGGGCGCGCTCGTCGCCGCTCACCACCTCCCACAAGCCCCTCTCCTCCAAAAGGTGGCGGGTACGGATCTTCCAAAACGTGAAGTTGGCACGTCCTTCTTGCCTCTCCAAGGGCTGGGCTGGTGTTACCACGCCTGCTGCTGCCATTTTTAGCTTTGGTGATGCTCAGCACTGCCCTTGAGTGGCGGCGCTACCCCTGCTTCGGCTGCTGCTTCTTCCAGAAATTTGTCTTACAAAAAATGAACTGTAGAGGCCAGCACATTGGGAATGTTGAAAAACTGAGCCCACCACTGGAAATTTCAGCTCAAAAACTTTCAGATTGATCCATGAAACAGAGTTATCAACAGGGGTTTCGAAAGATATGTCCTCTTAAAAAATAGGGTATGCTTCTGCTCCTATCTTAGCTCACACCAGCCAGTTTGTAAACAACATTTTCTCCTAAACGTACAGATGGAATGCAAATATTTTTGTACCAATGGAAAGCTGAGAAAAAATACTTTAATTTGCTCAAAATGATAGATTACATATAGAGCTAGAGCTTGGGCAAGTCAGCCCTTTCACAAGCCACACCACTTAGCCATGGAGGCTAAGGCTCACACACTAGAGTCCATAAACTCACACTAGGGAGGAAATCAGCCTAGCAATCAGGCTGACCACTCACATACAACCTAGAGAGCTAGAAAATGCTCTCATGGTACACTTCTAGTGGTCACATAACCCACAATCCCATGGAGAATGGCCATGTGTCCATGGCTAGCACACAAGGATCTCACCTCACCTAACATGTAAGGAGAGGTACCCTTTTCCTAGTCAGCACACTCTGACATGGCAACCCAAGAATCTAGGACCTTTTTGGATGTTTGTCTTATCAGGTCTTGACCATGGACCTCTTGTCTTTTTCTTTTCTCAGGCCATCGCCCATGGTCACCCACATATCGGCGGTCGATGACCCTGGAAACTTTGAAAATGCATACCTCTAGATCCGACTGTTGGATTGGCCTCAAACTTCGACAGTACACATTTGCCACCTCATCTTTCAAATGGAAAAGTCGGATCGACAATCGAAGCGGACATTTGGTAGTTTCCCGGAACTTGCTCGTGTGGACCTTCAACTGAGCCGGATGGCTCCTTTCCCAATACTCTTGCCTTTTCATTTTTCAAGCTAAGGCATGGAGCCATCGCCCATGGTCTCCCGGATATCGGCAGTCGATGACCTCAGAAACTTTGAAAATTCATATCTCCTAATCCGACCGTTGGATTGGCCTCAAACTTGGACCGAAGACATTTTGCCACATGATCTTCTTAATGGTGAGATCGGATTGATCATCGTAGGCAAGCATCTGGTAGTTTCATGGAACTTGCTCCTATGGACCTCTAACTGAGCCACAGGGCTCCTTTCCCAACAAAGAAGAGTTTGTCACTGAAGAACTGGCAATGTGTTCCATCAACAGTGTATTTCTTTTATCCGCTGGCATCCTGGCATGGATTATGGACTCTGGCTATACGAAATATATGACTTGCAAAAAGGACCGATTCATAAACTTCAAACACTTCTTGACAACACGAGAACTCCGCCTTGGTGATGGTAGAGCTATCCATGTCTACGGGCAAGGGACGGTCAAGGTTGGCATGAAGTGCAATGGAAAACCAGCAAGCAAGATTTTTTAAGACGTACTCTATGTTCCAGATGTCACTGCAAATCTTCTCTGTGACCAAGCTCAACGACAAAGGTTTCAAAGTTATATTTGACACTGACAAGAACTACACGGTGGATAAGCAGGCGTCTCAACTGGCAGCAGTTGCCACTCAAATGGGAAACCTGACCATCCTTGACTATAGCGAACCTTAAAAAATACCTAGAGACACAAGAGATGGCTTTTGTGGCCTCTTTATCACATCGGTAAATACAACCTCTCCATCAACCATGGCAGGTCTTTGGCACAAGCGTCTGGCACACGTCGGTTATTCAAAACCAACCCGAATGGCTGCAGATTCAGTTGCTCATGATCTGCCTGCCATTCTGATACAAGACAACAAAAGACTTATGTGTGGAGGCTGTCTCATACGCAAACAACATTGAGTCTCCTTTCAAACCCTTCCATCACATGGAATCTATTGAGTGCTCGAAACTCGTGCACATGGACCTCTTCTATATCGAGGAGGAATCTCTCTCCAACAAGTATTATTTGCTCGTCATTCTAGATGACTACACACATATGGTCTGGACCCGGACTCTCTGCTTCAAATCTGTCGCCATTGAAGTAATTAAAACCCGGGTCCCACAAGTTGAGAATGAGACAAGCCTGACAGTCAAGAAAATCCGCATTGATGATGGCAATGAATTTGTCAACCACAATGTCAAAGTCTTTTACGATGAGAGGGGCATTCAAGATCAAAGCACGGTGCCATATACCCCACAATAAAATGGCAAAGCAGAGCGGATGAATCAGAATCTCCTAGAACGTGTCCGGACTATACTCCACACTGATGGGCTTTCATCTGCTTTCTGGGCTCACTCTTCATAGTACAGCGTACCTCACGCATTGTCTTCATATTGCAAAGCTGCCTGCAGGTGCATCAACACCCTACAAAGCATGGACTAGTAGCAAGTCCTACCTGGGACACATCTGTATCTTCCGAAATAAGACACACGCCTGGGTGCGGCTAGAAGAACGCTCCAAACTTGATCCCAAATCACAAGTCTCCATCCTTCTTGGGTAGAAGACATGCGATATCTTTCGACTATGGGACCCAGACTCTAAACGTGTCATTCAAAGCAGACAACCCATCATTTACAAACGCTTTAGCTGAGCACACGATGCAACGCCACCAAAAGTCACGCCCACTGTCTACATTGAGATAACTCCACTACCTCTTCAAAAATTCTCCGACCCCATACCTGATGACCACGCTGGTGTACTTCCCCTTGAGGTTCCACAAGAATATCAAGATGCTCCTGCCGCTCCACAGACACTCATCCCCAGCACTGCATCAATCTCCATGTTAACTGCTTCCAACTTAGGACTAAACCGGTTGGCCCGACTCACGAGACCTCTATCCTTTCTTCAGCTCATTTTATTATAAACCACTGTTTCAGATTTTACAAGATGACCATAATCAACTCTTGACGCTTGGATATTCCATGCACACTGAATAAAGGTTGAGCTCTAGCCTGGAACCACCTCCGTGATACCTCTGTTGACCTGATATGCTCCTTGTCCATCACTGACATTTGGACAGGCATAGGACGGACTAGGCATGCACTGCTCCCTTGGAGTAAGTCCCTTAAGTCTGGTCCCAATAGACAAGGCATGCATTGCTCCTTTGGAGTAAGTCTCCTTGGTCTAAACACTACCTAAGACAACTCCTTGTGGCTTAGACGTTCCAGAGTTAGTCTCTGGAGCGAGAGGTCACAGGGTCAAATCCCAGCCCAGTGACTAATTTTCATTGTGACCAAAAAGGGGACAGTAAGGTTCTAAGAGGCATCTTAGAACATTCCAATATCCTTCCTGGTGGCTGGCGCCACTTGGACATCACAGGGAGTGCCATGGAGGCAGGAGGGATGACGCAATCCAGATTGCCCCCAAAGTGGCTCATCCAAGGAGCCACTACGCGCCTACACTAGAGGCAGGCTCCAGGACTATAAGAACCTGTCAGTTGTCTGTCATTGAGAACAGTTCTTACTTTTGAGACTCCTCACAGAGTTGTCCACCAGAGGCTGACACTAAAGTAGCATTGGTTGGTCTAAGCCCCAAGAGTTAGCTCCTCACGCGAAGTGACCAGGTGCTGACACAGTGCAAGGAAGTGAATCCTATGAACTGCTCAGTGTGGAACCTTGGCTCTGAGGTTGATATCACCTCATGATTGCAATACCCAGAGCGTCGGCGAGAACCATTGTGTCCGAACCCGTTTTCTAGACTGTCGCCTCAGGCAGGTTGACACCAAGTACATCGACATCAGGTACCACTACTCACGTGACCTGGTCGCAAAGGACCGTGGACCTGGAATATTTGGAGACCATGAAGATTTTTGTAGATTGCATGACAGGCGCTGAACAGCGAATTGCACTCTATAGGTAGTTGAGGCATCGGTATGGTCAACGTAACGGACGAAGACTGAGGTCAAGACTATTGAAGAGAGTAGAGATCTCATACCTAATGGAGAGAGGTGCAAGGGAGAGTTTCTTGACCCGATATGCTCCTTGTACATCGCTAACATTTAGACAGGCACAGGACAGACTATGCATGCACTGCTCCCTTGGAGTAAGTCCCCTAAGTTTGGTCCCAATAGACAAGGCATGCACTGCTCCATTGGAACAAGTCTCCTTGGTCTAAACTGGATAGTATAGCCAGCAAACACTACCTAGGAGAAGGCCTTGTGGCTTAGACGTTCCAGAGAGTCTCTGGAGCGAGAAGTTACTGTGTCAAATCCCAGCCAAGTGACTAATTTTCTTAGTGACCAAAAGGAGTACATGAAGCTTATAAAAGGCATCTTAGCATATTCCAAGGTCCTTCCTGGTGGCTTGTGCCACTTGGCGGTCACAGGGAGTGCCATGTAGGCAGGGGGGATGACGCAATCCTGATTGCCCCCAAAGTGGCTCATCCAAGGAGCCATTGTGCGCCTAGGCTAGAGGCTGGCTCTAGGACTATAACAACCTGTCAGCTGCCCGTCATTGAGAACAGTTCTTACCTTTGAGACTCCTGACACAGTTATCCACCAGAGGTAGACACTAAAGAAGCATTGGTTGGCCTAAGCCCCAGGAGTTAGCTCCTTGCGCAAAAGTGACGAGGTGCTAAGGACATGGTGCAAGGAAATGATTCCTTTGAACTGTTCAGTATAGAACTTTGGCTCTGAGGATGATATGACCTCTAGGTTGAAATACCAAGAGCGGTCGGCGGGAACCATTGTGTTGGAACCCGTTTTCTAGGCCATTGCTTGAGGCAGGTTGAGAACCTCCAACTAGCCCTGAACGGTCCAGCCCTGAACCAGCGGACCAACGGACCCTCAATCGAGTACTCCCCCAATAAATTGTTAACCCACAAGCACATCTGGCTAGCGCATAAAGAAGCCATTGATGATGTCCCTTTTCTCGTTCAATTGCATACATTGAGGATGTTCATTCCCTCCCAAGTTAACCAGAATAGTTATGCCCATCTTGTTCCCTCTCTCGTTGTGTGGCTTTGCCGCCGTGTTCTCCCTCTGCTCGATCCTTGCTTCTACCGCTTTTGCCAACCATTCCGTGTTCACTCGTTGCTTTGTTACTTTCAACCATGCACCACAATCTCAGCACATCACTTGCTTTGCTCTCGTATCCTGTCATTATCCTCTATCTACCTTGGAGCTTTGGTGCCTCACCTCTTTCAAGGCTCTCTGACTAACTCCTTGGGGTCGCTCTCACCTCTTTGCTCTCGTGCTTTAACTGACATGCTGCTACATGCTTCATTGCTTTTGCTTGCTCCTGCTCCTATCATCGTCGCTCACTGTATTCTTCTGACATGGTATCAGAGCCTAAGGCGACATCACCTGGTACCCCATGACCTACTTATCACTTTGTTGCCACCATTGCTTCACCTCTTGGATCTCCATTCCTCTGCTACCGTCATCGCCGCCCCGCGCCTCTTCGCTTTGCCAGTAGTAGACATCACTAGCAGTGCCAGAAGTATTCCTCCCACTGAAGAAATCTCTCGTCATTGTGAGGAAGCCCTACACCCTTTCCGTCTCCATGGCTAATGATTGGTGACTTTTCGTCCACAATAGCTACCAAAAGCCATCGAGCCGCCACCTACCGTCATTTTCCTGGAAGCTTCTTGCCACTCGCCGTCTATCATTTCCCTTGGCTCTAATCTTTGCAAGTTCCTCCTCCTTCATCATCTCCTCTTTGGTATCGTCTGCCTCATCTGACTTGTCTACCTCTATTATCTCGCATTCATAACCTCGAGCCGCCCTCTTGCGCTTTTTGTGCTCGTCGTCAGCAATGACAGATCAACTTCAACCACCAGTTCATCAGACACCGTTAGTCTTTCTACTCGTTGGTCTCGGGCTAACCGTGGAACAAGCCATCACTCTCCTGACCTATGAACCAGCATCATCGCCTACCTCACGACTTGCCCTACTACAACCTTTTCCTGGCGTAGACAGGATATCGGAAACCACTAGTCTTCTTGCCCATTGGTCTCAAGCCAACTAGGGAACAAGCCGTCACTCTTCTGGCAAGAAAAGGAACTGGGTACCTTACTCTGCGTCCATTTTCATCTCTGCTCGTTCTTCCATCCGCCCTTTACTACAACTCCTCCCACTCTCAGCATTTGCGGTGTATCATCTCCATCCTCATTTGCCTGCTCTCATGTCAGCCTCCTTCGTCTCCACCGCATCGTCACACATCATCCTCCTATCATGCCTCCTCGATCAACGCCATCTTCCCTGTCTCTCCATCTGTATCATTGCTAGTCATCTTTCTCCAACTATCGCCCTTCATTCATCAGCTGCATTCTCGTCCTCATTTGCATCGCTTTGCATCGTACATGGTTCCGTCCCTGCGTCCACTCAGTCATCAGCCGCCTCCATTTTCATTAGTTTTTGCATCATTCTCAACTCAGCACAAGGATTGCCTAGTCGCATCGCCTGTTTTGCAATGACCTGCACACACGGCGAAACTTCCCGTAGCGCACGTGGCTTGCCCATGTGTCCATTCCGCAATCATTAGCTTCTGCCTCCCCATTAACAACATCTATAGCCAACACAAGGATCTGCATGAGCTAGTTGCCCGCTTTCCAACAGTCTGTACCCACGCCGGTAGTAGAATTCTCACTGCGCGTCGGCCTTCATATTCCCCTTGCCGCATCCTATCCCTCTATTTCATCTGCACGATGTTCTGCCCCTGCGCCCACTTCGTTATTCAGGCTTCCCTCGTCATCCTCCATGTTACCTGCCTGCTGAGTACAAGTATCCGCCCGATTATATTGCTTGTAATGCGACGATCTGCGTCAACGCCGAAACTTTCTGTAGCGTTGTGTTTTTTCCCTTGCGCCCATGTCAAAGAGTTCTCCGTANGTCGGCCTTCATATTCCCCTTGCCGCATCCTATCCCTCTATTTCATCTGCACGATGTTCTGCCCCTGCGCCCACTTCGTTATTCAGGCTTCCCTCGTCATCCTCCATGTTACCTGCCTGCTGAGTACAAGTATCCGCCCGATTATATTGCTTGTAATGCGACGATCTGCGTCAACGCCGAAACTTTCTGTAGCGTTGTGTTTTTTCCCTTGCGCCCATGTCAAAGAGTTCTCCGTATTTATCCACCGTCATTACCTACTTGGTGCAATGATTCACCTGCTTGCCTCGCCCTTTCTATGACGACTTGAGACCACGTTAGAAACGTTTACAATGCATGTAGTTTGCCTCTACCCACTCTTCGTCATCATCGGTATCCCCATCCCATAAGTAGCACAAACTAATAACCGCATTTCATCTCTTTCCTCAATACTAGTACCTCCACATGACACATTGGGTCTAAGAAACACTCTCTGAAGTGGGGTCTATCACCAAACATTCAAGCATCCTCCACTTCAATAAACTTGGACAACACAATCTCTCAGAGTGGAGCCCCATGTGGAAGAATATGTTAGATTTGGAGAAGAGAGGGAGGCTTGGAGCAACGAGGCCTTGGGATTGAAAGGGCATCAGTTGTGCTGTTCAATGGTTATTGAATCACTCAAAATGATGGAGTACATATAGAGCTAGAGCTTGGGCAAGTCAGCCCTCTCTCAAGCCACACCACTTAGCCATGGAGGCTAAGGCTCACACACCAGTCCATAATCTCACACAAGAGAGGAAATCAGCCTAGCAATCAGGCTCACCACTCACACACGACCTAAAGAGTAAGAAAATACTCTCATGGCACACTCCTCGTGGTCACATAACCCACAATCCCATGGAGAATCGCCATGTGTCCATGGCTAGTACACAAGGATCTCACCTCACCCAAAAAGCAAGGAGAGGTACCTTTTCCTACTCAGCACACTCTAACAAGACAATCCAAGAATCTAAGACCTTTTTGGATATTTCTCCCATCAGGTCTTCACCCTGGACCCCTTGCCTTTTTCTGTTCTGAGGCTAATGCATGGAGCCATTACCAATTGTCACCCGGATATCGGCGGTCGATGACACCGGAAAGTTCGAAAATTCATATCTCCTAATTGAACAGATGGATCAGCCTCAAACTTGGACCGTAGACATTTTGCTACCTGACCTTTCCAATGATGAAGTCAGATTGACGATCAGAGTACACATCTGGTAGTTTCATGGAACTTGCTCCTATGGACCTAAACCTGAGCCGTCAAGACGGCGTTCGTGAACGGTGACCTGGAGGAGGAGATGTACATGGAGCAGCCGGAGGGCTTCGTCATGGATGGCCAGGAGCACCCGGTTTACAAGCTGCAGAAGTCGATGTACGGCCTCACGCAGCCGTCGCGTGCTGAGCGGCGGAAGTACCAGAGCGTCGTCGGCAGCCTCATGTACCTGATGGTGGCAACCAGGCCGGACCTCGCACAGGCTGTTAGCACTGTGAGCCACCACATGGCAAACCTTGGCCCTGAGTACCAGAAGGCAGTCAAGCGGGTCTTCCACTACCTTGGTGGAACCATCAACATCGGCATCACCTACAACGGCAACGATAACAGCATCATCGGCTACAAAGACGCATATTGGGCTTCAAACCATGAGGACCGTAAGTCCATCTCTGGACATGTGTTCCTCATGAATCGTGGGGCCATCAGCTGGTGCAGCAAGCGGCAGGTGGTCGTTGCCACCTCAAGCACGGAAGCTGAGTACGTCTCTCTCAGCTTTGGAGCCAAGGAAGCAGTTTGGCTTCAGCGTCTCATGGCAGAGATAAGTGGGAGTCCAGCAGTTCTAGTTCTTGTGCGCGTCGATAACTATAGCGCAACTGCCCTCACCAAGAATCCTAAGCACCATGCACGCACCAAGCACATTGACATCGCATGTCACTTCATCAGGCACATGGTGCAGGAGGGTGCTATCAAGATGGAGTTTACTCCAACCAGCAAGCAGGTCGCTGATTTCTGCACCAAGCCAGTGACCAGTTAGAAGCGGCATTTCTGCATGAAGGCATGTGGACTCAGCCCACTCTGACTGCGGCAAAGTGGGAGATTGTTGGAAAAAGGAGCCATCCGGCTCAGTTTCAGGTCCCGAGGAGCAAGTTCCAGGAAAGTACCAGTTGCCTGCTCAGATCATCAATTCCACTTCAGCATTGCAAAGATCAGGTGGCAAACTATCTACGGTCCAAGTTTGAGGCTGATCCAACAGTCAGACTGGGATATATGAATTTTCAAAGTTTTTGGGGTCATCGTCTTCCGATATCCGGGTGACCATGGGCGATGGCTCCATGCCTTAGCCTGAGAAAAGAAAAAAGGCAAGAGATCCACGGTCAAGACCTGATTGGAGAAATATCCACAAAGGTCATAGATTCTTGGGTTGCCTTGTCAGAGTGTGCTAACTAGGAAAAAGGTACCTCTCCTTACTTTTTAGGTGAGGTGAGATCCTTGTGTGCTACCCATGGACACATGGCGATTCTCCATGGGATTGTGGGTTAGGTGACCACTAGGAGTGTGCCATGAGAGCATTTTCTAGCTCTCTAGGTGGTGTGTGAGTGGTCAGCCTGATTGTTAGGCTAATTTCCTCCCTTGTGTGAGATTATGGACTCTAGTGTGTGAGCCTTAGCCTCCATGGCTAAGTGGTGTGGCTTGTGAGAGGGCTGACTTGCCCAAGCTCTAGCTCTATATGTACTCCATCATTTTGGGTGATTCAACAACCATTCTTCAGTACAAGTGATGCCCTTCCAGTCCCACATGCTCGCTGCTCCAAGGCTCCCTCTCTCCTCGAGATCCACCAGTCGATGTTGATGGTTCCAGCAAGGTAGCGGAAGTTCCGCTTCATTGCCTTCTGGTACTCAGGTCCGGTATTGGCCATGTGCTGGCTCACAGGGGTAACAGTCTGTGCAAGGTCTGGCCCGGTTTCCACCATCAGGTACACGAGACTGCCGACGGCGCTTTGGTACTTCTGCCGCTCAGCTATATCCGCTGCTCCATTGAAACCCACGAGGTACTGCCGCGTCTCCAGTGGCATGCTGTTCGGTTTGGCCTCCGCCATGCCGAACCACTGCAAGACATCCTTGATGTAGCGGCTCTACTGCAGCAAGAAAGAGCGTGATTTGCGGTCGCGCGTGATCTAAATGCAGAGGAATTATGATGCTTCCTCGAGATCAGACATCTAGAAGCGCTGACATCCTGCAGTGCAGACATGCTGTTGAAAAGGAGGAGCATGTCATTAACATAGACGATGATGATGAGGACCTCATGACCATGCTACCAGCGATAGACGCTGTAGTCACACTCACTGCGCTCAAACCTCATGCATTGCAACACCGCATCCAATTTTTGCTTCCAAGCACGCGACAGTTGCTTGAGTTCGTACAGCGACTTCTGTAGCTTGCAAACCAGGTGCTCCTGGCCATCCATGCGGAACCCCTCCGGCTGCTCCATGTAAATGTCCTCCTCCAGGTCACCATTCAGGAATGTCGTCTTGATGTCCATGTCGTGGACCTCAAAGTCCTCTTCTGCTGCATAGGAAAGGAGCGTATGTACAGAGGAAAATTTGGCAAAAAGGCGGAAGGTTTCTGTGTAAACGATGCCCTCTTGCTGCAAGTAGCCCTTGGCGACCAGCCTCGCCTTGTAATGTTTTAGGTTGCCATCTGCGCCCCTCTTTTTCTTGAACACCCACTTGCACTTGATTACCTTGCGTCCAGGTCGATGCTCATTTAGCTCCCACGTACCGTTGTCCATCTGCGACTGTATCTCATGCCGCACAACTTGCGCCCAATTTGCTGCATCTGGTGCAGCCATGGCCTCTTTGTACGACGTTGGCTCATCTGAATCTGCTGCAACTGCGACATTCATCTGATCTGGTTTTTGCAATGTCCAAAAATACCCGCGGTCACCAGGCTTGTAACGCTCTCTGAGAGGGTTCCTTCGACCTGGTGCTGGAGCGCTAGCAGGCGGTTGGCGTGATGCTGCTGGCACAACTGCTTCTGGTGATGGTGGTGCATCTTCTTGCTCTACTTCTGCCGATGAGGCTGCTTTATCTGCTGTATCAGACATGGGAGAATAGAGTGGTTCTCCCACTATCACAATAAAGGAAGGGTCAGGAGAGACGGGGTCATGAAGAATGTCTGCTCCCACTGCTTCGTCACCTACTGGTTGTGCTGCCTCTTCACAGACAATGTTGGTGCCGATAACATTGCTCTCCTTGAAGACATACCTGGAGATGATGACGTGGCCTGTATCCCTCTCGTAGAGGCGATACACATTACTTGCCACATCGTAGACAATCATCAGCATCTGCACGCTCTTGGCATCCCACTTTTGCCATTTCTCCTTTGGCAAGTACATGTGCACAAAGCTGCGAAATGCGTGAAGATGACCCACGCTCGGCTACTTATCGAACCATAATGCGTACAACATTATCTGCTCCAGGGCCTTGGTTGGACTGTAGTTCTTGATGTATACCGTAGTGCTCACTGCTTTTGCCCAAAAGTGGTAGGTGAGCCGAGCAGCGTGTAGCATGGAGCGCGCCAACCTAACAATGGTGTGGTTGGCGCGTTCTGCTACGCTATTTTCCTACGGGGAGTATGGCGCGGTGCGCTACGCCTTGATGTGTGCTGCTGCGAGGTAGTCCTAGAACTCTTTGCTTAGGTACTCTCCATTGCGGTCGCTGCACAACGCCTTGATTTTCTTGCCAGTCTGGTTCTCCGCCATGGCCTTGAACTCCTTGAACTTGTCAAAGCACTGGTCCTTGGAGGAAAGGAAGTACACAACAGTGTAACGGGTGAAATCATCAATAAAGGTGAGAAAATACCTAGAGCCTCCAAAGCTCTAGGTCTGCATCGGGCCACATAATTATGTGTGGACAAGCTCTAGGACCTCCTTCGCGCGCTCCCCTTCTCCAGAGAATGCTTCGCGATGCTGCTTCCCCTCCAAACAGCCGATGCATAACAGCTGCTCAAAGTTAGAGTTGGTGGGCAAGTCACGCACCATCTGCTTCGTTTGAAGTTACTTGAAGATGTGCATGCTGATGTGGGTGCAGTGCGCATGCCAGATTTTTTCATCTGTGGCCTACACCATTGTTGCAAGACTCTGCTTGCGCAGGATCTTGGTCGCCCCCAACAGGCGGTACATGTCGCCTTCCTTCACCGACCTCGCCAACTCCTCTCCACTTTCCTTGTCGAGGATGTAGCCATAGTCGTCGTCAAAGACGACTCGCAATCCTGTGTTGGTGAGAGAGGACACTGAGAGAAGGTTGAACGCAGCATCAGGTACATACAACACGCCATGGAACACTCCCTCTTCAATGCCACACGCGGTCTCCAACCACATCTCCACAATCCCAATCCCCTCAGCATAGACCACCCGATCATCACCCAAAGCAATCGGATGGGGAGGAATGGAGAGCAGCTCTGCGTGCACCAGGTGCGTGCAGATAAATTCCATGTCGAGAGTCGGCTGGCACTCCAACGTCTTTCGCACCGTGTCATGGCTCGTTGGGAATCTCCTCAGCAAGAGGAGAATGAAACGCGTATCTTCCACAAGGTTACCAACCGCTTTTAGCTGCTTCGCCAGCTCCTTTGCCCTGTCCAAGTACGCCTCCATCCCTTCGCCATCCTGCATTTTCAATGCCATCATCTTCTCCTCCAAAAACATGAGGAATGCAAGATCCTTGCTCTCATACTTCTTGCAAAACGTGTCCCACCCCTCTTTTGCAGTAGCCTTGTCACTCACGTACTGAAGATGCGAGTTGGAGATGGTGTTGACAAGAAGCCTGTATACCTACTTGTCCTTCTTCTTCCACTCCTCATATGCCGCCGCTACAGCTGTAGATGAACTTACATCTACTGTACCTTTCTGTGGCGTCTTTCCTGCCACCACCTTCGCTGCGGTGATGCCTTTTGCCTGTGGAGGCGGAGCGCGCTCGTCGCCGCTCACCACCTCCCACAAGCCCCTCGTCTCCAAAACGAGGTGGGTACGGATCTTCGAAAACGTGAGGTTGGCGCGTCCTTCCAGCCTCTCCAAGTGGGCTCCTCTTACCACGCCTGCTGCTGCCATTTAGAGCTTTGGTGATGCTCAACACTGCCCTTGAGTGACGGCGCTGCCCCTGCTTCTGTTCCTACTTCTACGAGAAATGTGTCTAACAGAAAGTGGACTGTAGAGGCCAACACACTGAGAATTTGGAAAAACTGAGTCCACCACAAGAAAATTCAGCTCAAGACCTTTCAGATCTACCAATAAAACAGGGTCACCAACAGGGGATTTTAAGAGATGCCCTTTTCAAAACGGGATATGATTCTACTCCTACTCCAGCTCATACCAGCCAGCTTGTAAACGACAATTCTCCCAAAATTACCAATAGAATGCAAACATTTTTGCACAAATGGAAAGCTTAGGTAATATACTTCAATTATTATGTGCTAGTTTTTAAATTTGACAAAGAAACAAGAGAGGTATGGTCATCACAAGGCGACAGTCTTACTCAGAGAGAAGAGTGTAACCCTGGCCAACTTCGTTTTGAGCATAACTCTCAAGCCGACTGTTGGATCTTCGCGATCTTGGGCTTGTTTCAAAGCTTGTCTCTTGAACTTGAAGATCTAGTGGTTGATTATAGAATGTGGTGAAGGTTTGATCCAAACCCGTCACTCTCAAAGTGGTGGCATGTGCTGGCTGAAAGTGGCAGAACTTTGCTTTGATACCAAGTGTTGGAACTGGAGGAGAGAGGGAGCCTTGGAGCTGCGAGCATGTGGGACTGGAAGGGCATCAATTGTGCTAAAGAATGGTTGGTAAATCACTCAAAATGATGGAGTACATATAGAGCTAGAGCTTGGGCAAGTTAGCCCTCTCACAAGCCACATCACTTAGCCATGGAGGCTAAGGCTCACACACTAGAGTCCATAATCTCACACAAGGGAAGAAATCATCCTAGCAATCAGGTTGACCACTCACACTCGACCTAGGGAGCTAGAAAATGCTCTCATGGCATACTCCTAGTGGTCACATAACCCACAATCCCATGGAGAATCGCCATGTGTCAATGGCTAGCACACAAGGATCTCACCTCACCTAAAAAGCAAAGAGAGGTACCTTTTTCCTAGTCAGTACACTCTCACAATGCAACCCAAGAAACTAGGACCTTTTTTGGATATTTCTCCCATCAAGTCTTGACCCTAGACCCCTTGCCTTTTTCTTTTCTAAGGCTAAAGCATGGAGCTATCGCCCATTGTCACCTGGATATTGGCGGTCTATGACCTTGGAAACTTTGAAAATTCACATCTCCTAATTCGACCGTTGGATCGGCCTCAGACTTGGACCGTAGACATTTTGCCACCTGATCTTTCTTATGTTGAAGTTGGATTGACAATTGGAGTACGCATCTGGTAGTTTGCTGGAACTTACTCCTGTCAACCTGAAACTGAGCCAGATGGCTCCTTTCCCGACATAATCACCATGTGTCCATGGCTAGTACACAAGGGTCTCACGTTACCTAAAAAGTAAGGAGAGCTATTTTTTCCTAGTCAGTACACTCTGACAAAGCAATCCAATAATCTAGGACCTTTTGGATATTTGTCCCATCAGGTCTTGACCCTGGACCTCTTGCCTTTTTCTTTTCTCAAGCTAAGGAATGGAGCCATCACCTATGGTCACCCAGATATCGGCAGTTCATGATCCCGGAAACTTCGAAAAATTCATATCTCTCAATTCGATTGTTGGATCAGACTGAAACATCAACCGTAGATGATTTACCACCTGATATTTCCAATGGCGATGTAAGATTGACAATCCGAGCAAGCAGGTGGTAGTGGCATGTAACTTGCTCTTCTGAACGTAAAACAGAGTCCGATAGCTCCTTTCACAATAATCTCCCACTTTGCTGTAGTCATAGTGGGCTGAGTCCACATACCTTCATGCAGAACTGCTGCTTCTCACGTGTCACTGGCTTGGTATAAAAATCAGCGACCTGCTTGCTGGTTGGAGTAAACTTGAGCTTGATAGCATCCTCCTGCACCATGTGCCTAATGAAGTGATATGCGATGTTAATGTACTTGGTTCGTGCATGGTGCTGAGGATTCTTGGCCAGTGCGATTGCACTCTGGTTGTCAATGCGCATAGGAACTAGAACTGCTGCACTCCCACTCATCTCTGTCATGAGATGCTGAAGCCAAGCTGCTTCCTTCGCTCCAAAACTGAGAGAGACGTACTCAGTTTCCGTGCTTGAGGTGGCCACGACCACCTGCTGCTTGCTTCACCAGCGATGGCCCCGCCATTCATGATGAGCGCATGTCTAGAGATGGACTTGCACTCCTCGGAATTTGAAGTTCAATCTACGTTTGTGTAACCAATGATGATGTTGTCGTTGCCATTATAGCTGATGTCGATATTGATGGTTCTTGCAAGATAGCGGAAGATGTGCTTCACTGGTTTTTGGTACTCACGTCTGGGATTGGCCATCTGCTCGCTCACACCACTCACAGCCTGTTCAAGGTCTGGCCTGGTTGCCACTATCAGGTACATGAGACTGCCAACGACCCTCTGATATTTTTGCCGCTCAGTTGCATCAGCTTCTCCAGTGAAGATCACAAGGTACTGCCGCCTCTTAAGCGGCGTGCCGATGGGTTTTGCCTCTGCCATGCCGAGCTGCTGCAAGACATCCTTGATTTAGCAGCTCTGCTGTAGTGAGAGAGAGCGTGATTTTCAATCATACGTGATCTGGATACCGAGGAAGTATGATGCCCCCCCCCCCCAGATCAGATATCTAGAAGCACTCCTGCATGGCCTCCTTGAACTCCTACAGTGCAAACATGCTGCTGGAAGGGAGGAGCATGGCATCCACATAGACAATGATGATGAGGGTCTCATGCTCATGCTGTCAGCGATATACGTTTTAGTCACACTCGCTACACTCAAACCCCATGTACTACAGCAACGGATCCAACGTGTGATTCTGGTTCCAAGCACGCGACGTTTGCTTGAGGCCGTACAGTGACTTTTGTAGCTTGCAAACCAGGTGCTCTTGGCTATCTATGAAGAACCCCTCTGGCTGCTCCATGTAGATCTCCTCCTCCAAGTCACTGTTCAAGAATGATGTCTTGACATCTATGTGGTAAATCTCAAAGTCCTGAGCTACTGCATAAGAATGGAGCGTGCGTACGGAGGGAAACTTTGCAACAGGAGCAAAAGCTTCTATGTATTCGATGCCTTCCTGCTGAGAGTAGCCCTTGGCGACCAGCCTTGCCTTGTACTTTTCCAAGTTGCCATTTGCTCCCCACTTCTTCTTGAACACCGGCTTGCACTTGATCACTTAGTGTCCAGGAGGATGCTCAGTCAGCTCCCACGTACCGTTGTTGAGCTGCGATTGTATCTCTTACTGTACAACTTGTGCCAAATCTGCTGCATCTAGTGTTGCCATGGCCTCCTTGTATGAAGATGGCTCATCTGAATTGCGCGTCAAGCTCTTGCATCATGGGTCAAGCTTGGTACGGTTACCAATTGATATCCACGCATGGGCTACTCATCAAAATATTCTAGGATGGCCCACACGTGGCATGTGTCCATGCCAAGCTTTCTAAGGTGTAGTAGTCTCAGTTGGTAACTTGGTGGTGGGCAATCTATTGGTGGTCTATACCGTTGTTGACAGTGTTTCTGTCTAGCATACGGAGGATAGTCCAACAATGTGTAACATGGTATGTGTGCCTTTGAGTAATATTTGGTTAACAGGTTAAGTTCGTCTGTTTTATTGTAGAGTATGGGAAACGGTCTATTGGTACTGAATTCCTTTTACTCCATAGAATATAGACAAAATGGTATTGAGGAACACGGTTCCATTGTTGTTAAGAATCTTCTGAACTGAGAGGCTTTTTTTGTTTTCAATAAGTTGGATCTAGGTCTTGAGGATGTATAGAACCTCCAATTTAAAATACACCTTCATCAACAACCATGTAGACATACGCATCTAGTAGCATCTACTTCTTGCTTAGAGAGGCTTCTTTCAATAGCATTGATCCACGTGAATAAGCTCAAATGTTGCTGATAAAATCGGTTTATAATGTTATCAAATAAGATGTAAAGGATGTCTACTTGTACTTTCTTGTTACTCATCCGTCACAGACATTGTGAGAAGATATTGATCACAACATAGAAGAAAGATTGTGCATAAGTTCATTCTTTGTCATTTGCCACAATGTAGTGTGGTTCACGTGAGCAAGTGTGTTGTATCACCGTTCAAGGGCTTGAACTTGTAAAAGGTTAAGAGGAGTTATAACTACTCAAATATGGTTATCGTCGCAAGCCATGGTCATTTCCGTCACATCGCTTAAAAAAGGAACAATTGTCAGATCTCCTTCATCCAACGCCTTATTGTGCTTGTCACAATATAAAAAAAAGGAAGCAAGAGAGCCGAGAGAAACATTCACTCTCGCTCTCAACCCTCTTGTCTATCCTATATGGCGGGATATGGTATGGCTGTGGGCAGACCTCTTTAGGCGGAAAAAGAAGAGTTAATCACTAAAGAACTGGCAATGTACTCCATCAACAGCGTACTTCTTTTACCTGCTAGCATCCTGGCATGGATTATGGACTTTGGCTGAACAAAATATATGACTTGCAAAAAGGACCGCTTCATCAACTTTAAATGCTTCATGACACCAGGAGAAGTCCGCCTTGGTGATGGTAGAACTATCCCTATCTACGGGCGGGGGACGGTCAAGGTTGGCATCGAGTACAACGGAAAACTAGCAAGCAAGACTTTTGAAGACGTACTCTATGTTCTGGATCTCACTGTAAATCTTCTCTCTGTGACCAAGCTCAACGATAAAGGGTTCAAAGTGGTGTTTGACACTGACAAGAACTACAAAGTGTACAACCAGGCATCTCAACTGGCAGCAGTTGACACTCAAATGGGAAACCTGACCATCCTTGACTCTAGCGAACCTTAAAAAATACCGAGAGACACAAGAGATGGCTTTTATGGCCTCTTTACCCACATCGGCAAAGACAACCTCTCCATCAACCGTGGCAGGTCTTTGGTACAAGCGTATGGCTCACGCCAGATATTCAAAACTAACCAGAATGGTTGCAGGTTCAGTTGCTCATGATCTTCCTGCCAATCTGATGCAAGACAGCAAAGTACCTATGTGAGGAGGCTGTCTCACAGGCAAACAACATCGAGTCTCCTTTCAAACCCTTCCATTGCATGGAATCCATTGAGTGCTCGGAACTTGTCTACATGGACCTCTTATATATCAAGGAGAGCTCTCTCTCCAACAAGCATTATTTGCTTGTCATTCTGGATGACAGAACACATATGGTCTGGACCCGGATTCTCCGCTTCAAATCTGACGCCATTGAAGCAATTAAAACCTTAGTCCGGCAAGTTGAGAACGAGACCAGCCTGACGGTCAAGAAAATCCGCATTGACAATGCCAACGAGTTTGTCAACCACAACGTCAAAGTCTTCTACAATGAGAGAGGCACTCAACATCAAACCACGATGCCATATACCCTACAATAAAATGGCAAAGCAGAGCGGATGAATCAGACTCTCCTGAAACGAGTCTGGACTATGCTCCACACTAATGGGCTTTCATCTGCTTTTTGGGCTTAAGCTCTTCACACTACAACGTACATCACAAATTGTCTTCCTACCGCAAAGCTGCCTGCAAGTGCATCAACACCCTACAAAGCATGGACTAGGAACAAGCCCTACCTGGGACACATCCGTATCTTCCGATGTAAAACACACGCATGGGTCCAGCCAGAAGAACGCTCCAAACTTGATCCCTGATCAAAAGTTTGCACCCTTCTTGAGTAGGAGACACGCGATATCTTTCGACTATGGGACCCAGAATCCAAACGTGTGATTCGAAGCAGACAACCCATCTTTGACGAAAGCTTCAATCGAGCACGCGATGCAACACCACCAGAAGTCACGCCCATTGTCTTAATTGAGACAACTCCACTACCTGTTCTATTATTCTCTGACCCCACACCTGATGACCACGCAAGTGTAGTTCCCCCTGTGGTTCTAGAAGACATTGAGGATGCTCCTACCACTCTGCAGACACTCATTCCCAGGACCGCATCAATCACCACGTCAGCTGTTTCCAATTAAGAATTGCGCCGGTTGGCCCGACGCACAAGACCTCCATCCTTTCTTCAGCTCAATTTTCTGTCAACCATTGTTTCAGAATTGAGAAGATGACTACAATCAACTCCTGTTGCTTGGATATTCAATGAACTCTGAACAAAAGGTTGAGCTCTAACCTAGAACGACCTCGGTGATACCTCCAATTAGTTGTTAACGGTCACCAACCGACCAACGGACCCTCGACTGAATACTCCCCCAATAAATGGTCAACCTGCAAATGCATCCGACTAGCGCGGAAAGAAGCCATTGTTGATGTCCCTTATCTCGTTCTATTGCATACATGGAGGATGTTCATTCCCTCCTAACTTAACCAGAAACGTTCTACCCATCCTTTTCCCTCTCTGGTTCTGTGGCTTTGCCGCACTGTTCTCTCTCTGCTCGATCCTTGCTTCTACCGCTTTCACCGACAACTCCATGTTCACTCTTTGCTTTGTCACTCTCAACCATTCATCACAATCTCAGCACATTACTCGCTTCTCTCTCGTATCCTGTCATTGCCCTGTATCTACCTTGGAGGTCCGGTGCCTCACCTATTTCAAGGCTCTCCGACTAACTCCTTGGGATCGCTCTCACCTCTTTGCTCTCGTGGTTTTCCTGGCGTGATCCTACATGCTTCATTGCTTTTGCTCATTTTTTCTCCTGTCATTGTCGCTCACCGCATTCTTCTGACATGATATCACAGCCTCAGGTGACATCACCTTGTTGAATATTTATGCCCCTTGTTCAGTGTTGTAGGACGGATCAGGAATGCTCTGCCCCTTGTGGAGGTATGACCCCTAGATCCGTTGTAGTGTGACTCAACTATGCTCTGTCTCTTGTGATATATGACCTGTGAGTAAACCATGTGGGTGAGTGGTTACCTTGGCCATTTTGTTGATTTGGCCAAGTGAGATGTCATGAGGTCGATCCTGGCCCCATGCATATCTTGTTTGCGGTGGAAGCTTCCAAGAAAGAAATTCCGTAGCTTCTTGGACGCTACATGGTTGGTCTGTCACCTTGACACTAGGATGCTTATGTGTCAAGCCCACAGTACAAGTCTATTGGTGACGTGGCTGGTTCAGGCCACTTCCCAGGAATGTGCTTTTGAGTTCTAGGACTGGACAGACAGCTATAAAAGGACTTGTCTTGCATGCTGATCAATCAACCCTTGCTTGATGCTCTCTTGCGTATTGACGACTTGAGCTCTTCTTGAGATGTAATGCTAAGGCGTTAGTACTCTTGAAGGTGAAGTGTATGCCTGATTAAGTTTGGGGTGCATGACACATNGCCAACGTGAACAGGGGAAGCAGTTTCCTCTTCTCACCAACAGCCTACAACGGCCTCAAACACAGGTTCATCGGCATCAACAACAGGTGCAGCAGCTGTAGCAGTTGTAGTTGTAGGGATGGCAGGGACAGGGGAACCAGGGAATCATTCGCCCATCCTCAAATTTGATGGAGAGGGGTTTGCACTCTGGAAGTGGCAGTTTGAGATCATCATGGATGACAGAGATTTGCTAGGATACTTTGACGGAACTATCCCAGCACCAAAGGAGGAGGGTGCTGACCTTGTGGCATGGGTCAAGCTCAACAAGAAGGCTCTCGCCATTCTTGTGTCCTCCATACAACCCTCAGTCCTTTCACACATCAGCGGTTGTACAGTGGCAGCCGCGGCATACGCCAAACTCGGCAAGGTATTTCAGTCCTCCTCACTTGCCAACCGTCTCTTCATTTTACAAAATCTCATCAGCATGAGGCTTGGTGAAGGGGAGGATGTCTCCGCCTTTATGCAGAAGTTTGAGACACTCTTGCAACAAGCCACGGGCATGGGGTGGGACCTGAAATCAGACATGCAGGCTATGATTTTTCTGATGACGCTGCTGGAAAGTTGGGGCCCCATGATAACGGTGATTGGAGGGTGGACTGAAGATCTAGTTTCCTACATCACCGTCTCTGAGTATGTGCGGAATGAAGCCATGCGTCGTAGCAGCAGTGAAGCAAACATGGCTGCCTTTGCCTCACGGAGCAGTGGCACCGTCCGCAATACCTCCTCCTCTGGGTTCAAGGGAAACAACAGCACTAGCCACAGTGGAAGGGGTACAAAGCGCCAAGGAAACTGCCATAACTGTGGCAAGGCTGGACACTGGGCTCGAGAGTGCCGTGCACCCAAGAAAGAGGGAGGAGACGGGGATGACTGGCGAGGGGGAAATGGTGGGAAGGATCCCACAAGCTTGATGGCTGAGTGTGCCTCCAACAAAGGGAGGGCGATACTCAGGCCAGGAGCCTATGGCCTTGACTCGGGCACAAACGAGCACACCACTTACGAGAAGAGAGACTTTATCTCTCTTGCTCCATGTAACAAGAACTTCAGGGTCGCCAACGGCAAGGTTGAGGCAGCTGAGGGGATTGGTGACAAGCTGGTCACAGTGGGTGTCAACGGTGGAGATTCCGACCTCAAGCTAGAGGGNAGTGGCAACAGATGATTTGGCAACAAAACCACAAGAAAATGCAGCCACTGGGGCTGCTCATTCTAGCCTGTGCACATCCTCCAAGAACCTTTGGCACAGGCGCTTTGGGCACGTGGCTCATCGCACATTGGAGCTCATGGGAAAGCAGGAGCTAGTGCGTGGGATGGAGCTAGGTGATGAGGTGGTGGAAGCAGAGATCGTGTATGAGCCATGTCTTCAAGGCAAGGCGAAAAGGAAACCGTTGAAGCGCAATGGCACGCGCGCTCTTGCACCTCTTGATCTTGTCCACTCTGACGTATGTGGTCCCTTTCGCATACCGTCAAATGGAGGCAGCAGATATTTCCTCACATGCATCGACGACAGCAGCCGCAAACTCTGGATATACTTTCTCAAAAAGACAAGTGAGGTGAAGGAGAATCTGCAGGCCTTTGTCGCTATGGTTGAGCGACAGAGTGGAAAGAAGGTGAAGGCATTCAGGACGGACAATGGGGGAGAGTATGAAGCTTGCAAGGAGTGGCTCAAGACACAGGGCATTGAACACCAGAAAACTACGCCCTACTCACCTCAAAGCAACGGCGTAGCAGAGAGGATGAACCAGACGCTCCTAGGCATGACTAGGTGCATGCTCTTTGACGCCAAGCTTCCTCCTAGGTTCTGGGCTGAAGCAGCACGTA